>CM055122.1:1256590455-1257169943 GCA_029206835.1 Rana muscosa
AAGGACCTGAAATGTATTTTTTTTTTGTAATATAAAAATTATTTGTAAATAAGGTAAAACAAAAAACACTTTTTAATATGGAAAACTAAATTGGCTTTGATATGTTTATTCTTCCTTCCTTAAGGCTCCATGTACACTGAAGCTGATAAACTGCAGTTTATTGGCGTTTTGGCATTTTTTTAAAAAGCCCATTAACTGCACTCTATGTTAGCCTATATGTTCATGTACACATAGAGTTTTTTAGCGTTAATGAACAGTGGAGTTAATGGGCTTTTTTCTGAATGCAAGAAATTTGCGTTCAAAGTGCCATTTTTCGGTGATAAAAAATGAAAAAAAACGCAAAACGCTGATGTGACAGGGGGTCACTTTGGACACAGGGTGGATGGAAAAACCCCAATATGGTCTATGATAGCCATATTCAATCCTGCACATACATTGTATCTAGATTAGATGTGTACTGTGAGGGGGGGGAAGTGTAATCATTGCTGTGAGGAGTTAAGGTGATTTGCATTCTATTGTCTATTATGAATTAAGTCTGCTACTGTGACGATGTGGATTGGAGCTGGTCGACCGTCTGGCTGCATATTATGGGATGTTGAAGTGTCTTCTGTGAGGAGGGGGGGGAATCACCCCTCCTGCTAAGACTGTTTACTGAAGGAGAAGTTTGAACACACCTGACCTGTATCACCATTGTCATTGGACAGTTTAACCCGCCCTGTTCCCCCAAGGATGGGAGGGAAGGGTTTTGAAGAGAAATGTGTTACCATGTGTTTTGAAAATAAAGTCATTCCCTGTTTTGGGACTTGAAATACAGAGCGTTGTCTCGTATCTCTGGAAGGATTAATCCTATGGGAAGTGGTTGTCTGGCTGTGGAGGGTCGATAGTGGTTGTGTGTTCAGAGAGGGAATATTCTAAACGGCGTTAACCCTTTTCATATTGGGGGGTGTCGTTACATTGGTTGGCAGTGGTGGGATCTTCCCTCCAGTTACTGGGACATTCCAAACCACCACAGTGAATGACCAGCTGTGCAGCCTGCAGGAGAGCCACGCTGAAAGACTTACTTGAGAGCCGTGGAGGCACCGGTGGGACAAATAACAAAGCCACCTTGATCAGGGAACTAACGGAGATGGATCAGGGGGATGGTGATGCAGGACCCCGGTCATTTGAAGACTTGTTTCAACAACGAGTTCGCCAGCGGTTGGCATTATATGGTGCTAGCCCATCAGAGACCGCCATACGGGAAGCCATTAGAGACATCCAGCGGCAGGATGAGTGGCAACATGAGCAGAGAATGGCGGAAATACGGCAATCGGAGACAACACCTAAAGAAGCAGCACCAACTGAAAGGAGAGGAGAGATACAGATACCAGCCGACATGGAAAAGGAATTCAGAAGGAGGTTGCGAGAGATGCAGATACAGCATAGAGGACCAGTATCAGAGGAGGTCCTGCTGGGATGGTCTAATTCAATCCGCTGCGAACTCTGGAAGAAAGTGCTAGCTCTCGAGCAGCAACACCAGGGAAAAGTTCTCCCCTCCATCCATGTAAGGTACTGGTCGCAGTATGAAGTACGAATGCTGTTATTGGGGGAACAACCGAAGCAGGAGTGGACAGCTGAGTTAAGCAGGCTGATCCGGGCAGAGATGCGGTTGGACGAGAGCTACAGAGCCCTCCGGTGGTATGTAGCCCAAGAGTGCCAGTGGTCAGCGGATGACAGCCCCACGGAAGGCTTTGACTATAATGGCCTGGGATTGTTGTATTGGAGGCTGTCCGAGGACCCTGACTTTGGGAGTGATCGGGAGTGGCGTTTGGAGGAAATAATGGAGCACATAGAGCAAAGACTGAATGTCTCGGAAGGGCACTGGGCACAGGAAGATTTGGAGTTTCTGGCCGTTCAGAAATGGGAGCTGGAGATTGCCTACAAAGAGCTGCTAGACTCTGCTCAGCAGCAGGGTGGGGCTCCCTTTGCCTGGGACTATCAGGAAATACCAGTTGACAACTATGAAATCCTGGCTGAAGAATCGGCAGTGGAAAATCTGAAGATTGCCATCCCTAAAGCCGAAGTGGATGATATGGAGTTCCAGGGAGCTAGCCTGGCTGAAGAATCGGCAGTGGAAAATCTGAAGATTGCCATCCCTAAAGCTGAAGTGGGTGATATGGAGTTCCAGGGAGCTAGGGCAGTTGGCTCATCTTCCCAGCTACAGATTACAGAAGGTATGGACTTAAGGGACTGTTCAGAGGATGTTATGGATTATGCATCACCTGCCCAAGTACTGGCAGCAGGACAGAGTACTGCAGACCCCTGCTCTACACCCGTGGCAGTTTTGGAGGCCCGAGATGAGAAGGTGATGGTTCCTCTTTCCCAGTGGATTTCAGAGATGCAGGGAGGAGAAGCAGCCATTTTCCCTCCCCAACAGTTAGCCAGAGCAGATGATGTGGAGTCCCCAGCAGAAGTGCTGGCAACAGGGCAGAGTGTTAGCAACCTCTGCCCAGCACCGGAAACAACTGTGGAGTTTCAGAGAGCCAGGGCAGTTGGCCCCTCTCTCCACCAACAAGCTGAGGTGGTAAAGCTTTTACCTTCAGCTGGATCACTGGCAGCAGGGCAGAATGCTACTGGCCTCTGCACACAATGGCAACTTGAGCTGATATCGGTGGATGGGCCTGCGGTCTCCACTCACAGCCACCCAGCAGAAGAGCTGGCAACAGAGCAGAGTGCCACAGGCCTCTGCTCTCAACTAACAGAAGAGGGAGTTCCTGTGGTATTGGATGGGACTTCGGTCCTCACTGACACAACCCCAGAAAATGGTGTGACACTGAGACAGGAGGATGTCAGCCTTGCTTTGCAAGCACTGGGGGATTTTCACCTACCCCAAGTGGATGGGACTTCAGTCTCCACTTGTATACCCCAGGGATGCTGGGCAGTTGGCCCAGATCCCCAACAGCATGACGGACTGAGCCCAGTCACCCTGTCTTCTCTCCAGCGGCTGAAAGGACTCCAGGGAGAAGGGCCAGTCCAGGCCTCTCCCCAGCGGCGGGTATGTTCTCTAAGAGAGGCAGAGGTTGGCTGGGTAAGTAATGCTCTGTTTGGAGCAATTTATTTGGGGTGCTGTGTGGATACCAGCATTAGAAGAATGGACCTATGGACTAACTGCGGAGTCAACCCGTCTGGGGTCACCTGCTCTGTTAGTCTCCTGCCGAAAGGGGAGATGTGTGACATGGGGGTCACTTTGGACACAGGGTGGATGGAAAAACCCCAATATGGTCTATGATAGCCATATTCAATCCTGCACATACATTGTATCTAGATTGGATGTGTACGGTGAGGGGGGGGGTGTAATCATTGCTGTGAGGAGTTAAGGTGATTTGCATTCTATTGTCTAATATGAATTAAGTCTGCTACTGTGACGATGTGGATTGGAGCTGGTCGACCGTCTGGCTGCATATTATGGGATGTTGAAGTGTCTTCTGAGGAGGGGGGGGAATCACCCCTCCTGCTAAGACTGTTTACTGAAGAAGTTTGAACACACCTGACCTGTATCACCATTGTCATTGGACAGTTTAACCCGCCCTGTTCCCCCAAGGATGGGAGGGAAGGGTTTTGAAGAGAAATGTGTTACCATGTGTTTTGAAAATAAAGTCATTCCCTGTTTTGGGACTTGAAATACAGAGCGTTGTCTCGTATCTCTGGAAGGATTAATCCTATGGGAAGTGGTCGCCTGGCTGTGGAGGGTCGATAGTGGTTGTGTGTTCAGAGAGGGAATATTCTAAACGGTGTTAACCCTTTTCATATTGGGGGGTGTCGTTACAGCTGAAAAACGCTAATAAACGCTCAAAACGCTCAAAAACGCTGGGCGCAGCGTTTTTTAGCGTTTTTTGATCCATTGAAAAAAAAAAGCTAAAAAACGCTACACTGAAAAACGCTAATAAACGCTCGTAAAAAATGCTGATAAAAGCTATTTTAAAGCAGCCTTTTCTGCCAGAAATCTGGCGTTCAAAACGACCATTTTTGAGCTTCTGTGTACATGGAGCCTTAGCCTACCTATATCTACCAGCAGAATACAGATACACTGTACCTGTCATAATGTGTAGCATACTAATATAGGTATACTTGATGTTTTAGCTTTTGGTGGTTTGTGGCTCCATGTGAAGGCTGTCCTGATTGGACTATTATCTACAACTGCAGCCCATGGAGGACACTTATGAGCTATTCTCAGTAGTTACTAGCTATTGAACACTGTTATTTGAGAAAAAAAATGAGCACATATGAACCAGTATTTTTTTTAGACAGAAGCTTTTTCAAAGGCTTTGTATTGACATGCCACTTTTAGCTTGCCTGGCCCTCAGTGTCTAGGGATGTCTAAAAAAATAGTCAGTTTGTCAGAATGTTTGACTTGTTAATCACTCATTTAGGGTACATCCAGTAATCAGCAAGTAGCTAAACCTAGAGAACCGAGACTGGGCCAAGCACCAGATTTAATGCTCGTAAAAACAATCTATTAACCTCTTGCTTACTGGGCACTTAAACCCCCTTCGTACCCAGACCAATTTTCAGCTTTCAGCGCTGACGCACTTTGAATGACAATTGCGCGGTCATACAACGCTGTACCCAAATTATATTTTTATCATTTTTTTCCCACAAATAGAGCTTTCTGTGTACAAGGGACACAGCATCGGTCTCCTCTCTCCCTGACAGGACGTGGATCTCTGTGTTTACACACAGAGATCCACGTCCTGCCTCTGTAACAGCCGATCGCGTGTACCCGGCGGACAACGCGGCCGCCAGGCAACTGAGCCTCGACATAAAAATTAATGGGATACAGTTTTTGATAATAGATTGACATTGCGGCCGCCAGGCAACTGAGCCTCGACATAAAAATTAATGGGATAAAGTTTTTGATAATAGATTGTCCTGCAAAGGATGCTAGAAAGAAAATGGGAACAGCAACAACACAAATACTTGAGATATGCAAACAATGATACACTTTTACAGGGAAGGTTTAATAGCACTTTATGTGAACTGTCTTATACACCTTGCTTCTTTAAATATTTTAAAGCTCAACTCTGGGCTCTGGATTTTAACCCACAGTTCTTGCGCTTACCCTGCAATCTATGCTTTTTTTATACTTTCTTGCCACAGGGTCCTCTTCCTCTTTACCTTGAAACCTGTCCATATTAAATGATTCAGAGAGCAGTGCTGAATTGATAATATCAATGGCATTGTGGTGATACCCCACAGTATGCCCTCAGTCTTTCAAGTTCAATAATACTGGTTGTTGAGTTGAATGACTATGGACAACTTGTGGCAAAACAGAGTTTACTTTGAAGGACAGCTTCAAATGAAGGTGTGTATTGCAGTGTTTTTTATGTATATACCGTATATACTCGAGTATAAGCCAAGTTTTTCAGCCCTTTTTTTAGGGCTGAAAGTATACCCCTCGGCTTATACTCGAGTCAGTACCTGAAAATCTTCTTATTCCGCGGCCGGCGTCCATTGTTTAAATCTCGCGGCTTTCTTCTGGTCCCTTCCACGATAGGCGTTTCCAGCAAACACTGTGTTGAGTGTTGCGCCGACATTCTCTTGTCCGACGTCCGTGATTAGCGGAACACTGAACACAGTGCCTGCTGGGAAACGGAGTCCGAGAATGAGAGGATCTCCATGATAGGCGCAACACTCAACACAGTGTTTGCTGGAAACGCCTATCACGGAAGGGACCAGAAGAAAGCCGCGAGATTTAAACAACGGACGCCGGCCGCGGAATAAGAATATTTTCAGGTACACTGACTGACTCAGGCACAGGGAGGCTGCAATGGACACAGTAAGATGGCAATGGGCACAGTGAGGTGGCAATGGGCACAGTGAGGTGGCAATGGGCACATTCCCCCCCCCTAGGCTTATACTCGAGTCAATACGTTTTCCCAGTTTTTTGTGGTAAAAGTAGGTACCTCGGCTTATACTCGGGTCGGCTTATACTCGAGTATATACGGTATCACTTTGTTTTTGTGTTTTGGGATTGCTAGAATTACAAGCCCCCTAAGGGCTGAGCTCATGGTATTACTAGACTAGACCCTAGTCAATATTGTTTCTTATTATGTGATCACTGTGGTAGACAATGAGCTCACAGTAATTATATGTTCATTGTAAATAAAACTTTTCTTTAGTCTTGCTTTTCTTCCTATTACATCAGTTTTACCTGCTCAATGTGATATTTGATGTAGTATTTCGATGATCAATTAAACAGTCTCAAAATCTAAACAACAAATGGCAAACTCACATTCTCAAAACCTAAAAACATGACATTAGGAAAAATGGGTAAATATGTCTGGGACAATAATATTTACAGTAATACAAGGTCACTTATACAAAAAAAAATCCCCTTGGTCATGCTAGGGTAATACACCTTTGGATAGTAGGACAATACTGTACAGTATATATGACATTTATAAAGAGAGGTGTACGTGGTAGATTGGCATATATTCTGATAATACTATAGGGCTGAATGCAGAAGACCACGAAGTTCCTTTGTTTTTAGAGCAGTGTGCAGGTTGAAATCAGAAGGGTGGCCCACTAGGAGAATCTGTTAAACTACATGGTGTTCTGTAGCCTGAACATTGCTATTTAAGGCACAGTCCTGCAATGTGACAACAGCTGACCATAAGTAGTCTAAACCAGCGGTCGCCAACCAGTATTCTGTGGACCACGAGAAAATGTTGGTGGTCCCCAGGGGTTCTGCTGCAAAACAGCACTGTGGCGGATGTATACCACCCAATGTTGTTTCCGGTGTTGTTCTCAATGCGCACTGACAGTCCTACTGTCAGCACACATTGATATCCAATGCCTCCTCTGTAGTTCCGTCTCCTGTGAACCCAGAGGGAGGTGCCAGGAGTAGTGAGAGAGCGGGAGGTGAAGAAGGAGGGGATTTTCCAATGGCAGCGCGAATCACAGACTGTGTGAAGAAGCACGGAGCGCAAGTACATGGCTGGATAAGGAGGTGAGATCCAATGATAAGTCTGTGTAAGGCAGCAGTGTGATGCAAAGTGCTGAGGGGGGCAGAGAGTCAGAGCATTGTAAATATAAGGCAGCAGTGTAATCCAGGGGAATAAGGACAGAGAGCCGGAGCATTGTGTGTATAAGGCATGTAAAATTCATGTTAGCGGTCCGCGGGATTCAAAATTGTCAGTTTATTGGTCCGTGAAGTCCGAAAGGTTGGAGACCACTGGTCTAAACCATGTAACATTAATGATCCAAAAATGCATTAATATTTGAGCAAAAGTCTTACCACAAACAGTAAAGACATCCAAACTATAAATATAGCGTAAATTGACGCTTCCCATCCCCATAACAAAGTAATATTGTGAAAATACTGACACGGTGTTAAAAAAATAACAAATTAACTGTCAATAATAAATTTCTTTGGAAATGTAGTTTATGGAAATTGTGAGGAGAGGATCTCAGTTATGTGACTATTTTTACGCTGTCCAGCCTGCGACCAAAAGTCACTGTAGGCATATACTGTATTTATTGGTGTATAACACTCACTTTTTTACCCTGAAAATAGAGTGTTATACGCAGGGGGCTGTGGAAAGTTTTTTTCCTGAAACTTCCCTCTTAAAGTTAGGGTGCGAGTTATACGCCTGTGCGTGTTATACGCCGATAAATACGGTAGTTCCATTTGATTTATCTAAAACTTTAATTGAAATCAATTATTAATTTGCTTTGTGTTTGCCTATCAACCCTTTTAAATCTGCAGCCATAGACCGACTTATATGGTCTTTGTAGAAACCTGAGCCTGTATGATGTTTATTGATTGACTGTGCTGGATGCCTGCAATTTTTGCCAATGTTGCAGTGAACTTGAGGAGTTTGGGAAAGGTTAGTGCGCATTAAACCTGCATTTTCCAGTAAGTCAGCTCCTGTAGAATGCATGTCACTTCTCCAGTAAGCGCTAACCATGAAAGTGCAGAGTCTCCGATTGTTCCTGGTCCCAGGAGGTCATAGTACCCAAGCATAACTGCTAGTCTCCTTTGTGTGCACACAATATATTCTGAACAGCAAAAATCATTGTTTATCTTTTCTTCACATACTTTTTTTTGTGCTATTATCTGAGCTTTCATAGGCTTAATAAATAAAAGAAAATGACAATAACCCACTGTAATAAACATTATGCAGTTCAGAGGCTAATGAAAACCAAAAGTTCTTGCATGAAGAACAAAAAGGACTGTAGATTTTGCAATCAGGCCCAATTGCATTTGATTCACCTCTAACAAGGTGTCTAATAAATGTAACATATTTTTAGCAGTATGAGTTGTTTATAAGCACTCTTATGTAATAATACTCTCATACACAGCACTCCACATGTTGATTCATTTTGCTGTTAATATGCAATGGAAACAAAAAGGAGGAACCTGCTAACCTCAAGGCTTGAAGTAAGCAGATGCTAGAGCATCCATTAGTGATATTTTATCTGATTAGTATTACTAATGGCATGGTTAGCCTGCCATTCCCCAAAAGCAGATCTGTTCCAGATCATTCTTTCTGGTCAATACAGACATCCTAGTTATAAAGGTACAGACAGCCAAGCTATTACAAGCTGGGACTAGAAAATCTGTAAAGCAATAGGTGAAATACAATTTTGTTTAGATATCTTTTTTTACCATATCTGTCTTAATACTGGCAGAGAAGGCATGTCATCTACTTATTATATACAGCAGGATATGGCAGAAGATTCCAAATTATGTATTTTTTCCGCCAGTGCTATCTAGTCATTAACGTATCTCTACAGTATATGAAAAGTCTCACTCTTGGTATATAAACAAACATCTAAAATTCAAAAAGTGTAAAGTGTAAATAAATGAATAAGGCCAAAATTCTGCCCCCCATGTGGTTTCAACATCTCCGAAAAGGTTAAAAGGGTATGTAAACCCTAAGGCCCTTTTCAGACAAGGCGGGCCCTATCAAGCAAATCCTCCTGCTCAGTGGGGGATCTCTCTGCTGATCACCACTGAGCAGGCAAAATACATTTCCGTGTCCACTCCGCTATGCAGACACAGCCCGCTGTTCTCTATGGGGCGGTCGTATGGAAACAGACCGCCTGTCTGTTTCCATCCGACTGTCACCCAATCTGCCAGATGGATGGGGGGATCCCCATCCATTTGTTTTTAGCAGACAACATCGAATCAAATACACGGTCCGTTAGTGTGAAAGGGGCCTAACAATGAACTTAGATTTGTTCACTACAATCCACCCCCCCCCCCCCACGTTATGAAAGAAAAGAAGAGGCTGCTCCTTCATAGATATATGCACTATATTGTCAAAAGTATTTTACATGCACATGAACTTTAATGGCGTCCCAGTCTTAGTTCGTAGGGTTCAATATTGAATTGGCCCACCCTTTGCAGCTATAACAGCTTCAACTCTTCTGGGATGGCTGTCCACAAGGTTTAGGAATGTGTCCATGGAAATGTTTGGCCATTCTTCCAGTAGCGCATTTGTGAGATCAGGCACTGATGTTGGACAAAAAAGTCTGACTTGCAGTCTCCGCTCTAATTCATCCCAAAGGTGTTCTATCAGATTGAGGTCAGGGCTCTGTGCAGGCCAGTCAAGTTCCTCCACCCCAAACTCACTCATCTATGTCTTTATGGACCTTAATTTGTGCACTGGTCCAAATCATTTGGTGGAGCGGGGATTATGTTATGGAGTTGTTTTTCAGGGGTTGGGCTTGGGAACTGTTAAAGTGGTTGTTAATCCACTTCCACTAAATGCTCCCATCCTCTCTGTACCATTATAATAATTGTCCCTGTGCCTATGTTCTGTAAAAGATCTGCCCGATTGTACCTATATGAGCGCGACTCCAGGTGCTCAGCTGTTTGCCATCTCTCTCTCTCTCCTCGCCGGCTCACAGCTGCAGTGGACGGGGCTGAGCCCTCCCGCTGACGTCAGCCAGGGAGGGGGGGAGAGAGGAGAGTGTGAGCCAACAATCAGCTGAGTGCCTGGAGCTGCGCTCATATAGGTACAATAGGGCAGATTTTTTTTTTTACAGAACACAGGCACAGGGATAATTATTATAATGGTACAGAGAGGATGGGAGCATTCAATGGCAGATATAAGAGCAGATATGAGAGCAGCAGGAGCGGGGGGGCAGGCACTGGTACGAGCAGGGACAGACAGAGAGGGGAGAAGGGGGAGAAGGACACAGGAGACAGATAGCAGGCTGCGGATGATGGAATCATGCAAACTGAACTAGGTGTCAGGGCTCAGCAGCCATGATTATCGTGGTCAGTTTCCGGGGGGGGCGTAGCCAGGCAGGATCAACCAGGTATTTCAGGTGATACGTCACTGTGCTGTATAACATGCTTTAAGGGAACATAATTTTTTTTGCATTTTTTTGGGTTAATAAATGTGTCAGCATACCAAAGACAAATGAGACAGATCGCTGCTCCAGGTAAGTAATATAATCCACCAAAAAGGAAGGGCTGGGTGCTAGCTCTGGCTCGCAACCGTGAACATGTAGACCAAGTGAGAAAAATTAGCTACACACTAACATCCGTCCAACAGGTTTATTGAAAGGCTGCCACCAGGACTAAAACAATAGACCAAGGGGTGACGACTTTCACACATACATTGTGCTTCTTCAAAACACAAGAAGCACAATGTATGTGTAAATGTATGTGTGAAATGTTGTCACGTCGTCACACCTTGGTCCGTTGTTTTAGTCCTGGTGGCAGTCTTTCAATAAACTTGTTGGACGGATGTTGCTGTCAGCATACCAAGACATTTTGGACAATTTCATGCTCCCAACTTTGTGGGGACAGTTTGTGGATGGCCCCTTCCTGTTCCAACATGACTGCGTACCAGTGTACAAAGCAAGGTCCATAAAGACATGGATTAGCGATTAAATATTAAATATAATATTAGATATTAAAGTCTATGGGAATAAAGGTTGAGCATGCGCAGCATTGTAATCTAAAATCTGTGTTATACAGTATGTTACACGGGAAGCACAGGGGGTGCAGATGGTGCTGAGGTTTTATTAAACTACAGATATCTTTTTACCCTCGATATGTACAAAATGAGACCTGATTACAGGAAGCAGAGAACTGCATCTCAGTAACATGTTATTCTGTATGTATTGCGCATACAGAGAAAGATAATGTGGACGTTTAAGTTTTGTACCAATGGGAGCAAAAGGGAAAACAATAAACTTAGACTGTTATTTGACCCACATAACATAGCAACCAGATATTTTTTCACACACATCTTCATACAAATGTAACGCTATAAAGAGCCTATGGCAAATTACAGGGATGCCTAGTTGCTTGGCAGAGTTTAGGTTTCACGTTGCTTATTTTTGAATTGAGCAGACAAAAGCTAGTTGTTAGTGTTTATGTATATTCACACCTTTCAACAATGTTATTAAATCAGAACTAAAAGCAAACAGCTGGATAGTGAAAAATGTGCAGAATGTTGATGATGTTATCCCATCTCCCCCTTTTAGCAAGTTCTCTGTCTCAGGTTGACAGCACTGTGCAGTGCAGTAGAGCCAGACTGGCATATAGTGCTGCTCTTTCCTTTTCTAGAGTTCAAATGTGCAGGGAATTACAGGAGGCTGATGTAAATACAGCCTGATGTATTATGTACATTTAAAAATTGCATTTAAAGAAGAATTCCAGATATGCAAAGCATTCTCTGATTGGACAAGGTGGAAAGCCAGGGCTGTGATGTTCCAATCTCCATTTAGCCCAGTCAGAGAAAGTTTTGCATTCATTGAGAAAATGCAAAGCATTCTTCGTGTTTGGTGGCCAACCTTCTTTGTTCAGAATGCAGCAGAGCAGCCACTCAGCATGGGAGCCGGAAGCAAGTGGAAATCACTGGAAAAGTGGTGTCTACTTCAGGGATTTAACTTCTAGAGCTATCGGCCTGCTAAGGTATACGTATGCATAGTTACATTAGTCCAAGCTGGACCATGTATAAATCTACCGATCTGGAATTCTTCTTTAATAAAAAAACGGACCAAATAGCATCAGAAAACTCCAGATTGCATGCATCAGGATTCAGATTAGATTTATTACACATAGTGGGAAACCCATTTTGTAACCTGCATAAGGGTCAGTGATGTCAAAAGTGAGATTGGATCTACTGGTGGAGCTTGGTATACTTTTATGTTTTTGACACTCTAGCAATGCAATCTCCAGCCAACATTACCAATTAGGCTTGTGCAATTAGTTTTGCAACAAATCGAAATTCGTCCGAATTTAGCAACTTTCGGACATTCAGAAGCATTCAAATTTCCGAACAAAGCAATTACGAATAAAACCGAATCCGAAATAAATTATATCGCAAATAGTGAATGCCCGAATGTCTTCTGCATAATTCGTTATGAAAAAAGTTACGAATGTACGAATCCATTCGAAGCACAATAATGCCGCGTACACACGACCGCTTTTAATGTCATTGAAAAAAACTGCGTTTTTCTCAACGTGATTCTTCTCAAGCCTGCCTTGCCTACACACTATCGTGAAAAAAAATGCTCGAGCAAAGCGCGGTGACGTACAACACGTACGACGGCACTATATATGTGTCCAGAATCAACAAAAAACAATGTACTCTACCGAAAGTACGAATTATAAATCAACTACAAATAAGGCTTACATTAATACGAATCATTCTGATTCAACGAAAAATGTTGCTTGCGAAAATACGAATTAGTCCGAACATGAAAAATCCCGTCTAGCAAAATTACGAATGATTACGAATTAACAGGACCGAAAAGAAACAAACCGAAACTAAACAAATTTTTCCGCTGTGCACAAGAAATGAACCGAAACTAAACAAATTTTTCCGTTGTGCACAAGTCTATTACCAACTACTGTTACAGTGCACCTGGTAGTTTTGGGTTCACCTTTTTATGTCCCAGTTCCTCCTGTTGTAGTCCCCATAATATAAAATAAAAAATCCATCATGAAGAGTGTGACTCCCTTATAATGGCTACAGCAGGTGTGGAGACCCAGGAATTCAATGGCAGACATCCTACCAAAACAGACCACAAGCAATAAAATAAATTGTGAGGTGGTTTACCTCTCCAGTATGTACCAGAAAATGAAACATCATTTTAGGGTGGACTGACCCTTTAACAATTTTTTGATAAATTTGTGGAATAATCTGAGAATTTTAGACCTGCCCATAATTCTGCATTGAAAAAAAGATTTTTGCATAGTTTGTTTACTATAATGCACCATGATCATTACATAAACCAGTCACTTTATGTTTTCACCACATTGGGAACTGTACTAAAAATGGGAAGAAAGTTTGAGCAGGGCATGTTTTACATTTTTATATAAGTAAGCACAGCTAAACAGAGATTACTAACAGGAAGCCCCTGTCCTCATGGTATAATCTACTCAGTGCATTGACCTGCCAGCTCTAGATTCTTTCTCCATATGTAAATTGAGAAGGGTCTTCTCGATAAAGCTTTGATTTGATTTCAACAATGCTACTCCCATCTTTGCTTATATGATACCGTCACCAAAATAAAAAAATATCAAGTTAGTTACATAGCCAATTGCTATAAACATAAGTTTATGAATCTATTAAGATCTGAAATTGAATCTACATAAAATTAAATAAATTATCTGTTTACCAAACATTTTAATTAACACTTACTTGATTAAAAAAAGAAATAAGCTACAGCCCTATATCTCTTGGTGCAGTGACTGAAATAGGTATCCTTGCTTAGGAAAAATTTTTATTTTCTTATATGCTGTGTCTTCCATACTTCTTGTCAGTCTGCGAGAGGTCCCCGCTTTCCTTCTATTTGTGAGGGGATATCCCGGCAAAGGAAGCTAAAATACAAAAAAAAATCTAGGGGAAAGAATAAGGTTTATAGCCTCTGTCAAGATTTTATTGTTACCCTTGTCTTTATGGGAGATATTTATTCTTTCTTTGTGTTTGGATGACAGGTGTTGCACCAAGCAGGAAGAGAACATAAATCTTTCTTCTTCTCCTCCTTCTACCTTTACATCTGTAAATGTCTACTTTATTAAAATTGTAATCCCAACCCCCCCCCCCAAACAAAATGGTTATTGGTACCCCCTCCCAGAACACCAATGAACTAATGTGGCCTATGATATCACCAGCATACAGAGATGTTCTAGTAAAGTGTCAAAGACATGTTGCAAGAGATGATCAGGGAATATAATCATTTGCTATTCTACCCAAGACAAAAAAGAAACGTTTTGGACTGGAGTTCTCACTTAAAGAGGAACTGAACTCTAGAATTTGAAAAAAAAGACAGACAGAGAGCAAAGGCAGAAGCAGAGAGTAAAAAAGGCAGACAAGGAGAGGCAGGCAGAGCAGCAGCTGTGTCGGAGAGCCATATCCCTCCTCTAAAGCCAGGTACACACTACTAGTTTCATTTAGCAGGGCTGTATGAAAAAAAAAATTGACAGCTCAGGAGGAATCACTGTACTAACTATCCGTTGTTAGTACAGCAACCTCCCCTGCTGTGCTATTGTGTTCTGACTGGGGGACGGCCACTCGCCAGAACACTCCGGTCAGCTCTCTCAGCCATTGGTTGAGAGCGCTGATTGGGGGACGATCGGCAGACCTTTTTTGGTCACGTTTCTTCAAAGAAGCCAGCCAAACTTCTGTCAGAACGGCCCGAATGTCAGCTGATTTCTATTGAACCAGCCAATGCTGCCTGAAATTCGGCCCGTGGGTACTAGGCTTTAGAGTGATGGAGTATAGAGAAAATTTTACTTTTAGCACTCAGTGAACCAATAATCCTGCATTTAACTCTTTTTTTCCTGCAGTTATTCTTTAAAGGGAACAAACATTCTATGAATTAAAGTGGTACTAAAGGTTCACTTTAAAAAAAATAAAAAATAACAAAAATGTCATACTTACCTCCACTGTGCAGTTTGTTTTGCACAGTGTCCTCTTCTGGGGTCCCACTGCGGCTCTTGCGGCTTCTCCCCGCAAGAGCTAACCCCCTCTGGGAAGCTCTCTTCCGAGGGGTTTACCTTGCGGGCACGCTCCCGTGTCATACAATCGGCGGCCATAGCCGCTGATTGTATGAATGGGCCCGCCCCCTGGCAGGCGTGTCATTGGATTTGATTGACAGCAGCGGGAGCCAATGGCTGCGCTGCTATCAATCTATCCAGTGAAGAGCCGATCAGCCATGGGGAGAACGACGCAGGATCAGGCCCTTGGAAATTCGGGGCTCAGGTAAGTAAAACGGGGGCTCGGGGCGGCCGGACACTGTAAGGTGTTTTTTCACCTTAATGCATAGGATGCATTAAGATGAAAAAACACAAAGCTTTACAACCCCTTTAACTAAAATTAATTAAAGATTGCTTTCTTTGTCATTGTATGAATTGTGACTTTGCTCATTATGTGCCTGTTAGTTCTCACAGAAATATATAGAAGTATTCCAGTATCTGATTATATTCTCATTCACTGTCACTTTTAGAGAGTATGAAAGCTAGTGGCAAACAGGCAACTAGCATTTTCAGGAGGCTAGCAATGAATGCCCCCAGTGGTGGCTAGTGCTCCATTTTTTGAGGGGGTAGCAAACAAACCCCCCACAACCCCCGCTCACAAGCCCGCCAGCCCCGCACTTACCCCATCCAGGTCACGGGCGGCATTCGGCCAATTCACCGGCTTCTCCTCCAGTTCAATCCGGTCGCTTCTCTTCCCAGCCAATCTGGTCTCAGGACCCGCTTCCTGTCCCGATTGGCTGGGAGGAGAGGCAGGAAGACAATAGCAAATGTTCATTCGCTATTGTCACAAGTGGGTGGGGTGGGCTAAAGTGTCACCCATCCACAGTTTACAGGAAGCGATCTTGATGAATGAGAATAAGAAATAATATTCTAGTTATTTTTCCATATTTTTGTCTATATGATCATATATGGATTAGACACAGTTTCTTAAATAATATAACAATTGTACATACAGCGATTCACTAATTAAATTGTTGTTTCTGTCCCAATTAATACTACCGTCTAACTCAAGCTTCGCTCTATCTGTGGCCATGTTATATATTTATCTCCAGCAGTCAGGCACAGAACAATGTTAGAGATTTTATTAAAGGAGCCAAAAGTATTGCTTTTCCATTGCCGCAATTTCATGTTTAAGCTACAATCCTGAACTCCAGCATAAACATAAAATTAATTCACATAAAAAGTGCATTTCACTTTAAAGTGTTGTAGAGCATACATCCAGACTTTCAGTTTGATTTACCAAAGTTAAAGAGATTGTTCACTTAGCAAAGTAAATGTTCACTGAGTTTAGTAAATAAGATGAATCTGTCACAACCAATCACACACTATCAAAAAATCCAGTTTTTTTCATTTCCCTCACACATTATTGGATATTTAAAGTGAAAAAGTTTCACCCTATTTTCTATCATTCGCTAGCAAACATGCGTTTTTCAAAGTGAACGTTCACATTACGAAGTGAAAAAACCCTGGCTCCTTTAGTAAATCATCCTCATTGTATTTATCTTTAGAGGTCCTTCACATACTTTACAATCTTCTGGTTTTCAGCACAATATTGTTACCTCTTTTCAACTATGGTAAGCCTTTCATAGATCAAGAAAATAATACAAGTACAGAATGAACTGTAAAGCTTCTTATCCCTTGTAAATTGTGCATGTGCTTTGGCAGAAAGCCATAATAAAGTATTTGAGAAGGCATAAAAACACAAATAAAACTTGCCTGTTCCTTTTGTAGTTGTTAAACAGATACAGACCTTAAAGTGTATGCAAATGCAAAACTTTTTATTTTAGTTTTGCATAGAGTTGGGAGCTACCGTATTACTTCCTGTTCCACAGACACAGCAGGAAGTATGGTTAATTGTCTGCAAAGCAAGGCAATATCTCCTCTTAGGCAGGCCATAGATCAGGGGTCGGCAACCCATCGATCGCGGTCCACCGACTGTCGACCGCCTGCAGGTGACAGGCAGACCGTGAACAGGTTCCTGCACCAACCCCCGCCGTCTAGATGCTGGTCCTTGACTTTCTCCCAGCCTCTAGCCTCCTCTTCGGCTCTGCCACGCTTTCTATGTTCCGGTCCCAAGTTCTCTCTCCCTCCCACATCCAGCCTTCTCCACGGCTTCCATACTCCTTAACCTTCCATTCTGAGCATAATACTCTGAGCGCAATGCACGCCTTAACCCTGCATTCTGAGCATAATGCTCTCCATAACCCTGCATGCATTCTGAGCATAATGCACTCCTTAACCCTGCATTCTGAGCATAATGCACTCCATAACCCTGCATTCTGAGCATAATGCACTCCATAACCCTGCATTCTGAGCGTAATGCACTCCTTAACTCTGCATTCTGAGCACAGCACACTCCTGATCCCTGCATTCTGAGCTTAATACACTCCTTAACCCTACATTCTGAGTGCAGCGCACTCATGAGCCCTGCATTCTGAGCGTAAAACGCTCCTTACCCTACATTCTGAGCGCAGCGCACTCATGAGCCCTGCATTCTGAGCGTAATGCACTGGTGAACCCTGCATTCTCTGAATAATGCACTCGTAAACCCTGCACTCTCTTGTTAGACTTTTTTTATCAAAAAAAAAAAAAGGTCAAACTGACTGTCTTTTTTTTGGGGGGCGGGCTGAGATCCTTGACTTCATTAGTGTTTTTCAAGTATATCTCCATCCCTCAAAGGTTGCCTACCCCTGCCATAGATGATTATGATTTTTTTCCGAGGGTTGCAGTAAAGAAGATCACTCGATTGCCCCATCAACACAGTCAGTGTTCTTCGATCTCCGTGAGTCTGACGGCGGGTCCCGCGGACTCGATGTCCGCCGGGAGTCCCGTGGTCATCTCACAGAGAGGAAGAATGGGGAAATGCTAATGTAAACAAGCATTTCCTCATTCTGCCTAGTGACAAGGACACTGATCACAGCTCCCTGTGATCTGGAGCGGTGATCAGTGTTGTGTTACACGTAGCCCCGCCCCCTACAGTTAGAACACATCCCTAGGACACACTTAACCCCTTCAGCACCCCCTCCTGGTTAACCCCTTCACTGCCAGTCACATTTACACAGTAATCAATGCATTTTTATAGCACTGATTGCTGTGTAAATGTGAATGGTCCCAAAACAGCGCCAAAAGTGTCCGATGTGTCCGCCATAATGTCGCAGTCATGATAAAAATCGCTGATCGCCTCCATTACTAGTAAAAAAAAAATATTAATAAAAATGCCATAAAACTATCCCCTATTTTGTAGACGCTATAACTTTTGCGCAAACCAATCAATAAATGCTTATTGCGATTTTTTACCAAAAATATGTATCAGTCTAAACTGAGGAAAAAAAAAAGTTTTTTTATATATTTTCGGGGTATATTTATTATAGCAAAAAGTTAAAAATATAGCTTTTTTTCAAAATTGTCGCTCTATTTTTGTTTATAGCGCAAAAAATAAAAACTGCAAAGGTGATCAAATACCACCAAAAGAAAGCTATTTGTGGAGAAAAAAGGACCTCAATTTTGTTTGAGAGCCACGTCGCATGACCGCGCAATTGTCAGTTAAATCTACGCAGTGCCGAATCGCAAAAAGTGCTCTGGTCTTTGGCCAGCCAAATGGTCCGGGGCTGAAGTGGTTAAGCAGTTTTTTAACTTTGTTGAAATATCACAAAATGCAGCTTGCATATCTATGCACCACAGCTCACTGTGATGCACTGTGATGTGGTTACCTGCAGTGAGGTGATTTGCACATTGTGGTGTGAACAGGGCACCATTGTTTTCTACGTGTCCTTTTGTTAAGCTGGCATTAATCTATGCAGATCAACACAATTCAACTGAGACAGACACAGTTGTCTCTATCACACATTTCTTAAGGAGCAAGAGAGTGTATCTACCCAGCAGGGTTTCTAATTACAACATAATAAACTGATTTTACACATTTCTAATTCTTTTTCCTGTTTTTGCTTTTTGTTGTAGGGGAAAGTACAGCACCTGGATTTTAGAGAGGCCTTGCCCTGTTGTCCTAGAGGTGAAATTTTGAATTGCTGTTGCAGACTGGTATGTACTATGTTTACTTATGTAATGTAGTAGACAATAATTACTGTAGTGTAAAAAGCTTCTTCTTTTTGTTTTAAGTAAATCTGTTACTTTATTTATGTACATAGTCTTTAAGAGCCGGTGTCTTGTCGAGCTGGTTCCCCTATCGATATGGTTCCGGGCTCGACTGCGCAGGCGCTGCGGAACAGCTGTTAAAGCTCAGAGATTTCCGTCGGCTCGGCTTGCACCTGCGCAGTCAAGAGGGAACCAGATCGATAGGAGGAACCATAGGCTCGGCAGCTGTGGACGCGCTCGCCCCCGATGCTTCATTACACACGCCGCGTTCTTCTTCATGCCGCTCTATACAGCAAGGGGCGGATCAGATGTGATGTTGAGCAGTGCGATTTGTTTGTTTATACACTACACTCTATACAGCCCCTTGCTGTGTAGAACAGCGTGTATAAACAAACAAATCGCACTGCTCAATATTATCACATCTTATCCGCCCTTTGCTGTATACAGCGGCATGAAGAAGAAAGCGGCGTGTGTAACTAAGCAACGGGAGCAAGCGCGTCTGCAGCTGCCGAACAGCTGTTAAACCTCAGACATTTCAGTCGCCTCGGATTGCGCCTGCGCAGTCGAGCTCGGAACCATATCGATAGGCGGAACCAGCTCGGCAGAACGCAACTTGTCAGGCGGCTGAGTCGCTCTAAGTTTAATGCTTGAGAACTCAGAATTAATTTATCTGTTTTTTATGCACTAATATATATGTGCATGGTTCACTTACAAAATCCATAAAGCTTTTCTGATCAGTCCTTAACCCCAAGGGAACTTACAAGCTGACATCTCTACCATGGTCATAAAAGCCACAAAGGCCAAATTGTGAAGTTGAAGGGTATGTAAACCCTAACAATGAACTTCTGTTATTTGGTATGTTAAATGTACGTAAAAACTTTTTTTGATCCATTCTAGAAGTGCAAAAAACCTTGTCAGCTGATAACTTCCTGTGTTCTTTGCCTATGCTTCACTTTTGTTGGTTACATTGTTTTCTGCTATCTCTTGAAAACTACAGAACCCCTTCCCTCGATGTTATGGAGGAGAGGAGAGGGAGAGGATATTGTAGTCCTGTCCTAGGGTGGCCAATCTGCTTCCCCATGGATACAGTATGGGAAGTGACTGTTGTCACCCTAAGACAGAAAGTGTGTTGCTGGCAGGATCACCAGATAAAAAAATTAAGGGAAAAAAAAGAAAATAGTCCAGCAACCGCACTGGTAAGTTACATACACAGCTGAAAAATATATGATCCTGAACCTCTGTTCAGACTACCGAGCATTCTAGAATTACAGTCTGATTCATGACCAACCTCAGCCTGTGATTGGACAGAAAAGTAGCAGCATACCAGTGAAGTCATCCCCATTTTCTCCTCAACTTAAATTGTTTTAAATGTGTTAGATTGACAGCACTATACAAAGAAATACAGTCCTGACCAACTCAAAGTTCTGACCTTCTTTTTCCATAGCCTGCTATGAAGATTTAAAGACTTGAGTTCTAGTTTAATGTTGACAATATGGCTGTTGGTTGCAAAGGCATTCATTTTCAGGTTCCTTAGCAAGTTACATAACAGCATTGTATGAGCTTTTTCTTGAATTAGTAGAGTCATTTTATTCAGTTCAACACAAGCAAACGATATTAAATAAGCTGAGCATGATGGGATCAGGCATAATTTACAGCTTGGATAATAGTTGTGTTAATCAAAATAGATTGAATAATGTGACATTAAATCAAAACGAAGAATTGCGTTGTTCAAATTCATGGTGCTGCTGTAAAATAAATATGTCACATGTTATAAAATGAACTAAAACAAATAATGCAACGGATTTATACTGTGAAATATTATCCTACAGACATGTGTTTTTAAATCTTACAATAAGAGGATGTCTGCAGTTCAGAATAATTAAAAAAATACTAAATAAACACATGAGGTGAAGAAAGATTTTATTTGTGTTTAGGACCACAAGGTAGACAAATGTTTGCCAGCTGTGCCATAATGGAATCCCAAATCACACTGCTTGCTATAGTAAGGTGACCAGATTTTTTAAATGAAATCCGGGGACATTTTTTTTTTTTTTTACTAGTAATGGTGCCAATCGGCGACTCTCTGCCCGTCGCCGCCGCTGCCCGCCTCACAGCCTGTCAAGTCTTACTCTCCGGGCCCCGGCTACTACTGGGTGGGGAGTGGAGGAAGATCACTCCACCAGGGACAGCACAGAGATAAGCAGGCAGGCGGCTTGGCCTCGGACTTGAGCCAAGGCAGAAGGACATGCGAGCGGAGCTGAATGGGCATGCACCCTAAACTGAAGAAATATTACCTCCGCTCTGACCAGAACATGATCATCAGAAAGGGGCACAGATAATGGAAAAAAATACACCCCCCTAAGCTAGCGGAGCGGGGGTGTGTAATTTTTTTTTTTCATTCTGCACTGGCTGTCTTTGAAATTGCCCCAGCCCCTGTTGAAATCCAATCCAGACTTGGTCCGGGGACAGTGTCCTCAATCCGGGGACTGTCCCCTGAAACCGGGGATGTCTGGTCACCCTATGCTATAGGCACGTCTCTACTTTATCATTCCTCATTTTCTTGTTCTTCAACCCCAGCCCCAATTGAAATCTTTTGAATGTTTTCTCAGAATGTATCCTTGCATATTTGGTGTAATAAATGGCTTTCTTTGTGATTGTACATTTTGGTCACTTTTTGTGTGCCCGTCTCCCTCAGCATCATGTTTCTACAAGCCTGGAACCACTAGGCCTCATTCACTACAGTGTGAGGTGAGAGGAATTGCACTTAAGTCAACATTTCAGCCATCTGGTCATGTTAAAGAGTCTAACTGGCAGTCACTGCATTGATTCTGGCCTTTCAGCAGTCTTGATACACATGAACATAAAAAAACATGCATATTCTGTTTTCAGACTGGTGACTGAAAGCGATACTAAGACCCCATTCACACAGGGGCAACACGACTTCCAGCACGACTTTGGGAGGCAACTTGGACAGGACTTGAGTTTGAATCACAGCGCGACTTGGAGCGACTTCAGCGCGACTCGGGGCAACTTACAACACGACTGAAGTTGCCTCCAGGACAGGGGACTTTGCCAGTAGCCAATCAAAGAGTAATCAGCTCTGTGGGAGGGAGGGGGAGGGAGGGGTTTGCCGAGAAAACTATTTTTATTTCCTGTAAAGTTGCTTCAGTTAAGACAGGGGATCCGACTTGGAGGCGACTTCCATTGAAATCAATGGGTACAAGTCGCCTAGAAGTCGGATTGAAGTAGTACAGGAACCTTTTTTGAAGTCGGAGCAACTGCAGTAGTATGCATTAAGATGGCTCCATTCACTTACATTGATTTTCTCATGCAGCGCGACTTGAGGCGACTTGGGGCGACTTCAAGTCAGATCCAAAGTCGCCCCTGTGTGAATGGGCTCTAAAGGATATTTGTTGTAAATAAAAAAGAGGTTATACTCACCTGCGCTGTGCAACAATATTGCACAGAAAGATAATTTTCCTCCTTTTCTGACAGTCCCCCCCACTGGCGCTGTTGGCTCCTCCCTCCTTTGAGTATCTCCTGTAGCAAGCCGGGGAAATAAGGAGGCACCAACACGTGTGCAATCCTGTTGGATCCCAAACCAGGATGTGTGTCCATAGACTTTGGACTGATGGCAGCAGGAGCCTATGGATTCACTGCCCTCAGTTTCTTCTGTTAAAACAGGAAGTGAGGAGAGCGTAGCTAGAGCCAGAGACAGCACTGGAGCAGTGACATCGAACCAGGTAAGTGTTTAGGGACAAAGGGTGGTAGGACCGGTAGGTGTGCGTTTTTTATCTTATTGTAAGTAAAAAAAACACTTAAGCCTTGTACACACTACTATTTTTTTTTCTTTCAACCCAGTGGGTTGAACGGGAAAAAACTGATGCCGCTGTACTAACAATCTGATGTTAGTACTGTGATCTTCCCAGCTGTGCTATTGTGCCCCCCCCCTCCCAGAACACTTCGGTCAGTTCTCTCAGCGATTGAGAGTGCTGATCAGGAGCCAACCAGCAGAACTTTTTCGGTCATGCCCCTTCAACAGAAGCTGGCTGAACGGCAGACAGATTCTGTTCGAAAGGCTGACGTACACACGGACCGAATGTCGGACAGTTTCTATTGAAACGGCAGATGCCGCCTGACATTCGGCCCTTGTGTACTAGGCTTTAGGCTTTAGTACCACTGTAACAATGACAAGAAAAGTCAAGTTAAAAGAGAGATAAAGTAAGTTTTGCAATAAACAACCGGTCATGTGGAAAAGATGCTCTTGTTTTTAAAGTTCCCTTGTATGTAGATGTTTGAAGTGGATTTACTTTACATCCTCTCTCATTACTTATCCCTTAGTAAATCTTGCCCATAGTTGTAAAAGAAGGCATTGTAGGCATGATCAGGGCAGTTAAGGGTGACAAGATTTTACCTCAAATAAAGGCCTTAGGCCCTTTTCACATTGATCTGCTGCAGCTTGCCCTCAGCACAGTGAACCCACAGTATTCATGCAGGTTACCCGTGCTTTGCCAAAGGTTTGATTGGGCGGTTTTGGTGCATTTTCTGAAAGCACACCAAAACTGACCAATCTATTGGAAGTCTATGGCAAAGCACAGGTAACCCACACAAATACTGTGGACACACTGCGCTGCAAGGAAACTGCAGCTGATCATTGTGAAAGGGGCGTAACTCTTCTTAACAGCTAAACATACTGTTAGTTTCAGTTGTACTTATCAATAGGAAATAAGGTATTGTTTTAGTTTTATTACGTATCATTTTGCAAATATTTCTAACCCTCTTTGAGGTATCATAACCCAGTAAAAGAGTAACAGTGAAACCACCAGCAATGGGTTTACTAACACTACTGGAGTATTGACTATGTATACAGTATTTATTTTATGGGTTGGGAAAATCCAAGCAATTGTTTTGCTACAGTCACAGTGCTTGATTAGGATGTGCTTTTCTGAGCTTATCCACAATCATCCAATAGTCTCTTATGAAAAAAAAATCTTCATGCCTACTATATTTTTAATTTCAATGGATTTATTATTACCCAAATGTACAAAAGACAGAGTACACTATAAATATTATGATTTCAATGTAACCCTATCTATCAGTGATGCATCCTAAACATAAAAGCATCTCAAATATTTATATGCCCTTGTGTAAACAGAACAAACAAAGTATGTGTATGTTCAGAGTGCTAATGCACAAACATTCTATAATTAGGGCAAAAAGATAATAAATATATAGAAAACAGTGTGTGCCATGTGTAAAGGGCAATGGCAGCAGGCCATGTTGAGAAATCATGAGGTCATATCCCTGAAGATGCATTGTCCTGCCTGACCCCTCTCTCATACATTTCACTGTAGACTTTTAGAGGGACACAGTTATAAGCTTGTTCTCCTTAAAAACTGGGCCAGATGGGACTCTGAAAAAAGATTACTTATTGTACTTTTTAAGCAAATTTCACACACACACATATATATATATATATATAAGTTTAGCACCCTCTAGTGTGTGCTTCTAGTAGTGAGAGCAGGCAAACTATACTCTGACTCATGTTTAGCCTGTGAGTCTGTAATTAGGCCAGGGTTACTAGAGGTTAGGACTGGATGACTCATCCTGGCAGCTCTCTGGTGCCTTCCCCTGTTTCTAGAATGTTGTTGAACATTCTGGAAGATAGTGGGCGAAGGCTAGGGGAGGTTTCCTTAAATATTTAGGGGCCCTTAGCCAATCCCCAGGAGTGGGCCTGGCAGGGGACTAAGGACCCCTTAAATAGGAATGAGCCCTGCCAGTCGGGTGGAAGATGGAAAAGCAGTGCTGAGGAGAGTCTGTCAGTGGCCCTTTAAAGACCCTTGCCAGGGAGGGGTTTTACCTCAGGCTGGAGTTCGGGAGGCTGGCCTGGAAGGATCCCCCAATAGGAGGCAGTGGGAGGGACCCTTACTGGAGAGGCAGCAGAGAGAGCAAGGAGAGACAGTGAGTAGATCAGCACGGTGCAGGGACAGACAAGGGGAGAGACTGCTAGCTGTAGCAGTGCTCTCTTGAAGACAGTGTGCCAAGTCTTCCTCCAACCTTGCCCTGAGGAGTCTCCATGTGTGTGTCAGTCAAGAGGACTGGGAAGAGAAATCAGCCAGGTGGGCTGGTGGCAGCCAGGTGTGCTAGCTTCCAGCAAGCAGTAGAACTGGGACCAGTGTCTATTGGAGAAGCAGAAGGTTGTGTGAGATGCTGTTCACTCCACATGTTCTACTTTACCAAGAGACTGCAAGTTCCTATCCTGCAATGGGCTGTTGCTGAACTAACTAGAGATGGTTAGTTCCCCCAGGAGTGAACCAGCAGAAGCTGTACAAGGGATCCAAGTTTGTGCAGGTGGAAGAAGAGGAATCTGTAAATAGGGAGCAAGTTGTCCCTGGTTTTAATTGTTGGACATTTTCAAGTTGGGCATCCCATAATCCCTTACCCCATCCAAGTTATCATCCCCTAATAAAATAACAAAAAAACAAGCCAAATGACTGATTTATGTGTCTGGATGTAAGAAGAAACTGCTGTGTGACTGGCTGTTCAGCAGTAGGGAACCCTGACATCAGCAACTCCTATGGGGGTAGTGCTACATATGGGACCATTCATAAACACTGTAACTGTGGAGAGTAATTCCATATTTTGCGTACAATACCCTTTTAGAGGGAAGAAAGAAAATGCAGATTACTACTAATGCAAATCAACAAATCTTTTGTTGCCACTGTATATCCTCTTCTTACTGCAATTCATTTTACCTAGTAGGTGAAAACAAATTGGGGTTTATTTACCAACGACGAACAGGCTGTTCATTTTGCAAAATATTTTCCCTTAACTTGCAAAAGATATCCAATCACCTGCAAGGAAGAAAAAAAAATATTTTTGTGTGCACGTAATTGGATGATCAAAGTCAGTAGAACTAAACCCTATGCCCTTAGCTAAGGGAAATTTATCTTGAAAACTGAAATTATCTTGTTGTGAACAGCCTATTTGTAGTTAATGTAGTTAAGTTAGTTTAGTAAATGAATCCAATTTGATCTTTTCTGTACCCTTTGTGCTAAATATTATTAAAAAAAAGGAGAGGGGCACCAACGGTCACAAAGCATAGTCATGTCTTTTATTGATCAATAACAAGTAAAAACAATGTATAATACATTTACAAATGTAGGAGGATGAAAGGCATGTAGTGTGAGACGTGAACTTAGATATGTAAAAAGGATATACCACTAGGGCCAAAATATATACCAAGAGAAATTAAAAAACTTGATAGAAATCACAGTAATAATTACATAATAAATAAAGAATAAGAAATAAAAAGTAATGAATACCCCATAAATAATAGCAAATATATATATATATATATATATATATATATATATATATATATATATATATATATAAATCCATATAAACATACACTTGTTTGGGCAACGGTAATCACCTGAATGGGAAGCTAATGAGAATACAGGTGGAATACAAAAAATTTATATTATTATTAAAAGTGAAGAAACTCATTTGTTTAATGGGGGAAAGGGAGAGAAAGGAAAAAATTGAGAAGAGGAAAAAGAGGGAGACAAATGGTCACAATGTAATGAATTAAATATGGCGACTCCCTGGAAAGATTGCATATAAACCATAAATGACATGCGCAATATGCATACCACATGGAGGATTGTAAATACCGTATTTATCGGCGTATAACATACACTTTTTTTCCCCTGAAAACAGAGGGCAAACAGTGCCTGCGTGTTATACGCCAAAATCATGTTTTACCAACAGTGGGCGGGGATCAGGCGGTCCGCCCCAGGAGCCACCCATTGGGGGATGTCAGGCTGGGCATCCCGCCTCTCCTGGCCCTGGGATAGCGCTGCCTGCATAGTCTAAAATTGAGAAAAAAAATCTCTTGCCAGCCCCTTCTCCTACACTGCTCCTCCTGTGTCAGTGTCATTGTAAAACGAAGCTTGTAAATATCTCAATAGCTCAGTTTTTTCTGGCTGCTCTCCTCCTCCCACTCCTCCTCCTCCTCTGAGTGTAGCTTTAGATTGGAGGAGGAGAGCAGTCACATGACCATCTATGTAACATCAGAGGAGAGAAGTCATGTGACCGGGTCAGTGGAAAAAACCGAGCTATTGAGGTATATGGAAGCTTCATTTTGCAATAGGAGTGACACAGGAGGAGCAGTGTGGAAGGGGCTGGCAGTGATTTTTTTCTTAACTGTAGAGTATGCTTTCAGTGCTGTCCCAGGAGACTGGGAGTGCAGGGAGGGTGCTGTATATTGAATGGTGGGGAGGCTGTGTACTGGGGAGGGGGGCTGTATAATGGATGGGGGGCTGTATACTGGGGCTGTATACTGCATGAGGGGGCTGTATACTGGATGAGGAGGCTGTATACTGCATGAGGGGGCTGTATACTGGATGAGGAGGCTATATACTGGATGAGGGGGCTGTGTACTGGGGAGGGGGGCTGTATAATGGATGGGGGCTGTGTACTGGGGAGGGGGCTGTATACTGGATGGGGGGCTGTGTACTGGGGAGGGGCTGTATACTGGATGGGGGGCTGTATACTGGATGGGGGGGCTGTGTACTGGGAGGGGGCTGTGTTCTGGATGGGGGGCTGTGTACTGTGCAGGGGGCTGTGAAAACATTTTTTCCTTAAACTTCCCTCTTAAAAGTGGGGTGCGTGTTATACGCCTGTGCTTGTTATACGCCGATAAATACGGTAAGTGGATTCCATAATATCATACAGTATGCCATTTCAGTGCAAACAAGAATATGCAATCTAACATGATCACTCCAGCTACTAGCTATGCCATTTTTCCTTTCGGAAATATTTTGTGCAGTTTTGTAACTTTTATTTAAAATGGCTGTAAAAAGAATCAGCGGTTGCTTTTGGAGTCATAGAGCGCTCAACAATAACACAGTGACATTGATACATCTCTTAATTCCTAGTTAAACATCCTGGTGCCAGAGCTGAATGGAACAGCATGCTCTGCAATCACTGTGCAGAAAGAGGTGTACAATACCCCAGCCCTCCTCCAATGTCATAGCAAATGAAGAGGGGTGAGCAGCCAATGCAAGAACTTGTTCCGCTGCTCAAAAGATCTTATTCACCTAAATGAAAACCTGTTTGATTCATTGCAGGGGATGTTCAGGACAGCCTCTAATTATGCAATTGAACAGGTTATTGAGATAATGTGTGGACTAAAATACATGACTGAGCAGAAGCATTTCTTCTCCCCTCCTTCTTGTCACATCATTATTAGAAAATCAGCTTTTACCAGCGATGGGTTCCCGCTGAAGTAAATTATAGGGGGATACATTTTATACAGATTCAAAACTTTTAGAAATAATTGTTCAAAGAAATAAAACATATGGCTTTAGTGTATGAATAATAAGAATTATGTAGTACTCTGTATGGCAATTCCTAGAGTCTCAATGAAAGTGTCACTGCCACCCCGATGCTACTGTATACACAGTGGAAGAAAGACAAGGAGTTAATTTACTAAAGGCAACTAGACTGTGCACTTTGCAAAGTGCAGTTGCACTCTGCAGGTGCAGTTGCTCCAGAGCTTAGTAAATGAGATAAAGCTTCACTTTGCAAAGAATACCCAATCACGTGCAAGGGAAATTAAAAAAAGAAACAGCATTTTTGCTTCCACATAAATGGATGATGGAAGTCAGCAGAGCTTCTGCTCATTTACTAAGCTCTGGAGCATAGGCATGCGCACAGGGTGTGCCAGGTGTGCCTGGGCACACCCTAATCACCCCATGTGAATAAGCATTATCCAGGGGCAGCACAAGGTGGGTGGTTGGGGGATGCCAGTAGCCAGTGTAAATGCCCCCATTGTATTAAAGGTTAGGTTCAACCTTAGGAACACATTAAACTCTTTTTAATATGTTCCCAATCAACTGTCTCCCACCACCAGAGCCTCCTCCCTGTGACAGCAGATGGCATTCATGTGTGTTTGAGCTTTGGGGTGCACACCCTAATGCAATAGGCTGCGCACACCTATGCTCTGGAGTAAATGCTCTTGCAGAACAAAACTGCACTTTGCAAAGTGCACAGTCTATGTGCCTTTAGTAAATCAACCCCATGGTCTTCTACCCACTGTCAGGTCACCTGTGGCCAGGTGACAGATGCACACCGTAGGGGGACAGGAGTGCACCGCAAGGTAGTGAACCCTATGGCTGACTGCTGCGGATAGGAAACTGGGTGGTTGTGGAAAGCGGGACCAGAGGAGCACAACCGGGATCCTATGGGAAGCTAGAGCCAAGATTCCCCAGGGCGCGGAGTCTAAGACCCAGCAGGTCTTCTCCAGAGCCTCTAGTGGTGAGGATGTTATGCTGCAGGCTGGGTCCAGGTCGCGGCCCCTAGAGTCTCCTAGCTCACGCCCCGTAGGATAAGGGGACAAGAGGGGAAGCAGCAGCACGAGATATAAGAGTAACAAATAACAAGCTGAAAGTCAAGGGCCACAAGCAGACAAGGATAATGAAAGACAAGCCGAAGGTCAAGGGTCACGAGCAGACAGGGATAGTCGGGGACAAGCCAATAACGTAACAGAGAGACAGACGTAGCACACAGCAGGCAGGAACCCAAACACACAATGCCTAACAAACACGTTGATCAGCCAAGCAGGCTTGCAGTGCACAGGTTAATATATTGTTCTGTGATAGGGCCAGGGGTGGAGTCAGGCTGGGAGGAGATTATAAAGGAAGCCAGGTGAAAGGGTTCTGGCCTCTAAGATGAACACATGGGAAGGAAGGTAAGCTGACAGACAAACACTACTGCATATCCATGACAGTACCCTCCCTCTTATGGGCCCTCCCCCGCCTGGGCCCAGGCTTAAAGGGAAATCTCTGATGAAACCTCCTCAACAGATGAGGTGCAGCGAGATCAGATGCAGCGATCCAAGACGCCTCCTCAGGACCAAAACCTCTCCAATGCACAAGGTACTGAAGAATGCCTCTGCAGAGCCGAGAATCCAGAACTTGTCTAAGCTCATACTTAAGATTATCCTCAGAGACCGAAAACGAGGTAGGGAGATGACAAGAAGATCTATTGAGGACCAAAGGCTCTCTAGGAATAAGCAAGGCCATGAGAGGATCAACAGGAATCTGAGGAGGGTCCCCTAGACCCTTAAAGGGGAACTGGTCATCTTGCACAGGACCATCAGACTGGGCAGATGTCAGTGGAACCCTGAAGTCAGGTTGGTTAGAAGGTGACATGTCGCCGGAGTCAAACTGAATAGCTGAAGGACAAGCAGAATGTCCTGAACAAGAAAAAGTAGGAGGCTCACTGGGCATGGGCTGGACTGGCATAACTAGTACAGAGGCAGAGTGAATAGCTGAGTCAGGTGTAGCGACTACCTGAATCGCATCGCAAGACGTAGCGACTGCAGGACTTGTAGACAAGCTAGCCTGGCTGTGCGTCCAAGGGTGGTTAGGGACAGAGAAATGTAAATGGTTATGCAACCTGGAATGAATGACCGGCTCAGGTTCACAGGGGGCAACCTTGGGTAGGCAGGACGAGGAACAGGAGGGACCCCAAGCCAGGATCTGTCCAGTGGCCCAGTCCACATGAGGAGAATGGAGCTGTAACCATGGGAGACCCAAAATTATAGGTGTTGAGGCCTTGGGTAAGATAAGGAAGGATATCCACTCCTGGTGGAGTGTCCCTACCGACATCTTAAAAGGGAGGGTCTGGAAGCGGATAGGTCCCCCTGGGAGAACAGTACCATCAATCGCCAAGACCACCAATGGCGTGGTGAGGGGCAAAAGAGTAAGTCTCATGGACGATGCGATTTCCCAGTCCATGAAATTACCAGCAGCTCCAGAATCCAGATATGCTGAGACCGAATGAGAAGAAGCACCAACATGAAGGAACACAGAAAGCAGAAGACGAGAAGGGGAAGGTGATATTTCTGGGTCCAATACTCCACTTTCCAGATGAAGTGGACCCGAACGTTTTTCTGGACAAAGAGAGCAAGTGTCACGAAAATGACCTTTGTCCCCACAGTAAAGACACAGACCAAGAGTTCTGCGCCTAGCACGTTCCTCGGGGGATAGCCTGGTCCGACCTAGCTGCATGGGTTCCTCAGCTGGTAGGAGATGCTCTACGGGTCGAAGAGAGGGGAGCTCAGGCTGACTAAGAACCAAGGAGTGCTGGCGTAGCTTTTCTAAGGTCCTCTCCTGAAAGCGAATATCGATCTGGTTACACAAGGAGATAACGCCGGCCAGATCAGTGGGGATGGTTCTTCCTGCTAATTCATCCATCACTCTATCAGACAGGCCATGCAAAAAGGTTGCGACTAAGGCCTCATTGTTCCAGCTCAACTCAGCCGACAGTATGCGGAAATGAAGGGCATACTGTCCCACAGAAGCAGACTCTTGGCGGAGACGTAAAAGGGCGCTGGCCGCTGAAGAGACACGAGCCGGTTCTTCGAAGATATTCCGAAAAAGGTTCAAGAAGCCAGACAGGCTAGAAACCACTGGATCATTCAGTTCTAGGGATGAGCTTCGTGTTCGAGTCGAACATACGTTCGACTCGAACATCGGCTGTTCGATCGTTCGACGAAGATCGAACGATTTGGGCCGTTCGCGCCAAATTCGAGTGACGCGAACGGACCACAATGCACTACGCCATCGCAGTGTCATCCAGGCGCTGTGATTGGCCAAGCATGCACTGTGACCCCGCATGCTTGGCCAATCACAGCGCCGGCAGCGAGGAGAGCAATGATTGGCCACAGGCAGGATGCCTGTGGCCAATTATTGCTGATGGGGTTTAGTACACGCCCCACACAATAAAAGGCCGCCAGCGCGGCGGCCTTGTGTAGTGTGTTCCGGAGCAGGGAAAGAGAAGCATAGGCAGGGACAGTGTCATTTTTTTTCCTTTACTAATCCTGGATTCCTTGTGTTTAGGGACAAATAAGGATAGGTAGGGAGAGTGTCAGTGACAGTGTGCTATTCTGTGCTAATCCTTGTTTGTAGGGACAGAGAGGTACAGTGAGGGAAACTGACAGTGTGCTATTCTGTTCTAAAACTATTTTGCTGAACCATATTTTCAATCCTTGAGTTGAGGGACAGAGAGCTACAGTGAGGGAAAGTGTCAGTGTGCTATTGTGTTCTAAAACTATTTTGCTGAACCATATTTTCAATCCTTGAGTTGAGGGACAGAGAGCTACAGTGAGGGAAAGTGTCAGTGTGCTATTGTGTTCTAAAACTATTTTGCTGAACCATATTTTCAATCCTTGAGTTGAGGGACAGAGAGCTACAGTGAGGGAAAGTGTCAGTGTGCTATTGTGTTCTAAAACTATTTTGCTGAACCATATTTTCAATCCTTGAGTTGAGGGACAGAGAGGTACAGTGAGTGAAACTGACAGTGTGCTATTCTGTTCTAAATCAATTTTGCTGTTCCATATTTTCAATCCTTGAGTTGAGGGACAGAGAGCTACAGTGAGTGAAACTGACAGTGTGCTATACTGTTCTAAAACTATTTTGCTGTTCCATATTTTCAATCCTTGAGTTGAGGGACAGAGAGCTACAGTGAGGGAAAGTGTCAGTGTGCTATTGTGTTCTAAAACTATTTTGCTGAACCATATTTTCAATCCTTGAGTTGAGGGACAGAGAGCTACAGTGAGGGAAAGTGTCAGTGTGCTATTGTGTTCTAAAACTATTTTGCTGAACCATATTTTCAATCCTTGAGTTGAGGGACAGAGAGGTAGAGTGAGGGAAAGTGTCAGTGTGCTATTGTGTTCTAAAACTATTTTGCTGAACCATATTTTCAATCCTTGAGTTGAGGGACAGAGAGGTACAGTGAGTGAAACTGACAGTGTGCTATTCTGTTCTAAATCAATTTTGCTGTTCCATATTTTCAATCCTTGAGTTGAGGGACAGAGAGCTACAGTGAGGGAAAGTGTCAGTGTGCTATTGTGTTCTAAAACTATTTTGCTGAACCATATTTTCAATCCTTGAGTTGAGGGACAGAGAGCTACAGTGAGGGAAAGTGTCAGTGTGTCAGTGTGCTATTGTGTTCTAAAACTATTTTGCTGAACCATATTTTCAATCCTTGAGTTGAGGGACAGAGAGGTACAGTGAGTGAAACTGACAGTGTGCTATTCTGTTCTAAATCAATTTTGCTGTTCCATATTTTCAATCCTTGAGTTGAGGGACAGAGAGCTACAGTGAGGGAAAGTGTCAGTGTGCTATTGTGTTCTAAAACTATTTTGCTGAACCATATTTTCAATCCTTGAGTTGAGGGACAGAGAGCTACAGTGAGGGAAAGTGTCAGTGTGCTATTGTGTTCTAAAACTATTTTGCTGAACCATATTTTCAATCCTTGAGTTGAGGGACAGAGAGGTACAGTGAGTGAAACTGACAGTGTGCTATTCTGTTCTAAATCAATTTTGCTGTTCCATATTTTCAATCCTTGAGTTGAGGGACAGAGAGGTACAGTGAGGGAAACTGACAGTGTGCTATTCTGTTCTAAAACTATTTTGCTGAACCATATTTTCAATCCTTGAGTTGAGGGACAGAGAGGTACAGTGAGTGAAACTGACAGTGTGCTATTCTGTTCTAAAACTATTTTGCTGTTCCATATTTTCAATCCTTGAGTTGAGGGACAGAGAGCTACAGTGAGGGAAAGTGTCAGTGTGCTATTGTGTTCTAAAACTATTTTGCTGAACCATATTTTCAATCCTTGAGTTGAGGGACAGAGAGCTACAGTGAGGGAAAGTGTCAGTGTGCTATTGTGTTCTAAAACTATTTTGCTGAACCATATTTTCAATCCTTGAGTTGAGGGACAGAGAGGTACAGTGAGTGAAACTGACAGTGTGCTATTCTGTTCTAAATCAATTTTGCTGTTCCATATTTTCAATCCTTGAGTTGAGGGACAGAGAGGTACAGTGAGGGAAACTGACAGTGTGCTATTCTGTTCTAAAACTATTTTGCTGAACCATATTTTCAATCCTTGAGTTGAGGGACAGAGAGGTACAGTGAGTGAAACTGACAGTGTGCTATTCTGTTCTAAAACTATTTTGCTGTTCCATATTTTCAATCCTTGAGTTGAGGGACAGAGAGGTACAGTGAGGGAAAGTGTCTGTGTGCTATTGTGTTCTAAAACTATTTTGCTGAACCATATTTTCAATCCTTGAGTTGAGGGACAGAGAGGTACAGTGAGTGAAACTGACAGTGTGCTATTCTGTTCTAAAACTATTTTGCTGTTCCATATTTTCAATCCTTGAGTTGAGGGACAGAGAGGTACAGTGAGTGAAACTGACAGTGTGCTATTCTGTTCTAAATCAATTTTGCTGTTCCACATTTTCAATCCTTGAGTTGAGGGACAGAGAGGTACAGTGAGTGAAACTGACAGTGTGCTATTCTGTTCTAAAACTATTTTGCTGTTCCATATTTTCAATCCTTGAGTTGAGGGACAGAGATCTACAGTGAGGGAAAGTGTCAGTGTGCTATTGTGTTCTAAAACTATTTTGCTGAACCATATTTTCAATCCTTGAGTTGAGGGACAGAGAGCTACAGTGAGGGAAAGTGTCAGTGTGCTATTGTGTTCTAAAACTATTTTGCTGAACCATATTTTCAATCCTTGAGTTGAGGGACAGAGAGGTACAGTCAGTGAAACTGACAGTGTGCTATTCTGTTCTAAATCAATTGTGCTGTTCCATATTTTCAATCCTTGAGTTGAGGGACAGAGAGGTACAGTGAGGGAAACTGACAGTGTGCTATTCTGTTCTAAAACTATTTTGCTGAACCATATTTTCAATCCTTGAGTTGAGGGACAGAGAGGTACAGTGAGTGAAACTGACAGTGTGCTATTCTGTTCTAAATCAATTTTGCTGTTCCATATTTTCAATCCTTGAGTTGAGGGACAGAGAGGTACAGTGAGGGAAACTGACAGTGTGCTATTCTGTTCTAAAACTATTTTGCTGAACCATATTTTCAATCCTTGAGTTGAGGGACAGAGAGGTACAGTGAGTGAAACTGACAGTGTGCTATTCTGTTCTAAAACTATTTTGCTGTTCCATATTTTCAATCCTTGAGTTGAGGGACAGAGAGCTACAGTGAGGGAAAGTGTCAGTGTGCTATTGTGTTCTAAAACTATTTTACTGAACCATATTTTCAATCCTTGAGTTGAGGGATAGAGAGGTACAGTGAGTGAAACTGACAGTGTGCTATTCTGTTCTAAATCAATTTTGCTGTTCCATATTTTCAATCCTTGAGTTGAGGGACAGAGAGGTACAGTGAGTGAAACTGACAGTGTGCTATTCTGTTCTAAAACTATTTTGCTGAACCATATTTTCAATCCTTGAGTTGAGGGACAGAGAGGTACAGTGAGTGAAACTGACAGTGTGCTATTCTGTTCTAAAACTATTTTGCTGTTCCATATTTTCAATCCTTGAGTTGAGGGACAGAGAGGTACAGTGAGGGAAAGTGTCAGTGTGCTATTGTGTTCTAAAACTATTTTGCTGAACCATATTTTCAATCCTTGAGTTGAGGGACAGAGAGGTACAGTGAGTGAAACTGACAGTGTGCTATTCTGTTCTAAAACTATTTTGCTGTTCCATATTTTCAATCCTTGAGTTGAGGGACAGAGAGGTACAGTGAGTGAAACTGACAGTGTGCTATTCTGTTCTAAATCAATTTTGCTGTTCCATATTTTCAATCCTTGAGTTAAGGGACAGAGAGGTACAGTGAGGGAAAGTGTCAGTGTGCTATTGTGTTCTAAAACTATTTTGCTGAACCATATTTTCAATCCTTGAGTTGAGGGACAGAGAGCTACAGTGAGTGAAACTGACAGTGTGCTATTCTGTTCTAAATCAATTTTGCTGTTCCATATTTTCAATCCTTGAGTTGAGGGACAGAGAGGTACAGTGAGGGAAACTGACAGTGTGTTATTCTGTTCTAAAACTATTTTGCTGTTCCATATTTTCAATCCCTGAGTTGAGGGACAGAGAAGGACACTCGTAGAAATTATCAGTGTGCTATTCTGTGCTAAATCTTGTTTGTAGGGAGGGACAGAGTAGGACAGTGAGGGAAAGTGTCAGTGTGCTATTCTGTTCTAAAACTTTTTTGCTGAACCATATTTTCAATCCTTGTGTTTAGGGACAGAGAAGGATAGGCAGGGGACAGTGTCAGTGTCATTGTTGCTAAGCCTCCTGCACAATATACACCTGAAGGTAGCCCTTATTGCTGTTTTTCCCATCTCCCTGCAGGCCATCCATTAAAATGTCTGGAAGGCAACCAAGGAGAGGCAGACAGTCAGGAGGCAAAAAAAGAGGGCAAGCAGGCTCTGTGTCTGGGGGCAACAGTGCTGGTCGTGTACGCGGTGCATTGTCATCAGCACATGGCCATGGGACACGCTTGTCCTTGTTTTCGGCAGCTGGACATGTTGAGCCACATCATGCCGAAGACTTGGTAGAGTGGATGACCAAGCCCACCTCATCCTCCTCATCCTCTCTCACCCAGGCTCAGGGTAGTGGCAAAGCAGCTGCCAAAGCGTCCTCTTCTCTGGTATCATTATCTTCATTAGTCAATCCTTCCCTAGACCCACCATGCCCTCCTCCTGAGGAGTCCCCCGAACTGTTTGAGCACAGTGTTGGGTACATGCTCCAGGAGGATGCCCAGCGTTTGGAAGGATCTGATGATGATACCCAGCTAGAGGAAGGCAGCAGCGTGAGAGCAGAGAGAGGGGATGCTCAAGAAGGACACCAATCTGGCAGTCATATTCCAGCAGCTGCAGCATACTGCCAGATTGGCTCCAGTGATGAGGAGGGAGGGGATGATGAGGTCACTGACTCCACGTGGGTGCCTAATAGGAGGGAGGAGGAGGAGGAGGATGAGGAGGAGGCACATCTCCAACGAGGCAGGATGCCCTCGAGTGGCCAGCGTATGGGCAGCACACCGACGGAATCACACCGCAGAGCTCCGCCTGTGCAGGGCGCTGCCTCTGCCCGTCATTCAAAAAGTTCTTTGGTGTGGGCCTTTTTTGAGGCGAGTGCATCAGATCGCACAGCTGCTGTTTGCAACATATGTCTCAAGCGTATATCGCGTGGCCAAAACATCAGCCGCTTGGGCACCACATGCTTGATCAGACATATGTTGACCTGCCATGCAGCTCGTTGGCAAGCCTACCTTAAAGACCCACACCAAAGAACAAAGCTGACCTCTTCTTGCACCGCATCAGCTGGGATCTCCAACCCCACTATACCTTCACTCCTCTCTGAAACCTGCTCTGAGAGGAATGAAGGTGTAGAATTAGGTGTGTCACAGGCAAGTACTTGCGGGCACTCTGCTAGCAGTACACCAACGTCCGATTCTAGCAGGCAAATTTCCCTGCCCCAGCTGCTGGACCGTCGAAAGAAGTTCACTCCCAGCCATCCACATGCCCAGCGGTTGAATGCTAGCTTGCAGGGATGAGCCGAACACCCCCCTGTTCGGTTCGCACCAGAACCTGCGAACAGACAAAATGTTCGTGTAAACTTTAGAACCCTATTAAATACAATGGACTCGAACGTTCGAAATCTAAAGTGTTAATTATAAAGGCTAATATGCAAGTTATTGTCCTAAAAAGTGTTTGGGGACCCGGGTCCTGCCCCAGGGGACATGTATCAATGCAAAAAGAAGTTTTAAAAACGGCCGTTTTTTTGGGAGCAGTGATTTTAATAATGCTTAAAATGAAAAAATAAAAGTGAAATATTCCTTTAAATTTCGTACCTGGGGGGTGTGTATGATATGCATGTGAAGTGGCGCATGTTTCCCGTGCTTAGAACTGTCCCTGCAAAAAATGTCATTTTTGAAAGAAAAAAATGCATTTAAAACTGACTCGCGGCTATTAATGAATTGTCGGCTCCCGGCAATACATACAAAAGTCATTGATAAAAAAAAAAAAAAAAGCGTGGGTGTTCCCCAGAATTCAATTACCAGGCCCTTCAGGTCTGGAATGGATATTAAGGGGAACCCTGCCGCAAATTAAAAAAAAATTTGACGTGGGGTTCCCCCAAATATCCATTCCAGGCCCTTCAGATCTGGCATGGATTTTAAGGGGAACTCCACCCCAAATTTAAAAAAAAAATGGCGTGGAGTCCCCCTAAAAATCCATACCAGACCCCTTATCCGAGCACGCAACCTGGCCGGCCGCAGGGGAAAAGGGGGGGACGAGAGAGCGGCCCCCCCTCCCTCCTGAACTGTACCAGGCCACATGCCCTCAACATGGGGAGGATGTCCCCATGTTGATGGGGACAAGGGCCTCATCCCCACAACCCTTGCCCGGTGGTTGTGGGGGTCTGCGGGCGGGGGGCTTATCGGAATCTGGAAGACCCCTTTAACAAAGGGGACCCCCAGATCCCGGCCCCCCCCCTATGTGAATTGGTAAGGGGTACATTGTACCCCTACCATTTCACGAAGAAAGCGTAAAAAAATGTTTAAAAAAACACACAAACACCTTGAAAAAGTCCTTTATTTAAAAAAAAACAAAAACATTCCAGCGGTGAAATCCAGTGTCCCGCGGCGATCCCGATGTCCAGCGCTGTCCTTCATTGGTTGTGCCTGAGCGGACCTGATGGGGAACTCCCTCTCAGTATTTTAAATGTATAGACCCGCCCCTTCTAAAGTTCCCCATCAGGTCCGCTCAGCGGACCAGATGCGGAACATGAGAAGGGGCGGGTCTATACATGTATTACCAAAGTGAGAGCAGTCCCCCATCAGGTCCGCCCCCTCGGTATGTCAGACCCGCCTACGTCATTGGCTTGAGCGGGGAACTTCCTTCACTATGTAAATTTAAATTACACAGTGAAGGAAGTTCCCCGCTCAAGCCAATGACGTAGGCGGGTCCGACATACCGAGGGAGCGGACCTGATGGGGAACTTTAGAAGGGGCGGGTCTATACATTTAAAATACTGAGAGGGAGTTCCCCATCAGGTCCGCTCAGGCACAACCAATGAAGGACAGCGCTGGACATCGGGATCGCCACGGGACACTGGATTTCACCGCTGGAATGTTTTTTTTTTTTTGTTTTTTTTTAATAAAGGACTTTTTCAAGGTGTTTGTGTGTTTTTTTTAAAAAAAAATTACGCTTTCTTCGTGAAATGGTAGGGGTACAACGTACCCCTTACCAATTCACATAGGGGGGTCCGGGATCTGGGGGTCCCCTTTGTTAAAGGGGTCTTCCAGATTCCGATAAGCCCCCCGCCCGCAGACACCCACAACCACCGGGCAAGGGTTGTGGGGATGAGGCCCTTGTCCCCATCAACATGGGGACATCCTCCCCATGTTGAGGGCATGTGGCTTGGTACGGTTCAGGAGGGAGGGGGGCCGCTCTCTCGTCCCCCCCTTTTCCCCTGCGGCCGGCCAGGTTGCGTGCTCGGATAAGGGGTCTGGTATGGGTTTTTAGGGGGACTCCACGCCATTTTTTTTTTAAATTTGGGGTGGAGTTCCCCTTAAAATCCATGCCAGATCTGAAGGGCCTGGAATGGATATTTGGGGGAACCCCACGTCAATTTTTTTTTAATTTGCGGCGGGGTTCCCCTTAATATCCATTCCAGACCTGAAGGGCCTGGTAATTGAATTCTGGGGAACACCCACGCTTTTTTTTTTATCAATGACTTTTGTATGTATTGCCGGGAGCCGACAATTCATTAATAGCCGCAAGTCAGTTTTAAAAGACTTTTTTTCTTTCAAAAATGACATTTTTTGCAGGGACAGTTCTAAGCACGGGAAACATGCGCCACTTCACATGCATATCATACACACCCCCCAGGTACGAAATTTAAAGGAATATTTCACTTTTATTTTTTCATTTTAAGCATTATTAAAATCACTGCTCCCGAAAAAACGGCCGTTTTTAAAACTTCTTTTTGCATTGATACATGTCCCCTGGGGCAGGACCCCGGTCCCCAAACACTTTTTAGGACAATAACTTGCATATTAGCCTTTATAATTAACACTTTAGATTTCTCCCATAGATTTTTCGAATTTGCCGCGAACACTCCAATTTGTTCGCTGTTCGGCGAACGGGCGAACAGGCAATGTTCGAGTCGAACATGAGTTCGACTCGAACTCCAAGCTCATCCCTACTAGCTTGGCTAAATTGCTAGCGCTTCAACTGCTGCCTTTTCAGTTGGTAGACTCGGCCCCCTTCCGTGAGTTTGTGCAATGTGCGGTTCCTCAGTGGCAGGTTCCCAAACGACACTTTTTCGCACGGAAGGCTATTCCGGCTCTCTACAGGCATGTGGAAGGCAATGTCTTGGCCTCGCTGGACAGGGCGGTCAGCGGTAAGGTGCATATTACCGCTGACTCATGGTCCAGCAGGCATGGACAGGGACGTTACCTTTCTTTCACGGCCCATTGGGTCACTCTTTTGGCAGCTGGGAAGGATGCAGGACAAGGTGCAGTAGTGTTGGAGGTTGTTCCACCCCCACGCCTCCAAAATGCTACTACTGGTTGTGACACACCTCTCTCCTCCACCCCCTCCTCTTCTTCTTCCTCCAGGGCCTCTTCCTGTGGTTTGTCCTCGGAACCAGCGGTGCTCCGTAGGCGTTCAAGGGGCTACGCAAGTACGCAGGCAAAAAGATGCCATGCCGTGCTTGCGCTGGTGTGTTTGGGGGACAGGAGCCACACTGGGGCAGAGGTCCTGTCTGCTCTGCAGGGGCAGGCCGAGAGGTGGTTGACGCCACGCCAGCTTAAGCCAGGAATGGTGGTTTGCGACAATGGCACCAACCTCCTCTCCGCCCTCCGACAGGGACAACTGACCCATGTGCCCTGTATGGCTCACATCCTTAACCTGGTGGTGCAGTGGTTCTTGGGCAGGTACCCGGGCTTACAGGATGTCCTGAGGCAGGCCAGGAAAGTCTGTGTGCATTTCCGCAGATCTTATAATGCCAGTGCTTGCCTGGCTGAGCTTCAAAAGGAGTTGAACCTGCCCAAGAACCGCCTTATATGTGACATGCCCACCAGGTGGAACTCAACGTTGGCCATGCTGCAGCGGCTGCACACGCAGCAGAGGGCCATCAATGAGTACCTGTGCGACTACGGCACCAGGACAGGGTCAGGGGAGCTCGGGTTTTTTTCACCACGCCAGTGGGGCATGATCAGGGATGCATGCACTGTCCTGGGACCATTTGAGGAGGCCACGAGGATGGTGAGCAGTGACAGTGCATGCATCAGTGACAATGTACCTCTTGTCCACCTGTTGGAGCACACGCTGCGTGGAATAATCGACAGGGCACTTGAGGCAGAACAGAGGCAGGAAGAGGAGGACTTCCTTGCCTCTCAAGGCCCCCTTTACCCAGACAGTGTTCCTTTCTGTCCCACCCATCGCACAGGAAGAGGAGGAGGAGGAGGAGGAGGAGGATTGTGTCAGCATGGAGGTGGAGGCTGGCACTCAGCATCATCAGCAGCAGTCTTTTAGGGATGATTTACAGTCCCAAGAAACCAGTGGACTTGTACGTGGCTGGGAGGAGGTGGCTGCGGATCATGTCGTCCTTAGTGACCCAGAGGACTCCGGACTGAATGCCTCAGCTAACCTACGCTGCATGGCCTCCCTGATCCTGCAAAGTCTGCGGAAGGATCCTCGTATTCTTCGGATCAAGGAGAGGGACCATTACTGGCTGGCCACTCTCCTTGATCCACGGTACAAGGGTAAGGTTGCGGACATTATCGTACCGTCGCAGAGGGAGCAGAGGATGAGACAACTCCGGGAGGCCTTGCAGAAAGGTCTGTGCAACGCGTTCCCAGAGACTGGGAGGTTACAAACTCCTGGTCCTGGACAACGAGTTGCTGAGGCTTCGGGCAGTCAAAGAAGGAGCGGTGGGGAAGGTGGCCGTCTGACCGATGCATTCAGACAATTCTTTAGTCCGCAGCCCCAAAGTATGATCGGTTCCAGCAACCATCGCCAGCGTCTGATATACATGGTGCAGGAATACCTAGGGGCAAGGTCAGACTTGGACACCTTCCCCACCGAAAATCCTCTGGCTTACTGGGTCTTGAGGATGGATCACTGGCCAGAGCTTGCACAGTATGCAATTGAGCTACTGGCCTGTCCTGCATCCAGCGTTCTTTCAGAACGCACATTCAGTGCTGCTGGAGGATTTGTCACGGATCACAGGGTGCGCCTGTCCACCGACTCGGTTGATCGACTGACTTTCATCAAGATGAACCAGTCTTGGATCACCACCAGTTACCACACACCAGATGCTGATATAACAGACTAATTGATTTTAAAATGTCACATCCCTTCAAGACTGATGCTGATGCTGAGTGCCTGTGCTGTTATGTTGTCTGGCTATCCTCCTCCTCCTCCTCAATGATACGATTAACGATGATAGCTTGGAAGATCATTTTGGTTTATGGGTGACGCCACCAGTGGCTAAGGCCCAATTTTTCAGCCCCTGTTTAACAGGGGCGTGTAATTAAAATTTTTGATGCAATACTTTGCAACAGGCCTCATTGCTGTGCTCCAAGTACAGTATCTGTGAGGGGTTGCAGTGTTGTGCCACCAGTGCCTAAGGCCCAATTTTTCAGCCCCTGTTCAACAGGGGCATGCAATTATAATTATTGATCTAATAATTCACAGCAGGGCCCATTGCTGCGCCCACCAAGAGTAACTGTCAGGCCTTACAGTGTTGTGGCACCAGCAACACCATCACCACCACCACCACCACCAAAGGCCCAATTTTTCAGCCCCTGTTCAACAGGGGCATGCAATTATAATTATTGATCTAATAATTCACAGCAGGGCCCATTGCTGCGCCCACCAAGAGTAACTGTCAGGCCTTACAGTGTTGTGGCACCAGCACCACCATCACCACCACCACCACCACCAAAGGCCCAATTTTTCAGCCCCTGTTCAACAGGGGCATGCAATTATAATTATTGATCTAATAATTCACAGCAGGGACCATTGCTGCGCCCACCAAGAGTAACTGTCAGGCCTTACAGTGTTGTGGCACCAGCACCACCATCAAAGGCCCAATTTTTACTACCACTGATCAACAATTATATGTTATTACAATTCCTGATATTATACTTGACAGCAGGGCGTTCCAGCACCCACCAAGAATAACTGTGAGTGCTTTCAGTGTTGTGCCAACACCAACACTTAAGGGGCCAATTTCTGCAGAGTATGTACGGAAGGTCCCTACTTTCAAACATCCAACTTACAAACTACTACTACTTGCAAACGGAAGAAGACAACAGGAAGTGAGAGGAAATCTACCCCTTGGAAGGAAAATTCTCTCCTGTAAGAATTAATATGGGAGAAAGGTGTCTCCTCTCTACTGATGCTTTATCACCAATCCTTGTTTCAATACAAACACCACATTTCAAAAACAGTTGTCATTGGGACGCAAAGTGAGGTGAAATGTTCTGAACAGGGGCACAGACAGCAAAAAAAATGTGACAGGGGTGATAACCGTTCCCTATGTTTTCCAAAAAGCTAAAAAAAAGGAATTTGGCATGGAGCTACACTTAAACAATGCAGCTGTTCAAAATTACAAACAGATTCTACATAAGAACAAACCTACAGTCCCTGTCTTGTATGCACCGCCTGTATACGGCTGTTCAGAGTATATAGGGCCTTTTTTATTTTGTGTGCGGGGTTCCCCTTAATATCCATACAAGACCCAAAGGGGCTGGTAATGGGCTGGGGTAGAGGGGGGGGGTTGATGGGGTAGCTATTCCATTTTTCCTAAAGATTTTCATCCATATTACCGGGACCAGACATTGCATTAAAGCCGCAAGCAGTTTTAAATGGCTTTTTTTCCTTTAGAAATGTTATTTTGTGCAAGGACAGTTCTAAACACGGGAAACACGTGGCACTTCACAGGCATACTTTAGACACCCCCCAGGTACAATATTTAAAGGAATATTTGACTTTTTTTTTTCACTTTATGCATCATTAAAATGACTGCTCCCGGAAAACGTCCGTTTTTAAAACTTCTTTTTGCATTGATACATGTCCCCTGGTGCAGAACCCGGGTTCCCAAACTCTGTTTCGGACAATAACATGGATAATAGTCGTTATAATTAGCACTTTAGAATCCGAACGTTCGCATCCATTGTATTTAATAGGGTTCTAATGTTCGCGCGAACTTTCGGTCCGTTCGCGGGTTCTGGTGCGAACCGAACCCGGGGGTGTTCGGCTCATCACTATTCAGTTCCCACAGAGGGGCTGCCCAGGCTAAAGCTTCACCAGAGAGGAGGGAAATGATATAGGCTACCTTAGCCCGATCAGACAGGAAGTTTTGGGGCTGGAGCTCAAAATGAATCGTGCATTGGCTAAGGAACCCCCTGCAAGCCTTGGAGTCCCCAGAGAAACGGGACGGAGCTGGCAGTTGTAGTGAGTGTGTGGCTGCGACTGGTGCAATAGGTGCAGCCGCTGGTTGTATTTGAGGTTGCGGATTCAGGGTTCCCAAGGAGGCCTGAAGCTGCTCGAAGCGAGAAGCCAGATCCTGGAGGATTCGCATCACCTGAGTCTGATTCGATTCCTGGGTTTCAAGTCTGCGAACTATGCCCTGCAATGGATCATCCGCGGAGAGCGGGATGTCAGCCGGGTTCATGGCTGATCAAACTGTCAGGTCACCTGTGGCCAGGTGACAGATGCACACCGTAGGGGGACAGGAGTGCACCGCAAGGTAGTGAACCCTATGGCTGACTGCTGCGGATAGGAAACTGGGTGGTTGTGGAAAGCGGGACCAGAGGAGCACAACCGGGATCCTATGGGAAGCTAGAGCCAAGATTCCCCAGGGCGCGGAGTCTAAGACCCAGCAGGTCTTCTCCAGAGCCTCTAGTGGTGAGGATGTTATGCTTCAGGCTGGGTCCAGGTCGCGGCCCCTAGAGTCTCCTAGCTCACGCCCCATAGGATAAGGGGACAAGAGGGGAAGCAGCAGCACAAGATATAAGAGTAACAAATAACAAGCTGAAAGTCAAGGGCCACAAGCAGACAAGGATAACGAAAGACAAGCCGAAGGTCAAGGGTCACGAGCAGACAGGGATAGTCGGGGACAAGCCAATAACGTAACAGAGAGACAGACGTAGCACACAGCAGGCAGGAACCCAAACACACAATGCCTAACAAACACGTTGATCAGCCAAGCAGGCTTGCAGTGCACAGGTTAATATAGTGTTCTGTGATAGGGCCTGGGGTGGAGTCAGGCTGGGAGGAGATTATAAAGGAAGCCAGGTGAAAGGGTTCTGGCCTCTAAGATGAACACATGGGAAGGAAGGTAAGCTGACAGACAAACACTACTGCATATCCATGACACCCACCTGATTCTAGATGCCACTTTTAGAAAGTTAATGCAGGTATCTAACCGTCTGCTCTGTGCAACATATAAGCACATTTTCAGTCTCATGTATGGTTTTCTCTACTTACTCTATATCACAACAGTAATGATACTGCTTTCCTATAGCAGTACATTAATTCAATGTGATATGTAAGGTTTTCTGTCCTTCTAAGAGCATTGGTGCCTTTCCAAATGTAGAGTAGGGCCATTGCTGTTTGTTCTGTGCTTTTGCTCCCCCTGGTGAAATATAAAAATTATTCAGACATTCTATCGTTTTAAGACATACACAGTACTTTTCCCATATTGCCTTTTCTTTGGTATGTCACTGATACCAGGTCAACATGATATCCCCATTGACCTTGGATGTGAGTACTGTATGCCGTGATAACCTGCATGTAGCTTCTTAATCATATTACTAGATCTGCAACTTGACATAAGTAGGGCATTGGCATTGAGAGTAAATGATGCAGTGGGTAAGGTTCCTGCATGCTGGGAAGCAATTTTCTTTTTTAGGTAAGCTGTCCTATCTTATACAGCCTCATAACTGTATTCAAAATTATATCCTTTTGTGTTTTCTTCTTTTATTATTTGCTACATTTCATGTAAATTCATGCATCAGACCACATAGTTCTCTCCATCATACATGCATTTTGTGTGAACTGCTGAAAAGAGTGTGACTGGGATAGCCATACAGCCGTACAGTACTTTCTAGGTGTATATATAATCAAGTAATATTTTTGTAACTGCAGCAACTTGAACAGTCAGTCTTGGTCAGAATATATTTATACACTTGCTCTTTTGATACATTGATGAAGTAGCTACTTCATTTAAGTGGAATTAAACTACTCAGCCTCACTGGAATTTTTGCCATAATGTGCAAGCGTGTACAGCATGGTGGTTCAGGAGTCTTTGTCTGTTTTCATTGGCCGAGCTGGGATAATGAAACTCCTGTGCATGCTGAGTGTATCCTTAATGTCAAAAAGAACTCTTGGATAACTGAAGTTTCTTGGGGTTATATGAATTTGTGAATGTAGTGTTTTTCTTCAAGAATTTCAAGGAACTTTGACTTCCTCATTTTACCTTTGCAGTCACCATGTCAGTCCACAGTCCAGAACAGGTGTTTCTCATGTATAATAAAGAAATTGAACTTTGTTTATAGCTTGTTGCCATCACTTGCAGTTATAACTAGGCCATAGATGGTTCTAATCTCAGCCGGTTCAGCAGGGACCGGCTGAGATTCAAACCATGAAGGGGCAGGCTGAATGTACCCAAGTTGATTGATCGATCGGCTTCGGTACAACCAGCCTGTCAGATTTTACATGTGATTATTGCTAGCAGCTGTTATAGCTACTAGCAGTGATCACTGTGTTCTACTGGTGGGTACGGCTCCCCTCCCCACCATCGGGAGAATACAATAGCTCCATAGGAGGTATTCCCCCATCAACACTGACTGTGTTGATGGAAGAATCTAGACATTTTCTTTCCTGCAAAACGTGGTTGCAGGAAAGAAAATTGCTCCATTTATGGCCGGCTGTTTACATCTTTTTCTGTTTACATTGGAATATTGGGTCAGTTTGCACAAGAGCATGTAGTGAATTACCCTTTGCAATTGGTATCATATTAACCACTTGCCGCCCGCCGCACGCAGATATACGTCTGCAGCATGGCACGGGCAGGCAAAAGGACGTATATATATACGTCCCCTTTAAGATCGCGGCATTGTGGACGCGCGCCCGCCGAGGGCTCCGTGACTCCGACTGCGGGTCCGAGCATACCAGCGATCGTGTCACGGTGAGGAAGAAGGGGGAAATGCTTATGTAAACAAGCATTTCCCCAGTCTTCCTAGTGACAGGACAGTGTGCACAGCTTCCTGTAATCGGATGCTATAACTTTTGCGCAAACCAATCAATATACGCTTATTGTGATTTTTTTTTAACAAAAATATGTAGAAGAATACGTATCGGCCTAAACTGAGGAAAAAAAAATATTTTTATATATTTTTTGGGGATACCGTATTTATTGGCATATTACACGAGCCGGCGTATAACTCGCATCCCAAGTTTAGGAGGGAAGTTTAAGGAAAAAAACTTACAATGCAGCCTTACCAGTGTCTCCATCTGCAGCCTTGCCCAGTGTCCATCTGCAGCCTTGCCCAGTGTCCATCTGCAGCCTTGCCCAGTGTCCATCTGCAGCCTTGCCCAGTGTCCATCTGCAGCCTTGCCCAGTGTCCATCTGCAGCTATACCCAGCGTCCATCTGCAGCCTTGCCCAGGGGAAAAAAGTGCGTGTTATACGCCGATAAATATGGTATTTATTATAGCAAAAAGTTAAAAAAAAATTGCAATTTTTTTCAAAATTGTCGCTCTATTTTTGTGTATAGTGCAAAAAATAAAAACCGCAGAGGTGATCAAATACCACCAAAAGAAAGCTCTATTTATGGGAAAAAAAGGACGTTAATTTTGTTTGGGAGCCACGTCGCACGACCGAGCAATTGTCAGTTAAAGCGACGCAGTGTCGAATCGCAAAAAGTGGCCTGGTCTTTGACCAGCAAAATGGTCCGGGGCTTAAGTGGTTAAAGGGAACCAGGCAGAATTTATTTTATGGAGGGATCTGAATATTCCATTCTACGTAACTATAGCTATGGAGGTTTAGTTTTGAATTATTTATATTTGCCCTACATTTAGCTTAATTTACTGAATGTGACTGCCTGTTTGTCAGTTTCATCACATGTCAAATATGTTAAGAGGAGTGTAAATCACTACAGAACTCTATTTTAGATACTATTATGGATGCTTAAACAATAAAGTATAGGGTGCATTTAAATGTTTTACGTAATACCACTTTTCCATGTTTGGTGTGTACTGCATAATAAATATATGCTTGACTGTTTACTGCTTTACATTACTTGATTAACTCCTTAATCACTCTAATCCAAATTGAATGCTATTTGGCATCTGTAAAACAGTCTATAAAATACGACATGATCCTCTAGCCTGATTTTTTTTTTTGGTCTAATGTCAGCACTGGACTATACAAGCCAGCACCTCTTTTATTATGAGATGCTAATGATGTACATATTAGGCAGGCATTCATATCCTGGGTTACATGGGATAATATGAGGAGCACTGGTATGGCTCCAACAAAATGTAAATATTCAGGAACATGCTTCTTGCTTGTCCTATATACCTCTGAACCCCCACAATCTATTATATGTTTATTATTGTGCCGGTACTGACAGTCACTAAGAAAAGAAACTAGAGAAGAGTGGCTTAAAAGGATGAAAGGAAACAGCATAGAATATCTGTGTAGCAGTGCTTAGTGCCATGAATGTGTCTTGTGTAAAGCTTAGGGATCAAAGTAGCAATGAGTGAAAATGCAAGTCCCTAAAAGCAATTAAACTGATCAAATGCAAGAGAAGTTCAGTCCTTGTATTAGAACATATGGATGTCTAAATTAAAAAATATGAGGTGTATATTAATTAATTTTTCCAATATAAATTAACAATGTAGTTTGTGTTATCTGATGTATTTCTACATGGCACATTTTCAGTTATAATAATTAAAAAAGGGATATATTGCTGAAGCAGAGAGTGCTCAGGTATTGTTTTCAGCTAAAGAAAAAATCTTTAGCAAAGGTAAACCTTTCAGTCACAATATTCAACTCCTTTTTTATATTTAAGTGCTTTTTCTCACAGTTCTGATAAAAATAAAAAGACTACAGTGTATGCAAGCATTTATATTTTACTTGTTTATGTGTGACTTTTTTGTAACTGAATCTGAAAGTATGTATTTTAAACTGCTCTCTTAACAAAACAACAAGTATGATTCCTTAAATACAGTTTCAAGTATTGTATATAATGGGTTCCAAACCCACTGTAGCATACTGTAGATCCAGTGATATAGGATCAAGGATTACAGTAGGCATACTGTATGTATGGCCAGGCCTGTGCTTCGAGATTGTAAGATTGTAAGGGGACTCACCACAAATTAAGAGGTTTGCAATCCAAAATGTTTTTAGTAAAAACTTTTTATTACAGTTAAAAATAATGATAACTTATAGACTATGCAAAATAAGTATGGCATACAATCAATACCATAATAAACATATATCTAATAAATGTTTCCCACAAGATTAACCCAGTTTCATACTTTTTTAAAAGTTGAAGAGAGTTGATAAAAAAATGAATGCTGGGTGAAAGTTGTGTGAATGCTGTGTGTGTAGGCACATTTGATATTTCACTGAAATATTTGTCTTAGGCGAACATGTTATGCCTTCTGCAACAGTTCAAAGTTTAAAAGTTTACCATCATATGCCCAAAGTATGCATACCAAGTGCAATTAAATGCTTACTTGTTTGCATTTTCACAATTTAATACATAAAAAACAAGCTCTATAATAAATAGCATCAGTATATTGGCAACTTTTATTGGGTTAGTTCACCTTTTCACCCTTCCCACCCAATCCCCGCTGTGCTGACCTTCATGGGTGTCAGCTGTCAGTGCCCACACATCCGTTGCAGCATTCCAGAGGGTGCCTTCCAGAACACTGACCAATCAGAATGACTCTGATCCATCCTGAAAGCCCTGCATAGAGAAGAGGGAGAAGAGCAGGGATTTCTAATCTCCAGACCACTGCACCAGCTATACAGTGGGGAGGGTGGACAGTGTTAGTTCACATTTTTATTTTCTGAAAAGATGAACTTACACTTTAACCACTAGGCGCCTGCGCTATAGCCGAATGACGGCTAAAGCGCAGACCCCAATTGCCGGGAGGACGTCAATAGACGTCCTCCCCTTTGCACGCGCCCCGCTTGCCCCCTGAAGGGCGCGCGCGGCACGCGCTGTGATCACCGAGTCACTGAGACTCGGGTGATCACAGACCCGTGTAAGGGGCCGGTCCCGGCCCCTTACCACGTTATCAGCTGTCAGCCAATAACAGCTCATCAAGTGATGTAAACAAAGCTCGGTAATCTTTTTACACAAGAGCCGATTACCGGCTCTTGTGTAAGGAACATCGGTCCCCAGTGCCCCCTGACAGTGCCACCTGTCAGTGCCCACAGTGACCACCAGTGCAATAAATTGCCACCTATCAGTGCCCATCACTGCCACCTATCAATGCCCACCAGTGGTGCCAGTCAGTGTCTTATTAGTGCCACCTAGCAGTGCTGTCTATCAGTCTCACCTACCAGTGCTGATCAGTGCCCATCATTGCCACCCATCAGTGCCCATCACTGCCACCTATCAGTGCCCATCACTGCCAGCTATCAGTGCCACCTATCAATGCCACCTATTAGTGTCAATTCTCAGTGCCCACCAGTGCCACCTATCAATTCACTTCAGTGCCACCCATCAGTGCCACCTCTCAGTGTCACCTCTCAGTGCCCACCAATTCCGCCTCTCAGTGCCCACCAGTGGCGCCTATCAGGGCCCACCAGTGCCGCCTATCAGTGCCCACCAGTGCCGCCTTATCGGTGCCCATCAGTGCAGCCAATCGGTGCCCATCAGTGCAGCCCATAAGTGCCCATCAGAGCAGCCTATCGGTGCCCATCAGTGCAGCCTCATCAGCGTACATCAAGGAAGGAGAAAAATTACCCGTTTTTTTTTTTTTTTATTCGGTCTTTTACATTTTTTTAACAAAAAATAAAAACCGCAGAGTTGATCAAACCAAAATAAAGCTCTATTTGTAGGAAAAAATTATAAAAATTTCATTTGGGTACAGTGTTGTATGACCGTGCAATTGTCATTCAAAGAGTGAGAGCGCTGAAAGCTGAAAATTGGTCTGGGCAGGAGGGGAGTTTAAGTGCCTAGTAAGCAAGTGGTTAAATAAAAATAATAAGGCAATCAGAAAAAGGTATGTGTACTAAAGTACTGTAAACTGTCCTTTTGTAAAACTGAAGAAATACTATAGAATTTAAAGTAAAAAAATAATAATTGTGCACTCTTTCTAGCCAGTGCTTAAAGTGGTTGTAAACCCACTTATGCAACTTGCACCTACAGGTTAGCCTAGATTAGGGCTTACCTGTAGGTGCAAGAAATATCTCCTAAACCTACACGGTTTAGGAGATATTTGCAAAAAATTACATGCATCGGTGTCTACGGCGCATGCGCGCCGTAAACAACGGCGCATTCACAGGGTTAACCCCATTCACAAATCCGGCTTAGCCGGATTTGACGGCTCCCGTGCGCATGCGCGGAGTGACGTCTTCGCCGCTCAGGCCAATCACAGCGCTGGAGCGGCGATACCCGAAAGTAACCTTCCGGCTGTCGCCGCAGCGATGGCTGCGGCTGGAGAGGGAGACGAGGATGGCTTCGGGGGCCCCGATCTATGGTAAGTGATGCATAATGAGCTAGTATGCTAGTCATACTAGCTCATTATGCCTTTGTCTTGCAGGTTGGAGGTTGGATTAAAAAAAATAAAAACATTTCCAGGGTTTACAACCACTTTAATTAACCACTTGCCTACTGGGCACTTAAACGCCCTTCCTGTCCAGGCCAATTTTAGGGCTTTCAGAGCTTTTGCACTTTGAATGACAATTGCGCTGTCATGCTACACTGTACCCAAATGAAATATTTATAATTTTTTCACACAAATAGAGCTTTCTTTTGGTGGTATTTAATCTTTACTGGGGTTTTTATTTTTGCTAAACAAACAAAAAAAAGACCAAAAATGTTGAAAAAATAAAAACTGTTTTCATAATTTGTTATAAAAATTTGCAAACAGGTAATATTCTCCTTCATTGATGTGCGCTGATGAGGCTGCACTGATGGGCACTGATGGGCACTGATGGACACTGATAGGCACTGATAAAGAGGCACTGATGGGCACTAATAAGGCAGCACTGAAATCCACTGATAAGGCACTGGTGGGCACTGATAGGTGGCATTGATAGGTGGTACTGATAGGTGGCACTGAAGGACACTGATGGGCGGCACTGAAGGGCACTAATAGGAGGCATTGATAGGTAGCACTGACAGGTGGCACTGATGAGCACTGATAGGCACTGGCAGGTGACACTGATAGGTAGCACTGATGATGAAGCACTGATGGGCATGGATAGGTGGCATTGGTGGGCACTGATAGGCAGCACTGATTTGAACTCGTAGGTGGCACTTGTGGGCACTGGCAGGTGGCACTGGTTAGCACAGAGGAGGCAGCGGTGGCTTTCCGTGTTTGGGATCGATATCCCTTTGACAGAAGCTGGTGATTGGCTTTTTTTTTCTCCTCACGATGTCAGCATGAGGAAAATAAATAGCCAATTTCTGGCTTTGTTTACATCACGCGATCAGCTGTCATTGTCTGACAAGCAGCTCATGCATGGAAGGGGATACATGGATGCCCTCTCGGCAATTTAGTCCTGCGCTGTAGAGTCTTTCAGGTATATCGCGGGTGCGATGGGGTGAAGCAAATATAACTAACAAGCGCTAATGATCAATAACATAAACTAGATTGACCTAAACTCGTTAAACTCAAAGAAGTTGGACAAGGGGCAACATTACTAAAAAGTTAGAGTCATGATAGATGTGGTGGTTTTTTATTAATTATCATACTATGGAAAAAGTTAGGCCCAATGATGCATGGAACATTCTGATGTCAATTAGGGGAGCATGCATAGAATCCTGGGGGCCACTTTGTCAATTGTATGCAGAGAGTGAGAATCTGAATGCTTAGCTCCAAGGTACTTAGGTTGAGGATACATTGTTAGAGTGTGGCTGGCTAAAACACTGTGAGGAAGTCGACCACTGTGTTGGTTTCTAGAGGCTCAGGTGATTGAGATAATTGATAAGTTGGCGTGTCCAATGCAGAGACTTTTGATGAGACTAGATTTAGCCTAGTCTAGATTAACGCTTCGGGAGTAGAAATCAGGCCAAATGTAGTTAACATTGTGCTCTTTTTGTCGTTGCTTAACTAAAAGAGTAGAAAGAAATACCCTTCCAGGTTAGAGCCTTCAGAGCCTTCCATGTGTTCTTCTGAGTACTGGCTTTTGGAATCACCATTATATAAATATATATGTGTGTGTCAAATTTCTGTAATGACATATCATCTAACCATCCAAGTAAGCAAAGTATTCAATGTAGTAATAAACGTTAAGGTCAAGATTCAGAGAAATATTAAAAAAACACAATCGGTAAGTCACTAAAGTGGAAAACCCAAATATTTTATTTCGCTGTGAATAAAGTAGGGTTAAAACCCCTGTATTTTTTTTTCTGCCTGTATTCCTATGGGCCATTTCTCTTCACGTTCCGTCCTGAATACTTGACAGGAAGTGAAAGGAAATCTCTCCATAGTGATTAAAATTTCCCTCTTAGACAACTGTCACCAGAACCTCATCCCCATAAGAAATCAGGTGTAGGGTAATAGTACTGTAAGCAGGCTTTATAACATTGCACAGTACTAACATCGTAACATGTTTTAGGTACTAGGGCAAGATGGGCAGCTATTTAGGTATATTTCCAAAAGAAGCAGAGCAAAAGGAACAGCTGCTCCAATGAAATGAACAACAGGCCATTTAAATAATTTTCTAGTGCAGCCCCAACATTGCATGTGATGTCTGATTATTGCAACTGTGTACTGCACCATTCCTACCTTGTGATTGAAAATGCCTGCCAGGCTCCACCTTTCAGTATACAAATTCTTGAAATGAAAAATATGTACTTTAAATAAATTATTAAAGCAAGGGGAGCATATGACTTTTTCCATCTCAATGGCATTCACTTATGCCTTGTACACACGATCAGAATTTCCGATCCTGTGTGGGCCCCATCGGACTTTTTTCTGTCTGTGTTTAGAAATAGAACATGTTTTATTTTTTTCCGAGCAGAAGAAGGGAGAGGCCGCTCAGGTGTGGCTATCTTCACGTGTAATGGTACAAACACCCTGGGTGCAGGCTCTGCATATACAAGGCAAAGGAAAGGAAGTATCTTCTGGACAGCCGCACACCGAATAAAATGCCTTTTATTTGTAAAATCACCACAGCACTACAAGTCACAGCACTAGTACAGTGTGAAACGTGTCAGCTTGACCGGTGTGCTGTGACTTGTAGTGCTGTGGTGATTTTACAAATAAAAGGCATTTTATTCGGTGTGCGGCTTTCCAGAAGATACTTACTTTCTTTTGCCTTTTATTTTTTTCCGATGGAAAAAAACGATAGGAAATTCCTATCGTCTGTGTGGAACTCAGACGGAGAAAAAAAACACGCATGCTCAGAATCAAGTCAACGCATGCTCGGAAGCATTCAATTTAATTTTTCTCTGCTCGTCGTAGTGTTTTACGTCACCGCGTTTTGGACAGTCGGAATTTGGTCTGACAGTGTGTATGCAAGACAGCTTGAATGGAATTCCGACTAAAAATTGCATCGGATTTTAGGCCATTGGAAATCCCGATTGTGTGTATAGAGCATAAGTGGCCTTGCTCTTCAAGTGCTTTCTTCGGTAACCAGAAGATTTAATGACTTAATACATTTTGAAAATAAAAAAATGCACAATGCATATATTTTTTTATAGCATGATGTAGCATTTGATTTTATCATTCTAAAGCATTCCAGACTATGCAGCTTTAGTGACTTTGGATGCCCTTACAGGATACAAACAGTTTGGTGATTTTCAGTAATAGTTTTGTTACATCTTTAGAGGCCTGTGGAGTGACCGTGGTGCATTTAGAGGAGGAAGAAATCCTTCAAGTGGCATACCTGAGCTGTGGCACAGAATACATGAGGAAACCATTCCCAGCCAGCATGCAGAGTTGAGGAATACTGTGAGAAAAAAAAAAAAAAAAAAAAAAGAAAACAAGAAATAGATTAGAGACTTTGATTAAGCCTAGTTTGTTAACTAGTGATTGGCAAGGTGCCCAAACTTTTGCAGATTTCATCTACAAAAAAGCATGCCAATGGATTTGGCACTACAAAGCTTATGGTGGCCATGGCAGTGCCCATTACATATCTAGGTTTGTAAAAGGTGAGGAGGGGAATTCTAATGCCACAGATTCTCAATGTCACTTTTCAAGGTGAAGAGGGAACAGACATTTCAGTAGAAGATTGTACTATTTTCATAGAGGATTGTATTGTTTCATAGACTGGCGACAGCAATGTATCAAGAAACACACAACTGTGCCTCAAAAGTTGTTTGTGAATATTGTGTCAGCAGAACTAGCATTTACTAAGAAGGAAACAAGGGCAGAGTGGTTCTACTGCAGCAACCACTCCTCTCTCATTATCTATTCACAGAACACCTTCCATTATGTGAAAAGCATGCAAGGCTTTTTCTGAATGGACTCGGGGAGGGGATGGGTGGATAAATGACAGAATTTCCCCTGACAGCCATTCGGACCTAGGAGAGCCTTAATTAGAGATAATGTAAATAACTAGTGGTGTTTACAAAGAAAACATTTCCTGGAGTTCATATTTAAAGGGGTTGCAAAAGTTTGTTTTTTATTTTCCAAATAGGTTCCTTTAAGCTAGTGCATTGTTGGTTCACTTACCTTTTCCTTTGATTTACCTTCTAAATGTTTTTTTTCTTTGTCTGAATTTCTCACTTCCTGTTTCTCCTCACTAAACTTCACACCGTCACCCGAGTGGTGTTTAGTCAGCCAGAACAGCTTACTGAACAGCTTACTGAGGAGGAACAGGAAGTGAGAAATTCAGACAAAGAAAACAAAGAATAAAAACATTTAGAAGGGAAATATAAGGAAAAGGTATGTGAACCAACAATGCACTAGCTTAAAGGAACCTATTTAGAAAATAAAAAACAAACCTTTACAACCCCTTTAAGTGCCTAGAGAAGTGTACGCAAGCTGAAAATCCAACAAACTTTTTTACCTAACAATTTGCTCAGTTTTGCTTATTATTCATCTGACAAAGAGAAAAGAGTATGCTTTATATACATATCAATGCCTATGCATGTTTATAAATGTTCCCATCTAATGATTCTTTTGAATATTTATTAGATAAAATGCATCAGTAATCATTTAAAAGCCAAATTTCAGTTACACATAATCATTAAATGCATGCTATGTGGTTTAAACAGACTATACACACGCATTCATTGATTTTGGATGATTTTATTGGATTTTCTTATTTTATGTAGAAGAATTTTCTTTTACGTACCACACGTTTCCTGTTTTATGGAAATAATTGCAATCAAAATTATGATGCTTTTTAAAAGATCTTTCTTTATTTTTTTATCCTTCTGCATGTCGCACAAGATTGAACCAGAAAAACTGTTTTATTTTACAGCACATACTTTAAAACTATTGAAATGTATCCAGATTTATGTTGTATATTCAGCCTGTCCAATTGCTTGTTTTTTTATTTGACATACAAAAATAGATTGCTTGCAATCTCATATGGCATAGTGTTTGTAGACGCATTCAATATATGCAGACAACTGGATTATTAACCAACTCCCCTCTAAAGCTTTTTTTATTTTATGATATGATCTGCATCATTGGCTATAAAATTACTTAAAACCCCCATAACATTATATTATTTTTGAACGCAGAGGCCCTGTAGATGTTGCTAGTTGGATTTTTTCTTGCACATTATTTGTGCAACTCTTTATCAAAACTTTTGAGGGAAAAAAAACACTAAAATACATTTTATTGCACACAAACACAATTTATTCCCCAAATGTTTGTTCACAATAAAAAATGAGGTGGTTTCAAGTAAATAGATACCAAATATGTCAAGTCAAAAAACTGTGTGTGCCCGAAAAATGAAAAAAAAAAATTACAGTACACCAAATTATCAATAGGTGGCACTTCAAATGCCTTTACAGCTCATCATTTCAGAGTAAACTGTAAAGGACGGCCATAGAAAAATTGATCTCACTCTAAAATTCATGGTGGTGATATATAACATATGATATATAACACGCTACTGCAGTTATGAGCTTTGTTTTGGTTAAAGAAGTAGTTCACCTTGGAAAAAATGCAAATTTTTTTAGAAAAAAATGTGCATTTATTACTTTTTTCACAGAAACTTGCAAACCATTGCACCCACGATCAGTGGATGGCAGATGCAATTCCAGGCTCTAGAAGACCCTTCCACCAGCTATCCAAAAAAGCCCATACCTCAGGACAGGCTTTCAATTGGAGAGCTGGAGGAAGTGTCAATGGGGATTAACGCACTTGTAATCCATTGAGAACTACAAATCTGCCTGCTGCAGTGGAAGACGGAACTTTTAGTTTGTTCATTCACAGATCTATGAATCAACAATGCAGCTGTCCTAGTGCAGCCTCGCACAGCAGCGCCCATTTTAAAAGTGACAGCAGCTGTAGGGCAGCAGAACCCTCAAAAGCTGTCAAGGGGGTGTTCTGTGAGTTAGTGGTATTTGTTACAACCTAAATGCATTACATGTTGCAAAAGGTGGAGTTAGTCTTTATAGAAAACCTGTGCTTTGTTCAATTAGCGCAAAGCACAGGTTTGCTTTCAACCCCATATTCCATAAGCATAGACTTAAGCTGGCCATAGATGGTTCAGCATGGGCCAGACTAAATTCAAATGATCTATGGGCAGGCTGATTGTACCCAAGGCGATCCACCGATGGACTACAATGGGAACAACCACTGTGTGCTCCCTGCAACTCTCCCAACCCAACCCCCCCCCTAGTGGCACAATAGCTCTGCGGAGGGATTCCCCTATCAACACTGGGGTGATTTTCTCGTGGTTGCAGGAAAGAAAATCGCATTATCTATGGCCTGCCCAGACTTCCCTTTGCTGTCCCACTCCTCTGTTTAAAACCAGAAGCTGAACAAAATGTTTTGTATGTCTAGGTATGGAGTATGTGTGAACATAGCCCTGTTTAAGCTTTGACTCTAATGATTTGAAACTTTCATAGAGCTTTCCTTTCAGTCCCAGGCAGTTAAATGGAGGGGTGGGAGAGAAAAGCCTCGTACACACGATCAGATTTTCGGATGACCATTCGTCCGTTTTTTGTTGCATGCTAGTCTCATGTCAAATGGGAAAAGGTTACAAACCATACGAAAATTCTTCATACGACAGAATACAACTTCAGAAGAGATGTAATGTGTTGAATAGTTTTGTATGTGTTCTTTTGTTCCTGAGCATGCGTAGTCTTGCTCTTATGATTTTTTTTGGACGAAAACCGTATTAATTAAACGAAAATCGTACGTTGTGTTCACGTACAACAAAAATTTTATAGTCTGCACATCCAGCTTTTGTTGGACGGAAAACCGGAATCGACTGTCGAAAGCACCATACTAGCGATCCGTAAATCGGCAAATTGTTCGTCGGACAAAATTTTACTTCTGGTTTTCGGATCGTGTGTACGGGCTTTAAAAGTAAGGTATAAATATGTGCCTGTGGAAGTCTGCATTAAAGTTAATCTTTTGTCCTGTGTGGCTTGAAACATATGACCACCAATAAATAGATCTGATCTAAATTATATGATATAGGGAACTTTAAAAAAGTGTATGATTATTACAGCTTTTTGATAAACATTATACATATAGATTTTATATTAACAGGACGTGTTTTTCTTTTTTCTTTACTTTTCATTAACTATGCTTGTCAGTACAGAGAACTTTAGTAATCTCAAAATGTCACGCATCAAATATGCACTTCTAATCGATGGTGTTCTTTTGCATGGGTGTTCACATTTAATGTGACATATTTCAAGAATGGTTAGTGTATATGCTATTATGATGGTCTAATATTTTGTAGATAAGCATTTTGAAATTTGAAATTTTGTTACAAGCTAAATACACAAACATTTGAATCTTTGTTGAAGCGTGCCTATTTAAATGATGCTGGGGGCGAGCTACAGTGCCTTAGGCAACAGGACAGGGTACAGATTATCTTTAAAAGATACACTTGCTAATTTAGGAAATTAAAGTTGTCAATTCAAATATACAGTGCCTTGAAAAAGTATTCATACCCCTTTAAATTTTTCACATTTTGTCATGTTACAACCAAAAACGTAAATGTATTTTATTGGGATTTTATGTGATAGACCAACACAAAGTGGCACATAATTGTGAAGTGGAAGGAAAATGATAAATGGTTTTCAAGTTTTTTTTACAAATAAATATCTGAAAAGTGTGGCATGCATTTGTATTCAGCCCCCCTGAGTCAATAGGTTTGTAGAACCACCTTTCGCTGCAATTAACGTTGCAAGTCTTTTTGGGTATGTCTCTACTAGCTTTGCACATCTAGAGAGTGAACTGTTTGCCCATTCTTCTTTGCAAAATAGAGCGTCTGTGAACAGCAATTTTCAAGTCTTGACACAGATTCTTCATTTAATTTAGGTCATGACTTTGGGCAATTCTAACACATGAATATGCTTTTATCTAAACCATTCCATTGTAGCTCTGGCTGTATGTTTAGAATTGTTGTCCTTCTTCTGGAATGTGTATTTCCGCCCCAAACAGATTTTCTTCTAATATTGCCCCGTATTTGGTTCCATCCATCTTCCCATCAACTCTGACCAGCTTCCCTGTTTCTGCTGAAGAAAAGCATCTCCACAACATTATCATATCACCACCATGTTTCACGGTTCAGGGTGATGTGCTGTGTTAGTTTTCCGCCACATATAGCGTTCTGTTTTTCGGCCAAAAAGTTAAATTTTGGTCTCATCTGACCAGAGCACCTTCTTCCACATGTTTGCTGTGTCCCCAACATGGCTTTTCGCAAACTGTAAACAGGATTTCTTATGTTTTTTTTTCAACAATGGTTTTCCTCTTGCCAATCTTCCATGAAGGCCAGATTTGTGGAGTGTGTGACTAATAGTTGTCCTGTGGACAGATCCTCCCATCTGAGCTGTGGATCTCTGCAGCTCCTCCCAGAGTTACCATGGGCCTCTTTGTTGCTTCTCTGATTAATGCTCTCCTTGCCCGGCCTGTCAGTTTAGGTGGACGGTCATGTCTTGGTAGGTTTGTAGTTGTGCCATACTTTTTCCATTTTTGGATTATGGATTGAACAGTGCTCAGGGAGATGTTCAAAGTTTGGGATATTTTTTTATAACCTAACTCTGCTTCAAACTTTTCCACAACTTTATCCCTGACCTGTCTGAAGTGTTCCTTGGTTTTCATGATGCTGTTTGTTCACTAAGGTTCTCTAACAAACCTCTGAGGGCTTCACAGAACAGCTGTATTTACAGTATACTGAAATTAAATTACACACAGGTGGACACTATTTACTAATTAGGTGACTTCTGAAGCCAATTGGTTCCACTAGATTTTATTTCGGGGTATCAAAGTGAAGGGGGCTGAATACAAATGCACGCCACACTTTTCAGAAAGTTATTTGTAAAAAAATTGAAAACCATTTATCGTTTTCCTTTCACTTCACAATTATGTGTCACTTTGTGTTGGTCCATCACATAAAATCTCAATAAAATAGGTTTTTGGTTGTAAATTGACAAAATGTGGAAAATGTCAAGGGGTATGAATACTTTTTCAAGGCACTGTATATAACATGCACTTTTATTAGTATTCCATATACCTGTATTTTATTCACATATTCATTTTTTTTTTATTTATTTAAAATACATATAAAGACCAGCCTCATTAAGGCTATTTTAAGAGGGCATAGATATCTATGGGAGTTTTTCAACCAGGCTTCTTGGGGAACGGGCGCAAAGGGCCTACATTTTCTTTAGCCGCTTGCTGAGGCAATTTTATAATTTTTTATATAAATCTGCCTTTTGGCTAAATAAATACCAAACATGTCAAGGTTTAAAAGTATGCATGCCTGTGAAATGGCAACAAACTAAAGTACTTAAAATTGTGTGTAGTGGGTATTTGAATTTAGGGGAAGCATCTGGGTGGTAGTGTAACCCAGATGCACTGATTGCTAGGGAATCTGAGACCCTTTTATGGTTCTTGGAGGACTCTGGTGGTGTGAGGTTCCCTGCGGCCTACAGGTGGCGTTGTTGCCGGGGGCCAGAGGTGAACTCACACCGCAAGACTGTGCCTTTTTGTCCTCCCCTGGAGCTGGTACAGCGGGGCGGGGAACCCGCTGTGACGCAAAGGGAGAGGGGATAAAAGGGGCGGACGCCTTTACCACGGGGCTGGTGTGGAGGTTCAGAGTCGGGAGGACGCGGCCGCACCCAGGCACCTTCAGCTTGGGTGCTGGCGTTCCGGTGTTCCGGGCCCAGGTGCCTTTGACCTGGCCGGAGCGGAGATGAGTCCATCTCAGACACCTTTAGCCTGGGGTGAGGTACTATGGCGGATGCCTGGGGCTCAGTACCTTCGACTGAGTTCCGTGAGGGTGGAGGAATCCGAGGGGGCCCTAACTCCTTGGGTGCCCATGTCTGAGTTTGTGAGGTCTGGTGAGCAAAACTTCTCTGGAGAGTCCAGGGCAGCATCGCTGGTGACAAAGAGGCCTCCGTTATCTCCCTTGGACGGATATCCTTCCCCTGACAGGGGCCGTGCTAGAGAAGGTAATTCACGTTCTACTTCACATAGTCAGTGGCAGTGACTATTCGCCACTGGTGATACCACAGTGGTTGGCAAGAGGAGGGAAAGGATTGTGCCTCGACCTATTCCCATTACTACTAAGTTGTTGCAAAAGAATCCAACTTAACCGTGCTGTATGTTTATTCGCTGAGAGGAATAAAACTGTGTTGGACCTATTCACTGTGTGGAACTCTGGTTACTAGGAGCAAAGGAATCAAGGACGAAGGACAGGACTTGACTCTAGGACACCTACACAAAGCCCGATCTTTCTGGCCTTCACCTCTTCACTATGGAGGACATGGGCCGTGGTGTATCTCATCCCTCCCCCCAGCACTAAAACCCCTAGACAAAAAAAGACAAGCCAAAAATGAGAAGGGGAGAGAGGGGTGAGGCCGCTACACGTGTAAAAGCCTTTACATGTTATCAGTTTAGAGTAATGCTATTATGCTAGAATTATTCCTCTCACAGTGAAGTTTGCAGTGATGCAATCACACATATGTGTGTCAAACCTTCCTGCTGTGAACATTTGCATTTGCATGGGCAGCCAGCCCGAAATCTTATTGTGGTCCTGGGTTTCCTGGTGGAATGGGAAAGCCCAAGAATGGGGGCAGGTGGCGGTGGGAGGGGGGCCCTTCTGAGCTCCGTAAAAGTGATTGAGCAACTGTAAAGCCGCCCAAATCACTTTTACAGGAAAGTCAGTTCCCAGCTTTAAAAAAAACAGTAGCAGGATCACAGCTCGTGGTTCTGGCATAATCGTTTGATGCGCACAATGTTTATAGATGTACCCTGGGCAGCAAGCAACTAAAAGGTGAACTTTACCTTTATAGCAGAACTAAAGGACTCACCTCCTTTCTAACGATCCCAGTTCCTCACCTGCACCAAAATCTGTCCCTGGGTTCCAGTCCACAGGCTTTTCCATTGGCCAGCGTGGGATGACGTAACTTCTGTGCATACACAGAAGTCAGTCATCCTGGTGCACAGGGACTGTGCTGGTGATGTAAGCTGAGCTGTGCATGCACAGTTCAGTTTACATGCAGCAGAAGTCTGCGAGCAAACAGGTAGGTATATTTTTATTGTAGAAGAGGCATTGCATGTCTCTTCTGCAATAATAGCCTGCCTGCTCACAGTTTTTTGTTAAATGCCTTGTGCTTTAACCTCCCTGGCAGTAATCCCGAGTCTGGTCCGGGGTGAGTTTTTACTACCAAAAGCGGTAACCCCGAGCCCGACTCGGGCTGCATCACAGTATCCAGGGAGAGTTACTTACCTTGTTCCCTGGATCCTGCAATGTCTCCCTGCAGTGTGTGCGAGCCATGTTTCGCTCGATTCACATTGGCGAGTGCCGAGCTCCGTTCCCTGCGACGTTGCGACGCAGGGGACGGAGTTCGGTGCCAAATTCAAAAAGTGAAAAACACAGTATAGATACAGTATACTGTAATCTTACAGATTACAGTACTGTATCAAATAATTACACATCCCCTGTCCTGCATGCAGTTTTATATTATAAAAACTGTTCTTTCTGCCTGGAAACTGGAGATTGTCCATAGCAACCAAAAAGTGTCCCTTTATGTCAAAAGTGGTTTTAGACCAGCTAGAAAACAGCGATAATAAATTAGAATCACTTGCAGAATTGAGCGATAGCGATTTGTGGGGAAACTCGTCATCAAACACAGAAAGTAATGACAGCAACAATTCTGCAACTAAGCAAATTTCGGTGTTTTTGATTTAATTACATTACTGAATAATTTTTATTATTATTATATTATTATTTTTATAATTATTTATAGTTATTTATTATATTATAATTTATGATTTTGTGTTTCAAACTTTATCATACCCGGGATGTCTACTCGACTCTTGTTTGGGCAGATTTAAGTGAGTAATTCCTAAGAATTACAGGCCTACAATATAAAACGCCAAATTTCCATGCAAAATAATTGTACCGCTTTCAGCACCTAAAATCTGACAGAATCATACCGCCAGGGAGGTTAAGCTTTAGCACAGTAGTAGTTAAAAGCCTGCTAGCAGGTTGTTTTAAAGTGACTGCCACTCTCATTATGATCTTTTTTTAAGTTCCCAAACTTACTTGAAGCTGAGGGTTGCTTTAAAGCGGGGTCGGCGACCGGTTGATTGCGATCTACCCTTTGACCGTGGGCAGCCAACGCGAACACATCCCTGCTTTACTGATCCTTCTTCTACTGCTCTCATCCTCACTGCAGAGTAGAGAGTGGGAGGCATCACACTGCTGAAAGGAGGTTGGCAGTGGGAGCTGCCTCAGTTAACCAGCAGGTGATTGGTTGCTAGGATGCCAGGTGGTCTTAGCAGCCAATCACCAGCTTGTTAAAGAGGAACTGCAGTCTGCTCACATAATTTGTGATAAAAACATCTTTGCCATTCTAAAGCCTCCCTCCAACAACTTTGCATATTATTTTATATATACTGTGATTCTGTACTTGCCAAATATGCTGCAGAAATCTCCCTCCACAAAGTCTGGCTGCATCCACTTTAACTGTGGGCAGCTGAAGCTGCTGCCTGTTCACTGGCAGAAGTGTCTACCCAGCTCTCCAAGACACTCTTTAGACTTCACCCCTGGTGCTCCAATCCACGCAATCGCCTTCCTGTTCCACTTTCCCTGGATATACCCCCCAGCAGGCCTGCAGGAAGTTCTGGCAACACACTCTTCTCAGACAGCAGACCAGAGAGGCAATTGAAACCTCAGCAGCAATAAACAACCTCCTCAGGCAAACCCTGGAAGGCAAGATAGCATTCCAAGGTCACTCCCAAATATGCACACCCCTCCCTGAATTACATACCCGTCAATAAACCTCTTAGTTTTTCACTGTCAGGGCAGTAAGGATGTGGAACTCTCTTCCACAATCGGTGGTGTCGGCAGAAAGTATGGATAGTATTAAAAGACTCTTGGACATGAATCTTAGCGAAAACAATATATTATTATTTGGGAAATTATTTTTTACACAAAGCAATGCAGGTTGAACTGGATGAACTGTTGCCTTTATTCAACCTTACCAACTATGTAGTAATTCTATGTAGTAATTCTGGTTATTAGATCTTCTTACACTACTGCCATAAACACTTCCAAACAACAGGCAGAAACAAACAATTATACTGAGCTTAGGGAAAATCTGAAGAAAGCAGAACTATCAAACTATGCTCCAGCTGACTACAGCCCAGCAGCACCAAACTTAAGCTGGCCATAGGTGGATTAAAATTAGTCTGGTTCAGCAGGGACTTTTGATCCATGTTAGCCGAGGCTGCTTAACAGAAGTTGATCTATCGATTAACTTCTGTTGAATGGACCTGTTGGAAAAAAGCCACGACCAGTGGCTGTAGCCAATGGCTTCACCGCTGCTTTGTGTATTCCGACAGTGGATTAGCCCCCCTCCCCCACTGGTAGAATACAATAGCACAGCAGAGAGGATTCCCCCATCCACCTCCAATGTGTGGATGGGGAAATCATTTCAGTTTTTTTTATTCAGCCGGTTGGCTGGACAAAAGAATCTTAGCCATGTATGGGCAGCTTTTGGCTGGGAACACTATCGCTTAGGGCAGGATCCCTACACAAGTACTTTACAAAAGTAGTTAAAACACAATTATGTGTATATAACAAACCAGAAAGACAGGCAATGAAACCCAGCAGGTCCACCGCTATATTTGATTTGCTGCTAAATAGGTTTACTGAAAAGGCAGTAAGAATAAGTACCGTCAAGTGTAGGGTCGACACTAAAAGTTAATTACAGTGATGCAACAAAGAATAATTATTCACAGAGAATAATGAAGATAGTTATTGGTGATCTCCTTCTAAATATTTTCTGGATCTATAATCTGGAACAAACATGAAGCCAGTAAAATCCAAGTAAAGTCAGAACTCCTGTTGTTGTTCTGAGTCAGTGGGCCGGAAAGTATTGAGGTAAAACAAATAGCAGGACAGCCAGACAGCTAGCATTTTTAGAAGGAGAGCTCTGTAGCACCAGCTTACATATTTCTCTTACTACAGGTTTACTTTGACTGATTATTTGGGTATGTATACAACCTGGCATCATGGTGTCATAAACAAATGGTGAAAAGCTTGAACGGAACAATGGTTTGTTTGTTGTTTGCTACTTATATGATGCCAAATCCAATTCTACTGATTGGTTGCAGGAATATTTAGGTACATACACTGGAAATCATTCATTTGCATTTTTTGCATTTCTCTGTTCCTGCCTACTAATTAGCAGATGAATTTTGATGTGCTAATTGATATCCAGGCAAGAAACAGCTGTGTGCTCCAGCTGTCTGTGTTTCGTCAAGACCTATCTATGAGAGGATCGTGGGGGATGGGCAAGCAAAGAATCCTTTGACAAATTGATTTAACTAGAGAGCAAGGCCTTAGGGGAGCCGCACAGTACACTGTCACTACGGTTGGCTGCTGCCACCCTTGACTCCCCTAACAGTGTCACAATGTAAACCCAGTGATCTCTTTAATGCATCCACTAGACTATATCTAATTACTTCTCAGGCAGTTTTACTTTAATCACCTTTGCTTGTCCTAAGAATGTTTTTCGGATGAACTTTTTTAAAGCTAAAGCAGGCAAGTTGTATATTTTTTTTCAGCTTTGTAAATTGCATTCATGTCAAAAATTAGAAAACGCACATTGCTGCTTTTATCTAGAATAAGTAGTGTCAATTTAGTATATTTACCATACTGGCTGACTTTGTTATGCTAATAGGCTGCAGCCAGGACTGTAACATATTGCATAGCCTACACAAACAATGGGAGCAGAGATATGCATTTTATATTCTGCACCTCATGTTTATTTATAAAGGTTTGCGTTTATTTTAGTAATGCCCTACTTTCGGCCACATCCCTCGAACATTATTTAGTGCATGCATTATCATCCGTTGAATACATATTTTAAAACGGTAGCTGAATGAAGCACAGATATATAATTAATCAGTGTCATAGGTCTGCAATAGCAGGATGCCGTTTCCGCTTGGTCTGTGGCCCAGTGCTGAATAGATGAGTACAGTAGCAGCAGGAAATTAAGCTGACATAATCATTTACAGTATTCATATAGGAACATCTCAGGACTGTTTATTTATGGATAAGATTGTTAAAGAATTATAACCTGCTCAGTAATCCTAAAGCAGAGCAGACATCTATGCACAATACATCCTATGTTTAAAATGAAAAATCATATAAAACAAACATTGTAACCCTTCTCGAGAAATAATAGTTGCTCTAAAAGCATTAGATATCCTCTGACAGCATTGCTATCAAAGCACTTCAAAGCACTTCAGTTAAGCAGCTAAATACACAATGTAATACACACATAGTTACGTAATACCTAATCCGATTCAGACACACATCTGCCACATTGCATACTCTAGCCACACAGGTAATGGGCCTCTTTTCTGGTCCAGTTTTTCCTTTTCTTGTGTTTAGTTCTTCACTCTCAAGGTCTTCATTGGACAAACAATTTGCATCATCACATTGTTAAGTCGGCAATGAGAGGTCAGGTCACACAAGAAGCTGTAAAGCGGAACGAGGAAAAAATGGAGTAACCAGCTTAACCATGCAGAGATGCAAAGAAGGATGAATCACAAAGCAAATTTTTTAACTATTTGGCAGGAAGAACAATTCATATTTACAGTTGTATAAAAAAAATTGTGAATCATTTGACATTATTTAGATAGCTCCATGATTATCTTCTAATAGTTTGTCAAATAAAAAGTCACAATATTAGACACACACCATCCTATTAAATTAATACCACACTAAAATTTTAAACATCCACAGTCTGGACTGGAAAATGCATGTGAAGCCTTGTGTTTAGTAACTGACAGAAGAACCTCCATTAGCAGCAATAACTTAAAGCGGTTGTATACCCTAATTTTGAACTTTTACATACAGGTAAGCCTATAATAAGGCTTACCTGTAGGTAAAAAGAATATCTCCTAAACCTGTATGGTTTAGCAGATATTCCCCTCGCAATGAGCCGCTGAATGCAGTGGCACATGCGCAGCGGGGATTCTTGGACTTTGCTGACGCGCGGGAGTGACTACATCGTCACTCACAGCGCTGGAGCGGCGATACCCGGAAGACACGCCGAGGCCAGATGACATCTCCCTCGGCGTGGACCAGGTAAGTTCCCGACACCTCGTTCTAAGGTAAGTATTTCATAATGAGCTAGTATGCGGTACATACTAGCTCATTATGCCTTTTGCCTTTCAGGTATAAAAAAAAAAAAGCAGCAGCGGGTATACAACCGCTTTGACCAAAATTTTCTTGGAATAATTGTACAGTATTCTTGTCTACAAAACTGTATCAATTGTTACTCATAAGGCAACACAATGGGGTTGATTTACTAAAACTGGAGAGTGCAAAGACTGGTGCAGCTCTGCATAGAAACCAATCAGCTTCCTGGTTTTTTGTCAAAGCTTAGTTTAACAAGCTGAAGTTAGAAGCTGATTGGCTACCATGCACAGCTGCACCAGATTTTTGCACTTTTCAGTTTTAGTAAATGCAAGTAAGTGCAAACTCTTTACAACCACTTTTACCTACAGGTAAGTCTAGATTAAGGCTTACCTGTAGGTGCTCAAAATATCTCCTAAACCTCCACGGTTTAGGAGATATTTACAATAATGACGGGCCCCGATGTCTACAGCGCATGCACCATAGACAACTGCGCTGGCGCATTTTAGAAACGGCGATCATGACGTTTCTAAAGGAGGTCATGCCATGACTGGCGGCTCCCGTATGCATGCGTCAGAGTGACATCATCGCGGCTCTGGCCAATTACAGCGCCGGAGCCGCGATACCCGGAAGTAACCCCCGGGAGAGATGTCGGCCGCCCGAGCTGTGTATGAGGATGGCTGCGGGGGCTTCGATCTGAGGTGAGTATTACATAATAAGCTAGTATGCTATGCATACTAGCTCATTGTGCCTTTGTCTTGTAGGTGTTATTTATTTTATTTATTTTTTTAAAGTGGGTTTACAACCACTTTAAGATTCTTTGTATGAACAACTTCCCTTCAGTCACACCAGAGTTGGGTTGAGGACTTAATTCTGACTTGATTGTTGGAAAATATGACTTTTCCTAATACATTTGTTTGTTGATATGTGTCTGGTAAATGCCTTGCATTAACAAATGTGTATTAAATGGAAGTGATGGGCACCTGGAATTCTTCAGTAAATTTCATTCATCAAGTTTTTAATTTGATGCTCTACTTGAGCAAGCTGTGCCAGGCCTTAAGCTAACAAAGCCCCCGTAAAACAATGTACTTCATCCTCCATGCTTCATGGTTGGGAGGAGGTTTGGTATTTCAGTTTTCCTGGGTTCAACTTTTGGTCATCTCTCCAAAGAACACTGTCCTGGAAGTATTGTGGCACATCTAGGTAGTCTCTTGAAAATGTGAGACGAGTGGAGATATTGTTTTGGAGAACAGTGGTTTTCTCCTAGATGTCCCCATAGAATTTTTGTTATTTTTTTTTTTTTTTAGGTAGACTCAAGAACAATTACTTTTTTGCTCAAGACATTTCTGTAGGTCCTTTTGTGTTATGCTAGGCATCTTTGTCACTACCCTTTTGTTGTCACCTTTCAAAAAGTTTGTCTTGCTGTTGACAGAGGAAACCCCAGGCCTTTAGAAAAGCTTTGTGTAGCTATTTCCAGCTCTAGGCATCTCTCCAGTTATTATCTAATGATAATGTAAAATTCTTTGTGTGATCAGACAACATTTTAAGAAATCCATAGGGTTCTAATAGTTTATGTGCATTTCATTATTAAAATGGAAATGTGAAGAAATATACCGTACTACTTTGCTATTTTTTTCATTAGGACTTTTTACCTTTTTTTGTATGGCTGTGTTTTTGTTTTCTTCAACAGAATTATTTACTGAATTATTAAACATAATTGATTGATTGATTTTGATTGATTGATTCTTAAAGCGGAATTCCACCCAAAACAACAACTATATCAGATCACATTCTTAACACTATTAACAATTTCAATAGCAACATAATTTTTTTTTTATGGTGTAAATACCGTAGTATATACAGGTGAAGTGAGACTTCCGGGATTTCACTCCCGCAGGAGTAGGCGTTTCTAATGCTTTCCCTGGCGCTGCAATGTAATGTAGGAGCTCGCCTCAATGTCTCCTGGGAGCACAGTGTCATTCTTCCCAAGAGACAATGCGGAATGCCGTCCAGCGAAATCTCTCGAGATTTAACAGCTGAAGTGACGCATGAAGCCGGTCACGTGACAAGGGCGTATCTAATTCTAATTCTACTGTTGTGAATGCCATCACAACAGGGCGTGAAATTTTAATGACGCCGCCCGTTGTGATGGCAACCAGAAAGTTTACGGCGCTACTCGCCGTAAACACTGCGCATGCGCAATGCTTCACAATGCCCACAAGCAAAATGGAAAATCCCTATATCGCTTTTTCAAAGTTCCTCTTCTGAAAGAAAAGGACAGACGATAATTGAAGACACCAAACAAGTGAGTTTTACCCCAAAAAAAACGATTGGCCGCGGAACCGCCGCTTTAAGCAGTCACTAAAACATTACTTAAGATGCAAAATTTGTTGAGCATTTTAACGTTGTTTTTTTTACATAAAAGTGGATGAAATTTCTTATGGAAGACTCATCTTTCCCAAATGGTAGTTATCAGTTTGCAGTTCATGCAATGCAATACTTCACTATATGTAACTATTGAACAATTTAAAGGCTATATCAATGCATGTGCATGACTCTAAACATAAATTTACCTAATACAAAATAGGGTGATGAGCACCAAGATTGCCCAGGCATTACTATCAAATATAGCCATTTTATTTTAGTGACAGCAGCAAATTGAAAAAGCAATTGAAATCAACATTTGAAATTACATTAATTTTAGTGATTAGTTTTAAAAAGCGTGTTTAGTGAAAACACACGTTGAGTTCCCTTTTAATACCCATTCCAAAATTGTACATGACCACTTTAAATGCAGGTCTATATCCTAATTAAACAGAAACATACTTCTTCATCCAGACAGCACCATCTGACACTCTCCTTGTACAGTAAGCTGCCTAAGTAGAGGATTATGCATCTCTCAATTCATCTGTCACTATAGACACACACACACAAAATGTAAACTAAGATGTATGCAGTTTCTTATTTTATATTTACTTGCCTGTGGCAATACATGATTCAAGCACAGGCAAACATTACAAGTTTTCCATTGGAAGTCTTACAGAACAATTCCATTTAGAATCTAGTGATAATAGTGAATCATGCAAAAATGTTACTGCTCAGAGTGGTTGCATGCCCTCATAAGGAAAAGGCCACTTTCTAATAATTCTCATGAAGCTCATGAACTCCGACAATAAATATCAAAACCTCATTATAGTGAAATATTATTTTGTATCATCTTCATTTTACTACAGGTTTAAGATACAAAACAGAACATTTTCAAAACCATGTGATGTTATATATATATGACTAAAAAATAACTTTCCTGTTCATTTTTAATATTTCCAGCTGCAGCTATCAAAGGGCTAATTCAGACTTCTGTCCTGACTTAGTACTGTTATACAAATAGCATGAATAACCTGTATAAGGATCTCTTGCCCTACAGGCCTATTCACTAGACATGTGCAGAACGACAAATTTGTTTTGTTTCAATTCGTTATTTACATAAATTTGTTTAGTTAAATTTGTTTAATTAGTTTAATTCATTTTCAGAATTCGTTTTGTTTATTGGTGTTCTAATCGATTAGAATTTTCTGAATTCCGATCGATTCAAATTCTATTCTAATTTCATTAGACTTCCATTCGAATTGCATTCAAAAATTAGAATTTTGGATGATGGTTATATTCTTTCAATTGCATTCTATGGTTATATTCTTTCTAATGAATTTCATTCCAATTTGATTGGACTTCCTTTCGAATTGCATTAGAAATTCCAATTTTGGATGATGGTTATATTCTTTCTATTGCATTCTATTCTTTTGTTTTTTCTATTCTATTCTTTTCTTTTCTATTCTATTATTTTCTTTTCTATTATTTTCTTTTCTATTCTATTCTAATTTATTCTATTCGAAATTCAAGTTTAAGAAATTGGTTATATTGTTATATACTTTCTATTATTTTCTATTATTTTGTTTTCTAGTCTATTCTTTTATTTTCTATCCTATTATTTTCTATTCAAATTGCAATTTGTTCTATTTGAAATTTGAATTTCAGGAGGTTATATTCTTTCTATTCTATTCTGTTGTTTTTTCTATACTATTTTTTTTTCAATTCTATTCTTTTCTATTCTACTCAAATTAAAATTGATTCTATTTGAATTTTGGGAAATGGTTATATTCTTTTTATTGTATTGTATTCTATTATTTTTTTAATTCTATTCTATTCTGTTTTTAAATTCGTTTTATTCAATTTTTATACATACATGTAGCTTTCATATCATTACCATTAAGCATATATACATTGCATTAAAATAAGACATTTACAACAATATGGGTCTATCCTGAAACATCCTGATTTTCCTTTACTCTTCCCCCCTCTCTTCCTTCCCCTTTAATTGACTTACGTGGCCTCTATGTTATTTTTTCTCTTTTCTTTCCCTTCTTCTAAATTTATTTGGGGGCGAGAGTGTCCTTCTCTACCCCTATTTCCCCCTAACACCCTGTGTCCCTTTTTTTTATTCTATTCATTTCTAAAGTATTATTTTTGTTCTATTCTTTTCTATTCTATTTATTCCTTATGTGTTCAAATTTAGAATTTATTGTATTTGAAATTCGAATTTCAATAGATGGTTATATTCTTGCTATTTTAATCTATTCTTTTTATGCTATTCTATTCTATTTGATTCTATTCTGTTCTTTTATTTTATATTACATCCTTTATTTTCTATTCTATTTTATTCTCTTTGGAAATTGGAAAACAAATCGATAACTATTTGAATTCAAAAACTTTTCGAATTTGAAAACTATTTGATTTCGAAAAGTATTCGAATCAATTTGAATTCAAATTTAATTTGAATTTTTTTTTTGTTATTTCGGATTCATGAAAATTCTAATGCATCCGAAAGATTCGTAATTTCAATTTGGAACGAAACGAACTGCACATGTCTATTATTCACAATATACACCACAAAATGGTTATGGCAGGGACATACTACCTTCCTATCTGCTAGTTCAGGCAGAAAAGTATGAATTTTCAGTTTGAAGCAGTTAGCAAACAAGGAGGCAGTGCTTTGCAAACAAAGTGCCAAATATAAAATAAAGATTTTAGCAGGTAATGAAAAAAATGTAGAAAATATTATTCTAAAATATGCAAATCGTATAAACAAAAAAAATATGATCAAAACCTAGCATATTTGATCACTCATTTCAAAGGCTAACACAAATATACATAAAGAGAAACCATCTTATTATAACTGCCTTGATAGAGTTAATTCAACTTAAATATCGTTTTTTTTTTCCTTTTAATGCCAAGGAAACAGCAAACATGGTCTTGAGTGCTTAGTTGTGAGTAGAATAAATAGTTCTTCCAAGTCCCCTACAGTACCATAGGGGATAACTTCCTATTCCTGTGACAGCAGGATAACAAACGAGGGGAGCAGTTGTTACCTGGGCATGAAGACTTTGAGGCTCATTTACTAAAGGAAAATATACTGTGCACTTCAAGTGCAGTTGTTCTAGATCTGAGGGGAAGCTCTGCTGATTTCTATCATCCAATCATGTGCAAGCAAAAATGCTGTTTTTTATTTTCCTTGCATGTGATTGGGTATTCTTTGCAAAATGAAGCTTTACCTCATTTACTAAGCACTGGAGCAAGTGCACAGTACATTTGTCTTTAGTAAATCAACCCCATGGACCGCAATAAACATGAAAAAGGTTTTCACCCTCTCCCATTTTACCAGTAAAAATTTATTAAAGTCTGTGTCCCAAAAGGAAGTGAGGGTAATGTTTCTCAACAAAGATTTAGATCATAAAAAATATACAATATATATGTAAAGCGCTGCCCAAATTGGTAAATTGATGGCGCTATATAAGTAACTGAAATAATAATAATAAAAAAGAGACCCTCTTGCTTCCGTACTTTATTCAAAATTAAAAAAAAAAATTGTTTAGTGGAATACATTTTTTTAAATTCAGTTATTTGAATTGCAAAAAATGAGGAATCGGTAATATTAATTAAACTGGATCACAAGCCAAAAGATAACCACATGGTGAAACACGAAATCACTCGACAATGGTAGATTTCTCTTTTGTCAGTGTAGCATTGTCTACCATTTCATACTCCTTCATTCCTCTATTGTAGACATGCTACTTCTTTTAACTCAGATTACCGAATCTAACATTTTGAAGCTAGTTTATAATTACTTACAAGAACTCGGTGAAACCATATAATCTCAAAAGACACACTTAAACTATTACTTGTCGAGAAATAAAAAGGATTACTCTCTGAAAATGTGAGTGCATTATCATATGAGCTTATCTCTTAATGTAGCTGGAACAATACTGATACATTTCCCAGTTTTACAATGTTTTCTATTTCTTTAGTTCATCCAAATACTCCAAGCAGAACAGATGAGACAAAAGGGTCATTTATTTAGGCAGTATTTATGCCTGTTATGATCTAGAGCAGAAATATTCTTTGATTCCCTGAAAAAAACAAAACAAATGTTAAAATAGTTATTTTCAAACCCAATTTTGGATGGTCTCTCCTTTAGTCTCTCTATTTTCAGCATGTAGCTTCCCTTGCACATGTATTGTATGGGGCAGATCCTAATGGGTAGAAATGCCTTTGGCCATACTCTGCATGTTACCACACATGACAGCCTAATGTCAGGAAATTGCTGAAATCCTCTGGAGCACAAAGTGTACACCAGAATCACGCAACACTGCTCCCAATACATTTAATACCATTTACCATGCTCATCCTCTTCCCTGCCCTGTTTTCAATTTCCACTGGTGTAAATGGTAAATATGCATTGATGAACACATCATTATATTTTCGTCAATCTCAGAAAAATCTAATGTTTGTGAAGTCAGTGTGTTATTCACAGCCCAGACAACTTTGTAAAAATAAAATCCAAATTTCCTATTGACAGTTCCTACAGCATGGAGCTGAGGTGTAATAAAGTCTATATAATCCTTTTGCTTGGGCCCCAACTTCCTTTAAGAAAGGCACCAATTTAGCACTGAGGATGTTGGGACTTGTATCCCTTTGGGGATTTATTTTTTCTGGGGGGGGGCATATTACTGATGGTTCTTCTTGCTATAGAAGTACTATCTCACCCCTGCCTTGTATTAAATCCAATAACTCTATACCTCTATAGCAAAAAAAATCTAAACAAAAAAAAAGATTTCCAGTGTTTTTCCTTGTGTCATTACAGAAACAGCTAGATTTCAAAACTACACTTGAAAGCATTATTAGTTTGCTAGTATGTTCCATTCCTTTGGAAGATGAGTTTGGAATGTAATAGCAAATATCTTGTTTTCAAATAAACCATTGCTTATTCCGTGACTATTTACTTATGCCTTGTACACACGATTGGAATTTCCAATGAAAAAAGTCAGATGGACGTGTTTCATTGGAAATTCCGATCGTGTGTGGGCCCCATCGGACTTTTTTCTATCGGTGTTTAGAAATAGAACATGGTTTAAATTTGTCCGATGGAAAGAAAAACGATAGGAAATTCCTATCGTCTGTGTGGAACTCCAACAGAGAAAAAACCCACGCATGCTCAGAATCAAGTCAACGCATGCTCGGAAGCATTGAACTTCATTTTTCTCGGCTCGTCGGAGTGTTTTACATCACCGCGTTTTGGACAGTCGGAATTTAGTCTGACAGTGTGTATGCAAGACAGCTTGAACGGAATTCCGATGAAAAATTCCATCGGATTTTAGATCGTGTGTACAAGGCATTAGACTTAAAATATATGAAGATCCATCTAGAACCATCTAGAACTTAGACTTTCCACTACTTTCCAATATGACAGTGTAATGCAGGTTTGCAGTACAGCTGTACAGCTGTAAAGTTAGCATAATATATAATGGTCAGGTTCCTGCAGCTGAAAAAAAGCATGGACACACCCACTACCAAACTTAATGACCATAATTGGTGCCCTTTAACAAAGAAATTACTCATGGACAACAGATTTGGCATTGTGAAGCCTTACTGCTGAAGTTTACATCACAGGAGCAATGTGAAATGCATAGCTGGAACACAAATACAAATTTATAAGCAATGTAAGTTTTTTACAGGATGATAGATAAGGTCCCTATACAGTAAATTGCAGTCTTTGGCCAGCCATACATGATTCAAACCATTAAAGGGCATGATGAATGTACCATGTTGATCGATCAATCAACATGGGTACAACCAGCCTTCCGGATTCTCTTGCGATTATCGCTAGTGGGTGCTATAGCCGCTAGCAATAATCACTGTCTTCTGTCTTCGCACGATTCCCCCATCAACACAGACAGTGCTGACAGGGGAATCAGCAAATGTCTTCTCCCTGTCAGCACTGTCTGTGTTGATGGGGGAATTGTGCAAATTTCTTTTCTGCAACCCATGGTTGCAGGAAAGAAATTTTCACCGTGTATGGCCAGCCTTACAAACTGATTGGCACATTAACTGGAGAATGACTGTCCCATAAGCCACACAACATGTGACTTATTGCACTGCTGTTCTGCTGTGCTGCAATTAGCAGGATGGGGCTGATAAAGGCCAGTCAGCCTGCACAGGAAAAATAGAGCAGCAGTTACCAGTCTTAAAGTGTTACTAAACCTAAAAACATTTTTTAACTTAATGCCTTGTATGCATTAAGGTAAAAAAGTTTTCAGTTTCTCTGTGCCCCCCTTCCCCTGTGTGAAGGGGAAGAGAGGGCAAAAGACATCAGCGCTGTGCACAGCTGCATCTATTCTCCCCTCTTTTCTTCTTTATACAGCATTGAAGCAGCAGCAGGAGCCATTGGGATCTTTAGATGGGCACCCTCCCTCACGGATATTTCCTTGTTTTCTTCTACAGTTCATTGTGCACCATTAAAAGAGAAGTATGGTCAAAGTGCCCCTTACATCCCCTTCCAGAGTGCCCCCTTACATCCCCCTCCAGAGTGTCCCCTTACATCCCCCTCCAGAGTGTCCCCTTACATCCCCCTCCAGAGTGTCCCCTTACATCCCCCTCAAGAGTGTCCCCTTACATCCCCCTCCAGAGTGCCCCCTTACTTCTCCTCTGCACTTGTATTTCCTCTCTTCTGAGGCTAAAGGCCACTGTCAGCTGATGTCACAGTGGCGCTTCTATCAAGATCCACCCAGCTACCTGATTGACAGCTGGCTCCGGTTTTCAGCGTGCAGTGCTGGAGGTACAGAGCAGAGAGCGGTGACTGGCAGTCACTGCTCTCCACTCAGAGACGACCAAGAGCTAAGCGATCAGTGATCATGCGATTGTTCAGTCCTCAGGCTTAGAGCTGACGTCAGACAGCTGAAGCATCAAGCCGATGCTGCAGCATGGAGGTGAGTATGTGTGCTTTTGCTTTTATGTACCCCGTACATATCTTGTAAGTGACAGAAAAGATAAAAGTATAGATTGGAAATTTTAATTGAAATGCTTGTGAATACTATAATACCTGTTATTACAACAAATAATTTCACCGACATATTCAATATAAAAAAAAAAGCATTGAGAAATATATATGAAAAAGAGGTCTTGATACTGAATACTCATCTTTTTTTTTTTTTTTTTTTGATACAAAGAATAGACAGCAATTCACTGTAATAGGAAATTACTGGTTTCATGTCAAAACCCTAGAAGAGTTAATCTCAATTACTGGATTTGTCAAACATGACAAGCTTCAATGACTATGTGGCACAAATGGTACACAGTTTGACTATTAAAGCAATTGGAGCATTGATGTTTATCTAAACTGCTAGAGAATTACAGTAATAGGGCTGAGGATTGCAAAAAACTGTAAAGCATGAAATTATATTTTAAGCAGAAAAAGGAAAAATCTATTTCACATTTCCGATTCACCACCAGTGAAAAAGATTACACACGCTGGTGTTACTATTTATACTGATAAAAGCAAACTGCTTATTACATAGATGTTAATTGTATTGGTTCTAAAAACCAAGCCTTCTGAAACTGATTTTACAGCAAATTTTAGCATAAGACAAAGTAGTGCCTGTTTATAGTAACATTTTAAAAAGAAGAAAGATGACCTCTGTCTTTGAATCAAAGCCCAGTTTGGTGAAAGGCCTTTGTCCCAGAATACTATTCATTGCTAACAAATAAAAAATAAAAAAACATTTAAATGAAGCATTTGTTCCACTGTGCAGCAAACGTAATACTTCACATAACATGTGCCATTAACTTCAATGTACCTACACTTTAAATTCGGTCATAAATATACATTTATATACAGTACATTTATGGAGGGACATCAACTGTGATGGCACAATGCAACTGCTAAAATATCTTTCTTCACCAAGATATTTTCATAAACATGCATTCTTGGATACACCACTGTATATATGCATGGCTATGAAGGAGAAAGGCATCTGGGCAGGAAGACAATCATAACAAGAACTTTTTCAGGAAAGAAATAGCAAAAGCCAAAAAAGAAAGGTAAGCATATATAACACTTCATATTGTGTCTTTTACACACCAGTGAAAACTGTGTTTTGTATACCATACGAAGGATGAATATAGTTTTAACTATTCACCTGTAGCTCATGCCAAACGTTAAAGTGGTTGTAAACCCTTAAAAAAAAAAAACCTGCAAGACAAAGGCATAATGAGCATAGCATACTAGCTTATTATGTATTACTTACCTTAGATCGAAGCCCCCGCAGCCATCCTCAACCCCCCCTCCGGCCGCGGACATCTCTTCCGAAGTTTACTTCTGGGTATCGTGGCTCCGACGCTGTCATTGGCCGGAGCCGCGATGACGTCACTCCCTGTGCGCGAGAGCTGCTGGTAACGGCACATCTAACTGAAGCAGCGACACGACGTGCCATTGCTTCAGTGCGCATGTGCCAAACACTTCGGCACATGCAGACACAGGGGGATATCTACTAAACCGTGCAGGCTTAGGAGATATCCAGGGTAGCTATAGGTAAGCCTTAATATAGGCTTACCTGTAGCATAAAGTTATAAAAATGGGTTAACAACCACTTTAACTGTAAAAACCGACCTCAGATGCTGATGAATGGTAGACCTACATTACTGTCTACCTAGGGATAGTTCTTGCATCCTGCAGGCATTATGGCGGTGTTGTGAAAACTGACGCACTGAATGTTCTTGCTCTGGAAAAAAACCCCTGCTGGAGTGGATAGTGGTCCAAATCAGTGGTGCAGCTAACCTAGCCAATAGAGCCTTGTGGTAAATAGCAAAGTCAATAAAAGCAGCACACAGGTGAACAAGAGGAGAGGAACTATGCCTGCCATAAGTACATATTAATTCCCAGAAAGAATCTTCAGATTTAGGACCATGTCATAATAAAAGCTAGTTCCACTTTATTCCACTTTTAAAACACTTTTAAGGCGCTGAATAAAAAGCAGAAGGTCCTCAAACCATTGCAGAAAACCTGTGAATTAATCCAATGAGGTTGCTGAAAGTCTTTAAAGCAAAACCAACCACCTGATTGAGGTTGTGCCACAGAATGTGAGGGTTTGTGATTCAAGTAAGATCCCAGTTTACTAAATGCTGATTGGGTATATGAATGGCCAAGTTACTATGCATGAAATTGAAATGTTGTAAGTAACAAAATTACTGGACAGTGCCCAGCTTATTTACAAATAATGTAGTGAGTGAATACCAAACATGCCAGCTGTGGGTGGTGGTGAGATAAGAACAAAGACATGATGTAAAAATCAATTATGTAGCAAAGCTGGTGTGCAGGGAGATTGCAGGATCCCCAAATAGGTGGCTGGAGCACATAGAAAAGAGGCTAAATTTTGGTGGGAGATTGCAGGGCCCTGAGGAGCAGGCAGCCGTGATGGTCGTACCTGTAGCATATAGAAAAAGCTTTAATTGTGGAGGGAAATTACAGGGCCCTGAGAAACAGGTACTAGTAAAATAAATGGCAAGCATATAGAAAAGATCCTTGATTTTAGATTTGATGTATGCATTGTACTTTTGTTCATCTTACAGTATTATACTATGTGAAACATCCCTTACCTTATAAAAAAGTGTCTGACCTATTAATATTACCAAATATTTGGTCAATAAATGACTGGTATTACCTTCATTGCCATCTGTGGTTGAGTAAAAGTCCGACATTGCTTTCTTATATCATATTTCTTTCGCAGGAAGTTTCGAAGCCAGCTAATTTAGCTACACCTATCGATATTGTCATGGGGTCAGTAATGCAAGTGCCAAACATACGCTATTCTTACCACTGCAGTTGGTTTTATTGCAATTCACATTACTAACTGAATCAATAGACAACAATGGCTATATGTACAACCTGCTCGCTCCATTAACTCATCTACTAACAAGCTTATACAGATGCACATTTACCAGCCCAGACATGATGTGTTACAGTAGTGAGCATCTGTTAAATTCAGGTAATGGTTTTGGTTGGACGGACTGTCGTGATCGGCTGTCGAAAGCTGTGTACTAACGATCAGATTATCGAACGATCTATCCGAAAGCAATTTTTATCATCCAATAATCTGATCGTGTGTATGGCGCATTAGGCAATTGTAAAAAGGAGCACAAAGTTCCAGCTGCTAGCTAAAAATGTGTTACACAGTACAACATTTGGTCCTGATTATAATTAATAAATAAATGTACAGCAAAAAAACACTATGCATTTTATTTATGAGCTGGATTCTTACACCCTCAAAGGGCCCATTAAAAGGGGGGTATAATCACATTATTTAAACCAATAGATGGCTATGGAGAATTCAGTGGAAGTCTTTATAGGTTGAAAAAACTGATGTCCATACAGTTTTACCTCTCACAATCCACAGTAGTCGAAAGAAGTTCACTTTAAGGTTACCACGAAAGACACAAGGACAACCCTTGTGGTTGGAAGAAATGCCTACATTTTTTAAATAGGTTTCATAAATCATTAAACTCTCAAATAAGCTTAACATGTCAATGTAGTTTTAAAAGAAATGTTCAATATGTTTAAATCTGCAGATTTCATTAAAATAATACCTTGTGGTTCTGCCATGAAGATCCTTGGTCAGGCACCTCCTGTTATAGGGTGATAAAGCCTTGTCCCTGTCTCCCAGTTGAGCTTCTGCATTGTCACCCTGTAACAAGTCTATCAATGGAACATAGAAGTTTACCAATGGCAGTTGTTTATGATATACACTGATTAAGCAAACTAAGTGCCATCCAATTAGCAATTATATCTACGTTAACTGTAAGAGCTAATAAAATTAGCATTAGTCCCCCACAGGAACTAGACCTAGCAGATACAGTACATTGTTTAAAAAAAGGTAGGAATTGTTCCTTAAAAAATAAAAAATACCAATAGTTAATCACACTTATTTAAAACATAGATGATTTTATAATTAATATATGGAGTCAAATTTCTGTGACTATTGTAGTCCCAAAAATTCTACTCTTCAACTTTAAAAGTGTAAACTAACCGGCTTATAATACCTTCTGTTAAGTTGATTGTGTGGAAACTCAATGATTTTATAACAGTTTTTAAATTACAGTCGATAAAATAAATAAGGGCATAACACTTCTTATTTATCTTGTCAATTTCAGCTAATGAGTAGGAATGTACTGTGTTGACTCAGTTACACTGTTATTACAGGTCCATGACATTTGTTATCACAAGTGGAGAAACACAGTAAAGAAAAATATACTGCAGAAACATTAAATTGGGCACAGTTATAAAATAATTTTAGAATGAATATAAACAACTGTATGCTTGCTACCGAATACAAAACAATTACTGTTAATCATCGGCAGTCCTGCTTTGGGTAAACCAATATAAAGCTAACTGTTGCTTAAATACGTTTTTTTTTTACATTGCTTCTTGGTAACTACATGCCCAGCAAGTATTTTTTGTGAGAATTTTGTATTAATAGGATTGATCTGGGTTTTAGCATCATTATATGGTTTTTAAATGATAACACCAATTTGGACTATGTTTTTCAGCAGAGAATTTGATGCCATTTTATTGTCTGCCAGTTGAGAAGGGTTTTATGTTCTGGTGGTAAAGTTTATTTCTTTTGTAACACCGTGTCCATTTCTACACTCCAAGACAGAGGTTTATTAAGTGTTCATTTACATGAAAGGTCAACGCATCCCGGCAGTGCTGACAAGTCATGTTATGTCTGAGAACAGAACAGCTTTTATAGGCAATCAACACACACAACAAAGGTTTCTTGTTTTCTTGTTATTTTGCTATGTAACTATCAGACATGAGACAGTACAGGCCTCTGTTTCTCGTAGATTATTATTCAACGTTTTCCACCTATAAAATGATTCTTTTATATTAAGAATTTAATATGTAGCGGTCCCACCCGCTCTCTCCCTTCTTATTCTCGGCTGGTTTACTCGTCTAGGGGGACCAGGGGGAGGGGTGAGATGCTGCCACCAGCTCGCCCCTCTTATGTGTGTAGAGGTTTGAGCTAAGATCTTTACCTGTGGGTCTGTGTCCCTGTCCAGAGATTCCACTTCAAAAATGACCAGTAGATCGGTGAATGTAGAACACTTTGCTCCCAGAAAAGTAAGCCCACACCAGGTGACAGTACAACATCTATATTTATTTCTGCAGAGATAAATATGCCTCTTTGCAAGCAGACAGGTTGATACAAACACGAACTTGGTGGGGAGAGGGTTCAGGCACAATCCTTTCGGATCAGAGAAGCTGTTAGGAACTCACAACAACTTTTGGCGCACGGTCGCTGCCACTGACCGTGAGGTTGGTCCCTGCCACAGACCGGGTGAACGATGAGGTCTCTGCCACAGACCTTAGAATAGGCCTCTGCCAAAGACCTGATGTAGCTGGGTCTCTGCAAAGACCATAGAACATAAACTACCTTCCAATGGCGACCCCTGTTAGGGAAATGATCCATCCAGGACAGTCCCCAGAGGCCTGCACTGTCACCAGCCAATGCTGCGCTGGGTCTTCAGGCCAAGTCACCTCCCTGGTTCTCCTCGCCCGAGACTCGGGTCCCCTCACTCACTGTAGGCCCCCTAGGCATCTTCTCCCCTGCGGGATCCAGTCAAAGGTACTGGGCCCCAGGCCTTGGCTAGTACCTCACCCCAGGCTTAAGGTGCCTGGAATGGAACTCGAACTCCCTCGCGCCCAGGCCGAGGGCACCTGGGCGCGGACGACAGAACTGCAGCCCCCAGGCTGAAGGTGCCTGGGGCTCGGACCTCGTGCGCAAGATGTCCGCCCCCTTTATACCCTCTCCCAGCAGGCACAGCAGGTTCCCCGCCCTGCCGTACTACTGCCGCGAGAGGACACAAAGGGCATGGCCCTACAATAATGGTTCAACCCCAGCCCAAGACGACAGCGCCACCCAGGGGACGCAGGGAACTGAATACCATTATATCTTCCACGACTCAAATTGGTCATAGATCACTATCAATTAGTGTATCTGGGCCATGCTACCGCCCAGATACTCCCCCTAAATGTTAACCCCCGCTACAAATATATTCATGAAATAATATATAAAGAATCCTTATTTATAGAAGAGTATAACCCATTCTACTAAGCAAATGGTCTATATGTTTATGGTTTATATATTGAATTTAGTTTAGAGCAGGTCCAAATTAAAATAAACTAACGCCATCTGTTTAACCATGTTATATTCGTAAAGATGTATATAATATACAGAATACTGTATATGTAAAAAATACATAATTTTATTTCATATATAGATTAAAACGATAAACTTGCAATTATTAGTCATACCTTATGTAGCGTTTAGCATATTCACAATGCTTATTAGACTCCTGTTTACTGTAAAGGGGTTTTTATCCCAAACAAACTTTTCTATCATATGCCTTAGTTAGTGTATTTCCACTCTTGCTGTCAAATTAGGAAGGTATTTTGTATAAATACTATAGTAGCATAATTTTTAGAAATATTTAAAAAAAATGCAGCTTACCGTATATACTCGAGTATAAGCCGACCCGAATATAAGCCGAGGCACCTAATTTTACCACAAAAAACTGGGAAAACGTATTGACTCGAGTATAAGCCTAGGGTGTCCATCTGCATGCTTCACTGTGCCTCACTTTGCCTCACTGTGTCCATGTGCATGCCTCACTGTGTCCATGCCTCAGTGTGTCCATGCCTCAGTTTGTCCATGCCTCAGTGTGTCCATGCCTCACTGTGCCCATGCCTCACTGTGCCCATGACTAGACTGACTGACGTTTAACATGGGAGTCTATGGAAGGGGTGCCCGGATTTGAAAAATCAGTGCTCCCTGGCCGTAGGTCCCCCGGACATCAAACTTTGCACACTTGTAGTGGGGCTACATGTGTGCCAAGTTTGGGGTCCAGGGGACCTACGACCGGCCGGTACCAGGTCCCCAAAAACCGGGAGATCAGGCACAAAAAGGTGACTCGAGTATAAGCCGAGGGGGGCATTTTCAGCACAAAAAAATGTGCTGAAAAACTCGGCTTATACTCGAGTATATACGGTACTTTTTTATAGATGGTCTTTTCTAGTAGCCCAGCATTGAACAATCCAACTTAATTCTCTTTTTTTTTTTATAGGGGAATAGGCTGGGGAGTTGTGTTTGCCATAATTAACCCTGACTGAATTGTGCTGGCATATCTCATTATCATTTCCAAACTAAACATAAAAGCTGAGCTTATCCATTGCATGTTAATGAGAGAAACCTAAGCTTGTCCTTATGCCTAGTACACATGGGCTGAATGTGGAAAGACATTGACCGATTCCATAAAAAAATTACCAACATTCGGGCCGTGCGTATCTCAGCCAGTCCGACAGAAGCCAGGCCTGCTTCTCTCGGACGAGCATGCTGGGAAACCAGCAGGCAACTAGCTCCTGATCAGCGCTCTTAGCCAATGGCTGAAAGCACTGGCTGGAGTGTTCTGGCGGGGGTCCATCCCCCTGTCAGAACACAATAGCTCATCGGGGAGATTGCTGTACTAACGTTGGACTGTTAGTACATCAGTTCCGACTGGAGCTGTCAGTTTTATTAGTGTGTACCAGGCTTAAGCCTTTCTATTGGAACAGACTTTTTTTTCAGAGAGGCTTGCCATAACAACTTTTCATAGGAAACAACTAAGAGGTAAGAAATCGTTTTAAACCTTTTTTTGGATATACTGTATGAATGGGAACACATAACAGATCAATAGGAGAGTCTTCTCAAATTTGACTGCAAAAATGAATGGTGAATGGAGGAGACAGACCTTTCATTCTTCCACCCTGTCTCTATTCATAGATCATTTTTAATTTCTGGAAACATTTGACCCCGCCCATTCCTGAACCTCCTTGGTCACCCATCAGTGTAACAAGTGGTCTCATCGACCGTGTTCATCTGTGGTTATTTTCTGTTACATTATTCTAAAATGGAGTAGTAGAGTTCTAATATTTTTTGGAAGATGTGAAATGGATTCAGACACTGGCAATAAAGCTATGCAATTTGGGGACAATCTGCAAAAAACTATGTACAATGTGGATGAGCTTCAGACTGGAATTTGGTCTGACTTTTGCCTGTTTGGCTTTTGGGGCAAATGGGTAAACTAAATGGGATGTTTTGCCCACTAAGCCTCTAGCTGCAGTGAGAAGTGATAAATTTAGCAGCCGTTTTACTACCTCTGCTAAATTCGACGGCTTCCCAGCAACCAGTGAGCCACCAGCCTAGTATTGCTACTAACAGTAGCATGCAGTCATATCACTGGAACACTACGTACCACAATAGAAAGCTGTCAGAAGACATACAGAGACATATCAAATCTTAAAGGAGAAGTTTTAAAAAAAAACATACATATGCTGCAGCATTGGTCTGAGGCTACAGCTGTTCCCTGCCAGCCAACGCTGTATCCTGGCTTAGGCCAACAAGGCCCAGGCCTAGGGCAGCACTTTGCATGGGGGCAGCACAAAAAGAGTCCCTGCCGGCTTGCGCTACACTGTTAGTGTAGCGCCAGTCTTATAGGGTGGACTGGGCTGAGAGGCAAATTAGTCTAGCGCCCCCATAAAGCAGCTGCACTGCATTCCGGTATGCGGCCGGCATTCCGCAACTGTGGGGGGGGGGAGGGGGGCTCTGCTTCTAATTTTGAGTGTCCCAACATCCTGGAACACAAACCTTCCTCACTGTGCTATATCTTTTCTGCTGCACCATTGGCATGGTTATATCTTCTTAGTCCTCTCCATAAAATTATCAGAAATTTGTGATTAAAGTAGAACTATAGGCAACACTTTTTTTTCCCATTTTGGATAGAGTAAGGGGGGGGGGTTTATAGCCCCTGTTAGTTAATTTTTTTACCATCTGGGTCCCATTGCAGAGATTTCCCCTTCATTTCCTGCCCCATAGCCAAACAGGAAGTGAGAGGAAATCTATGCAAATTAAGGGAATCCATTGCCCCCCCCAGGCCCTCAGAACTAGTGTCCCCACTTGAAAATTTTAGGGCGGGTCTTAAACAGCAAGGGGTGTGATCTTGACAGAAAGGGGTGGGTCATATTTAAATTAGGGGGTGTGCAAGTTTAGTCAGGCCTAGGGCAACACAAAACCTAAATACACTACTGCTGCCAGCTCTAAAAACTGATTGATCACATGACCACTTATTGCTCAGTTCCTGTTCTTCCTAGAGTAGAGAGTGGTGGTTATCAGTCACTGCTCTCTGCTCTGCCCTGTCAGTGCTCACTGGAGCGCCAGGCTGGAGAGGGGGTGTGCGCAGCTGGATTTGGCTCTCAGACGCATGCTGAGGGGAGGAGCCATCTGTCAATCAGGCATCTGGGTGGATCTCAACAATATGGTTTAAATTCTTCCGGAGCATATAGCAGTTCTGCTAAAGCCCATTGTCGTCTGACTCTGGGTCACAGGGGTGAAAAGGAAAGTGCAATCCTGTGCCCCAGAAGAGAAGTATGGCCAAAAAAGCTTTGGCTATACTTCTCTTTGAAACCTTAGCTTAAAAGTAGCTGCTCATGTGCTGACTATCTGCATATAATTGAATCCCCCGTGTGGCCTGGTATGAACAAAGTGTAGCGCACCCCCCACCCTGCACAGCCAGGCACACCGAATTTCCACAGGCACTCAGAGTCAGATTACAGTCTGTGACTTTGTTTTTTTGGGGTATAATAACTAAGATAGGGATGGGAGATTATGGGATGCCCATTCAACTTGAGAACAGAACTTAAGGCACAACTCTTCCTATATACAGTCTCTATATAGAGATCCTCTTACCCAGCACTCACTTGCTTACTGTGATTATACAACAGTCACTCAAATAGATTAAGCAGAAAGTCCATTACAGTCAAGACCCCAAGGTCCCTTACTTGTGTAGCAAAAGTTCAGTGTCCAGTATACATTTCTCCTGTGGATACTGATCCCAGCACCACCTCTTCAAGCACTGCCAACCTGTCTGGCTGCAGCTGCCCCTTCCACTAGCCCTTCAGGCAAACTTCTACCCACAGTCCTCTAGACTGACACTCACCAGCCCACCCGGCTGACTATCAGGAGATCTGCTAGATGTGCTGACCTTCTCCTGCAGTCCTCTCTCCTTGCCCCTGTGCCTCCAGGAAGGGTTTTCTCTGTGTGTTTTAGTGGAAATCTTCCAGCACCCAAGCCCCAGGCCTGAGGTCACCCCCCCCCCCCCGACAGACACCCTCAAGGGCCTCCTCAGCACTGCATCATCATCTTTAACCCTTGCTGGCATGACTCATGTCTATTTATGAGGTGGCCTGCCCCCTTCAAACCCCTTCTTGCTAGGGATTGGTCGAGGACCTCATAAATATGCATAGCAGCCCCCCTTACACCCATCCTCCAGCTCTGAAAGTTTCTACCAACTTCCAGACCAGGGGGAAGTGTCAGAGAGAGCTGCCAGATGAGCCATCCAACCCCTGAGTCAATAAACCCTGACCCAGATTCACAACCCATCCTCTCAGCCAAGCCAAATTTTTCTACACTAACAACTACTTCTAGCACACTCCTTTTTCAGCTGTGTGTGTAATTTTAATTTAATCTATACAGTTCTATATACAACAGCAAAGCAGTTAAAAGAAACCTGTACTAAGGGAATATAGAGACTACCATTGCTAACCTTACTTTCAGAAAATTCTAGTTTCCTGGCTGACATGCTGGTACAGTAACGTCAACACTTTCTAGTTACTAACCATAAACAAGCATGCAGATGTGGAGTTCTGACTTCACTCTACTTTACTTGCTGCATACTTGTTCTGGGTCAGTGAATTATAAAGTGATAAAATGACGAGCATTTTCAAAAGGAGCTCAACAATGGACGCCTGTATGTTTCTCTTGGTATAGGATAGGTTTCCCTGTGATAAAATGCAGTAAACATGTGAAGAAAGCTCCACCTGCTGGCTGGAAATATTAAATAGGAAACATTCTAATGCAATAGCTCATATATATAAATACAGTAAGTGAAAAATATTACTAAAATATTAAAGTTAGTCTTGAACATAATAATTTATATATATACAAATAGATATAAACACTATATGTGTTCCCTTTAAGTTGACCATATGAGTTAGGATATAACTATACACATTAGGTTGGGTAGAAGTGCACAGAAATCAAAGCTAAGTAGATCATAAAGCTCTTCACATGCATTACAATCCCGTCTTGCATCACATTTCTTTATTTTAGAATTTAGAATTTATTAGAAATCTTTGAAGGCAGTTGGATATGCAGTCAAACATCTATTGTCAACTTAAACCAGCCTACATTAAAGGAAAGGAAGAAGAACTGTTAAATGTTAAAACATATTTTCAGTGCACTTATCCTTTTCTTGTCCCTCCTTTCCCCCCCCAATCACTTTTGCAATAGATCATACTTACCTGTAACCCCATTCCTTTGGGATATTCACTGGGTACTCTGCCTTCTGCTACACAGTCTCTGTCCTGAAACCACCAATGCATAAACACTATGGACTCTGTTCACAATGGAAATATGCCAATAGTCTGATAGACTTTGGACAGCGTATGTGGAGGTCCTGATTGGACAATGCTATGCAAAATGTGTCAAAGGAAGAGAGACTATGCAGCATGCACAAGGCTGTCCAGTGAAGATCTAAAGAATTGTGTTCACAGGTAAGTATGATCTACTGGAGATAGGGAATAGCAAGGAGGGAGGAAGAGTCAGTTGCTCCTTGTTTATCACAGAGGAAGAATAACCCACAGATCATTACCTGATTATTATTATTATTATACAGGATTTATATAGCGCCAACAGTTTGCGCTCTGATATGCTGTCTTCTTGCTTAGAGATTATGGAAAGTTGATTCATACTAAAAAGCTGTTGTTTGAAATTTTAATAAGAAAATTGTCAACATGGACCTGGAAAAACACAGCTGACATGGGTAAATTTGCTTTTTTATCAAGGGTTCAAAATACCAGGGACAACTAAGATTTTAGCTTCATTGTAGAAGAAGATTTTCATTTGATAGAAATTTGGTACTTAAATCTGGCATTAAAGATGAAAGAATACAACAGGGTATGGGTCACTTGTATTTAGTTGTCAACTGAGTTTGGTTATATGACGTTCCCTACCATGAGCAGAACCTATCCTTCTGCAGAAAGTGTTTTGATTCCCTTGAGAAACAATTTTCAAATGTCACATGCATATAAACAACTAAGTATGCATCTGGAATAGGTCATTAACAATATTAGTACCGTTATTAGTTCCAGCATAATTAAGTGTATGTAAGCAATGATGATGCAGAACAGTTGTCATGTTTTTAAAGGTCCACTATAAACTTAAAGCTTCTTTGTGTAGCTAGCCCTTACTTATATTAGTTACTTGTAGGGTTGTTAGCCAGGAAACTTTGAGCTGCTGGAGATCTTTGCCCAAATGTCTTTTCCAGTCCGGAGACCAGAAGATCAATTATTCTGCCTTGTCATATCTGAAAAACTTAAGCAATAGAACAACAATTAGGCTTCTGGTGAAAGGACGCAAAGTTATATTGAATCTACATCTCCAGTTTCAGATAGTTTGTTGGCTCCAAGCCACAGAAGAGCAAGGGTAAGTCAATACCACACTGGAGAACCTTTCAGTTAAATTTTATAAAATCATCGGGTGAATACTATTTTAATATGCAAGTATGTATGTGATGCTATTCAGACAATAATCGATCACAAAAAATTAAATTATGAATATTAGCCACCAACATCAAAAGGATTGAGTACTACCAAAGTTATTTCAGCCATTTTAGGAGCTGACACATAGTCCTATGGAAACTATTTTTAATTTAACAAATGGTCTAGTGATAAAAAAAATAAGACTGACGTGTGCTGTCTTACTAAGTGGAATGATTGGCACTTCACTGTGTTCATGGTCTCTTCACTTTCAAAGAATTTTACATTTACATTGCATCATTACAGTCATACCTAGATGACTGAAGAATGTCAAACACCTAATTATAGCATGGACCACACACATGACACACACATACACACACAAATACACAATCATTATGCATAGTCTAAGTGACACAAATGCAAAAAGCTAGTGCTGGAACAGTCAGTATATTATAAGACTTTTTATTTCTGTCTTACCATCTTAAAGTAACCAGTGTTTTTCATTGCTTAGCCACATCTACATGAAGTAATTGTCTGCATGTGTATAGTGGTAAATGTTATAGACGTAAAGTGATTGTAAAGCCTTGTTTTTGTAAAAATAAAATAATAAACATGTTGCGCATACCTGGTCTGTGCAGTGGTTTTGCACAGAGTAGTCCCGATCCTCCTCTTCTGGGTCCCCCGCCACCACTTTGGGCTCCTCCCCCCTGCCAAGTGTCCCTATAGCAAGCTGCTTGCTATGGGGGCACTCGTGCATGCTCGCTCGGAGTGTGCCTCGGCCCCTACCCTGCCCTCTCCTCACAGTGACACAGTCCTGGCAGTGATTAAAAGCAGCAGGGGCCATTGGCTCCTAATGCTGCTTCTCTGTCCAGTGAGGAGAGAGAGCCTGAGAGAGCTGCTGCCAGCACTCCTGGCTCCTGCTCTTCGGCACCTGCCCCCAAAGAAAGCTGCTTTCTTGGGGGCACTCGAATGGGCTTGTTTCCGAGCCGCCCTGCATCTATTAACACAAACAGCGTGGCTCGCCCCCCCCCCTCCTCGTCAAAGAATTTGATTGACAGCCATGGGAGCCAATGGCTCTCACTGCTATCAATCTGCCCTGTGAGGAGGGAGAAAACAGGGAGCCGCTGCTTTCATGCACAGCGCTGGATCGAGCTTGGGTTCAGGTAAGTATAAGGGGTGCTGGGGGTATCCTATGACACAGAAGGTTATTTACATTTTTAGATTGTAAGCTCTATTGAGCAGGGCCCTCTGATTCCTCTTGTACCAAATTGTAATGTAACTGTAATGTCTGCCTTTATTTTGTTAAGCGCTGCGCAAACTGTTGGCGCTATATAAATCGTGTATAATAATTTACCTTAATGCATAAAATGCATTAAAGAAAAATTTTTAGGTTTTAGAACCACTTTAAAATCGGAAACCTGAGTAACAGATGAGATGATAATTAAATGACACAAGTCCACTCACTGCATCATTGTACATACAATCATTGTAAATTTTTGTTTTATTTTTTACAATTCAGATATATGTAGACACTCCCAAGGCACATTAAATCTGGGTATTAACTCTAAATCTGCTAAAAGCTTGCCTGACACTAGAGGCAAACTTAACATCGGAAGCCTGAGTAACCAACAGATGGGATGATAATTAAATGACACAAGACCACTCACTGCATCATTGTACATACTGACATTGTCAATTTTTTTACAGTTCAGGAATATGTAGGAGCTCCTTAGACGCATTAAATCTGTGCATTACGTATAAAACTGGTACAAGCTTGCCTGATACTTGGAGGATATTTTATAGTCCAGTCAAAACTTTTATTTTGTTTTTGGAAGTGTTGGAACCAGTGGTGTAACAAAAGCCATAGCAGCCAATGAAGCTGCTGTGGGGCCCTGGGGTAGAAGAGGTCGCAATAAGGGGATTGTTAAAGCAATTTTAACATGAAAAATCAGGTTGAGGTCAGGACTTTGTGTAGGCCAGTCAAGTTCCTCCACCCCAAATTCTCTCATCCATGTCTTTATGGATCTTGCTTTGGACTCCTAAACCTTGTGGACAGCCTTCCCAAAAGAGTTGAAGCTGTTGTAGCTGCAAAGGGTGGGCCAACTCAATATTGAACCCTACGGACTAAGACTGGGATGCCATTAAAGTTCATGTAAAGTAAAGGCAGATGTCCCAATACTTTTCACAATATAATATATATACAGTATCTATATGTGAGGCACTTGCTTGCAGGACAGTGGACAGTGTGTATGTGTCATCTTGGTGTGGGGCTCCAGGAGTTAGGGCTGATGGGGAGAGAACATATTTTTTGTTTACTTAGAATCCTTATAAGTTCTGCCTGGTTCCTGGAGCCCTGAGGCTTTGTAAACATCTTATCCAGTAGTAAGACCTCAATATTAGTCTTAGCTGTGCACAGACCTTTATATATGTGAGCTGACTGATGGTCAGGGCTCCCTCTTTTACACTGCTAATTTTAAAAAAAACACAAGTGATTGGGGAACCCAATAGGGGGACACGTTGTTTGTCAGGAACTGACCTTTGTTTAGTTTATGGTGTGGAATAATAGATGTTTTCTTTGTTCTATGCTATGAACATAGGCGTGTGCAGGGGGCACACCCTAATCACTATGTGCAGTGCAGATTCCCCCTACTGCATGGACTTCACCTTGTGTTGCCCCCACCTGCCCCCCAGTGCTGCTGGCTTCCCTCCTCGTCTCCCAGCTTCTGTGGGGGATGTTTCAGGATGGAAAGCGGGGGAAGGGGCTAGTCAATATGTAATTTTCCAGCCCCTTCCTTTTCTGAATGAACACAGTGAACACACTCACTCAACAAAAGAACACCGCTCTAGGCAGACATCATATAATGCATGCCACCTGCTAATGGAAACAGGTGCTGGCTCTGCATGTAGGAATGAATCGAACAAAAGACTGGACGGCCCCACTCTGTTGACACCTTTATTGAAGACGGTTTAAAATTCTTCTGGCATAAAGATATCAGAGGCACAGGATCAATGAAAAGCTGACATGTTTCACACCACTATGGGGTGCTTAGTCATAGCTGACTAACACTCACTCACTGTGTTTATTCATAACTGAAGCATAGTAAACTGTGTTTACTATGCTTTAGATTGTGAATAAACAGGAAGCCGCTCAACACAGAAAACATCCCATTCATTCACGGTCCCCTGCAGCTGAGGCTGCAGAGAAAAGCATGTGTGTTTGAGTTTTGGGGTTTACACCCTAATGCAATAGCATAATGCACATCTATGGCTATGAACTTGCTATACAAAGCCCTCCTGCATTGTAACCTTTTTTGTTTGCTGCTAATTAAAAGTGCAGAATAAAGCTGCTTGGATTGTTCACGTGTGAACATGTGCACCTATCTTCTTCATGGTTTACTGTTGTCAATGCCTGTGTACAAAAAAGCGATATATATATATATATTCAATGACTATCACACTGCTCAGTTCTTATATGGGTGTCACAGGGACAGGAAGTGTGGAAAATCTCACTAGTGGATTTACAGACAGAAATAAAAAAATCTACCAGAAATTATAACTTTTCCCTATTTTATCGAAATCTACAAAATGGCTGTAGTTAGGCTGCTAGCTATACATGTACAAACTTTGTATGACCCTGGTAAAGCCAGTCAGAGTGGGGACACAAAAACATACCTACGCACAGCACGGATTAGTAGAGGTTCCTACTGCAAATGCGCAATTATGTTTTTCCTAAAAGCATGATGGCATCACTGTGCACAATTTGTAATTATGCAGGGGTCTGCAACACAAGATATGCTTCTGAGTACCTGCTAAAGAAGTGAAACCCTTTCGACCTTTGCCTATGAAAATTAAGGTATCAGAGGTTCCTTTTTAACCCTCTATACTATAGCAATCAAATGTAAACAAATGGTACATCAGTCTGACATCATAAATCCGGTCTTGTGCTTAAAATACAAAAAAGATAGTATAGTAATAAGCTTAATGTAGGTTTAGTGTGTTAATAGTATTAGTAGAATAGTATAAGAAGCAAACTATAATACTAATGTGTGTGTGTGTGCATGTACGCACGGGGATGAGTGGTGTTGTGTAATTTCATGGAACCACAAATGTAATCTGTCAGTACTAGGAACTCCACCAAACACAATACTCCAATGTCCTATGAGTGCGCTCACTGTTTTTCTGGGATTACAGGTTGGCAAGCTGGAAAAATTTCTGCCCATCTGTTGCAATGGCCTGTGATTATAAGCATATCAACAAAACAAAAATTATGCTCTACACACCAGAATGTTTGATAAATAGCCCTGCAAGAACGGCTGGCGTATTGAGAAATATCAGCAGTGGAGCATCATTTAAAGCAGAGGTTATGATCAGTAAGAATTCAGACACATAACTCTCAATATCTTGGCACAATATTCCTTTGATGAAACCTGCATAAAAGAGCTTTTTATGTGCAGCTGGTGTGATTGTACAGCACTGGGAGTTTGCATATACTTTGTTCTCTTAGAAGCTCTTTTTTCACTGACTGAAGATGGCTACAGAAATAAAATAAGCTTTTTGATGCAACTTCTTCCAGAGGCAGAACATGTGTGCCTCTCATGACATCTGATGATGAAATTATTTCTTTAATTATACACTTACGTATGGCTTTAGCTTTTTTAGTAAACGTATAATTGTCATGATCAGTGTCATTGCCTGGGTCACCTGCTGGTGGTGCTATTACTTTCAGCACCAAAGGGTGCAGTTCTGGTGGCCACCAGCGGGTGTCTCCCATTTGTCTGGAGCCGAAATCATCTCGTGCAATCAGGCGTCACCTGAGACTGATTGCAGGAGGTGTGTATAAATACCCAGCAGACACTAAAGCATTTGCTCTGGTATTGTCTTGGAACCCAGACCTGTATGCCTGAACCTGAACCTGAACCTGAACCTGAACCTGAACCTGAACCTTGTGACCTGTTACCTTGTATCCTGTGTTCCTGAACCCTGCATCCATCCCTGGACCCCTGCCTCTGTACCTTGTATCCTGTGTTCCTGAACCCTGCATCCATCCCTGGACCCCTGCCTCTGTACCTTGTATCCTGTGTTCCTGAACCCTGCATCCATCCCTGGACCCCTGTCTTGCAGACTCATCCCTTCCTCCTGTTGTCCCTTCCGGCTCCCTGTTCAATCAGACTGATCTCTCGTGTATGACCCTGACTTGATTACATTTACGCTTTAATCTCTAAACTGTATTCACGTTGGTGTAGGGAGTTGTTTTGTGTGTCACTGTGGTTGTTTGCTGGTTGCCTTTATTGTTTTAGGAATTATCCTTTCAATAAACTCATATATATATTTACTTACCTTGTGCCTAGTTCCTTTAGTGCAGCCCACTGATCTGCGTACCCTGTGCTGGATGCCGTGTTAGGCTTCCGTGACAGAATACCAGAGCCATTCAAGCAGATCGGCTGCACTTGGGAATTGGGTCTGGGCACTGCTATTGCTTTAAAAATGCAGCTTGACGATATTCTGTATTTTTCGCTACTAGCAACAGAGGACAGGGAGTTTTGTTCTCAAACATTAAGTGAACACACTAGAGAGCAGTTGTTGGAATGCATCCGCATAGCCCATGTTTTTGTGGATCTGGGCAGTTTTGTGTTTGAGGATGTGCAAGATCTGATCTGTATCTGTACAGAGTTGGCCCTGTCTGATGCCTCCAGTGGAGACGATGACTATACACCCCCTTTTAGTGCAGCTCAGGTAGAGTCCTTGGTGTGGCTGTTGGAAGATGACTCAGTCTTTTTCCTTGAGCAGTACTCAACTTGTCCTACACAGGTGCTTGCAGCATGTATTGAGTCAGTGCAGTCTCTGGTCAGACAAGCAGTATGCAAACCTAACTTTGTGCAATCATTACTACAGGCCTGGTCAAGTTTATTGTACTCAGCCCCTGTCGGTTCCCTGCCACCCATTCCTGTGTCTAGACACCAGCCTGCTGGGATGTCTGCGTCTCCTTTACTCCCAACTACCACAGTGGCCAACCAATACACCCTCTTACCAATGAAGTACCAGTACCCTGTTTCCCCCTGCTGCACTTACCCTGCCTTTAACCCTCCTGCTTCGTCTTGGCTGCCTCCATCAGTTCCCCTAAGACCCCCTTCAAAATCCGCACCCTCTGCTTCACCATCCTTCCGCTCTTCGCCTCTACCAGCTGCATCCACCACCTACAGCCCTGTATACATATACAAATCTTCGGTGGCTAAACCAAAGAAAAAACGGAAGTTCTTTCCAACTCACACGATCCTGCCAGTAACCCAGCCTGTCTCCGCACCAGCCGACCTGTTGCAGCCTGTCTCCGCACCAGCCGACCTGTTGCAGCCTGTCTCCGCACTAGCCGACCTGTTGCAGCCTGTCTCCGCACCAGCCGACCTGTTGCAGCCTGTCTCCGCACCAGCCGACCCGTTGCAGCCTGTCTCCGCACCAGCCGACCCGTTGCAGTCTGTCTCCGCACCAGCCGACCCGTTGCAGCCTGTCTCCGCACCAGCCGACCTGTTGCAGCCTGTCTCCGCACCAGCCGACCTGTTGCAGCCTGTCTCCGCACCAGCCGACCTGTTGCAGCCTGTCTCCGCACCAGCCGACCTGTTGCAGCCTGTCTCCGCACCAGCCGACCTGTTGCATCCTGTCTCCGCACCAGCCGACCTGTTGCAGCCTGTCTCCGCACCAGCCGACCTGTTGCAGCCTGTCTCCGCACCAGCCGACCTGTTGCAGCCTGTCTCCGCACCAGCCGACCTGTTGCAGCCTGTCTCCACACCAGCCGACCTGTTGCAGCCTGTCTCCGCACCAGCCGACCTGTTGCAACCTGTCTCCGCACCAGCCGACCTGTTGCAGCCTGTCTCCGCACCAGCCGACCTGTTGCAACCTGTCTCCGCACCAGCCGACCTGTTGCAGCCTGTCTCCGCACCAAGCGACCTGTTGCAGCCTGTCTCCGCACCAAGCGACCTGTTGCAGCCTGTTTCCAAACCAAACGACCTGTTGCAGCCTGTTTCCAAACCAAGCGACCTGTTGCAGCCTGTCTCCGCACCAGCCGACCTGTTGCAGCCTGTCTCCGCACTAGCCGACCTGTTGCAGCCTGTCTCCGCACCAGCCGACCTGTTGCAGCCTGTCTCCGCACCAGCCGACCTGTTGCATCCTGTCTCCGCACCAGCCGACCTGTTGCAGCCTGTCTCCGCACCAGCCGACCTGTTGCAGCCTGTCTCCGCACCAGCCGACCTGTTGCAGCCTGTCTCCGCACCAGCCGACCTGTTGCAGCCTGTCTCCGCACCAGCCGACCTGTTGCAGCCTGTCTCCGCACCAGCCGACCTGTTGCAGCCTGTCTCCGCACCAGCCGACCTGTTGCAGCCTGTCTCCGCACCAGCCGACCTGTTGCAACCTGTCTCCGCACCAGCCGACCTGTTGCAGCCTGTCTCCGCACCAAGCGACCTGTTGCAGCCTGTCTCCGCACCAAGCGACCTGTTGCAGCCTGTTTCCAAACCAAACGACCTGTTGCAGCCTGTTTCCAAACCAAGCGACCTGTTGCAGCCTGTTTCCAAACCAAGCGACCTGTTGCAGCCTGTTTCCAAACCAAGCGACCTGTTGCAGCCTGTTTCCAAACCAAGCGACCTGTTGCAGCCTGTTTCCAAACCAAGCGACCTGTTGCAGCCTGTTTCCAAACCAAGCGACCTGTTGCAGCCTGTTTCCAAACCAAGCGACCTGTTGCAGCCTGTTTCCAAACCAAGCGACCTGTTGCAGCCTGTTTCCAAACCAAGCGACCTGTTGCAGCCTGTTTCCAAACCAAGCGACTTGTTGCAGCCTGTTTCCAAACCAAGCGACTTGTTGCAGCCTGTTTCCAAACCAAGCGACTTGTTGCAGCCTGTTTCCAAACCAAGCGACCTGTTGCAGCCTGTTTCCAAACCAAGCGACCTGTTGCAGCCTGTTTCCAAACCAAGCGACATGTTGCAGCCTGTTTCCAAACCAAGCGACCTGTTGCAGCCTGTTTCCAAACCAAGCGACCTGTTCCAGCCTGTTTCCACACCAGCCGATCCGCTCCAGCCTGTTTCCACACCAGCCGATCCGCTCCAGCCTGCTTCTACACCAGCCGATCCGCTCCAGCCTGCTTCTACACCAGCCGAACCGCTCCAGCCTGCTTCCACACCAGCCGATCCGCTCCAGCCTGCTTCCACACCAGCCGATCCGCTCCAGCCTGCTTCCACACCAGCCGATCCGCTCCAGCCTGCTTCCACACCAGCCGATTCGCTCCAGCCTGCTTCCACACCAGCCGATTCGCTCCAGCCTGTTTCCACACCAGCCGACTTGTTCCAGCCTGTTTTCACACCAGCCAACCTGTTCCAACCTGTTTCCACACCAGCCAACCTGTTCCAGCCTGTTCCAGCCTGTTTCCACACCAGCCAGCCTGTTCCAGCCTGTTTCCACACCAGCCAACCTGTTCCAGCCTGTTTCCACACCAGCCAACCTGTTCCAGCCTGTTTCCACACCAGCCAGCCTGTTTCCACACCAGCCAACCTGTTCCAGCCTGTTTCCACACCAGCCAACCTGTTCCAGCCTGTTTCCACACCAGCCAACCTGTTCCAGCCTGTTTCCACACCAGCCAACCTGTTCCAGCCTGTTTCCACACCAGCCAACCTGTTCCAGCCTGTTTCCACACCAGCCAACCTGTTCCAGCCTGTCTCCACACCAGCCAACCTGTTCCAGCCTGTCTCCACACCAGCCAACCTGTTCCAGCCTGTTTCCACACCAGCCAACCTGTTCCAGCCTGTTTCCACACCAGCCAACCTGTTCCAGCCTGTTTCCACACCAGCCAACCTGTTCCAGCCTGGATTTTCGGTGCCCGTCACCCAGCCTGACGTTTTGGTGCCCGTCTTTCAGCCCGCTGAACCAGTGCCTGCCATCTGGCTTGCTGAACCTCTGCCCGGTGGCCAGTTTGAAGTGCCTCTGCCCGGTGGCCAGCTTGAAGACCCAGCGCCATTTGCCCAGCCCGCTGACATGGTGCCTGCTAAACCAGTTCTCGATGCCCGGCTTGCCGCTGATTTTGCCCTGCTTGATTCCCAGCCTGACTGTGATGCCCTTGTGTTGTTCGCCTCCGTTCATGCACATTGCCCTGCCTGTTTTCATTTCCAGATCCCAACTTCCAGACCCTGGTGGTGGGGTGCGTGTTCCATTGCCGGACTCAGGTGCCACGCCTCCCAGTAAGTTTAAGGACTCTGGCCGGAGGAGCACAAGTAGTCCGCAGACACAGGGGAGACTTTTTGGGACCTTTCCGCACCTACCAGCACTGCCAGATCAAGGGCAGAATGGAGCGTCCGGAGGCCACTCCTTGGGAGGGGGAACTGTCATGATCAGTGTCATTGCCTGGGTCACCTGCTGGTGGTGCTATTGCTTTCAGCACCAAAGGGTGCAGTTCTGGTGGCCACCAGCGGGTGTCTCCCATTTGTCTGGAGCCAAAATCATCTCCTGCAATCAGGCGTCACCTGAGACTGATTGCAGGAGGTGTGTATAAATACCCAGCAGACACTAAAGCATTTGCTCTGGTATTGTCTTGGAACCCAGACCTGTATGCCTGAACCTGAACCTGAACCTGAACCTGAACCTTGTGACCTGTTACCTTGTATCCTGTGTTCCTGAACCCTGCATCCATCCCTGGACCCCTGCCTCTGTACCTTGTATCCTGTGTTCCTGAACCCTGCATCCATCCCTGGACCCCTGCCTCTGTACCTTGTATCCTGTGTTCCTGAACCCTGCATCCTTTCCTGGACCCCTGTCTTGCAGACTCATCCCTTCCTCCTGTTGTCCCTTCCGGCTCCCTGTTCAATCAGACTGATCTCTCGTGTATGACCCTGGCTTGATTACATTTACGCTTTAATCTCTAAACTGTATTCACGTTGGTGTAGGGAGTTGTTTTGTGTGTCACTGTGGTTGTTTGCTGGTTGCCTTTATTGTTTTAGGAATTATCCTTTCAATAAACTCATATATATATTTACTTACCTTGTGCCTAGTTCCTTTAGTGCAGCCCACTGATCTGCGTACCCTGTGCTGGATGCCGTGTTAGGCTTCGGTGACAATAATGGTCATAATAGGTGGTGTTTATTGGGCTTATATATTGTAAACCCTCCATGGCCTCCCCAAAAACTTACTGGGATTCATTTAGTAGATATATAGTTGCGGTAACCCTAATGGAGTGTCACAACTAAGTGCAAATTGATACAATGAACCTTAAGAACATTGTAAATAATATGCAAAAACAATCGTGAACAATAGTGATAAATATTGAGAATACACCAATAAATATGGAATAAATAAAAAACTCCAAATACCGCTAGAAAAATTTTATGAAATAGTATCTATGGTATAAATCCAAAATTGTGAATGTTGAGTGAACCCTGATCAAGGGTTAAAGTTCATAGGATGATTAAAACTTGAGTTTGTGACTATAACACATAAGTGAAAATAAACACCCGTGCAGATGAAAAAGTCTATAGTGAAAAACTTCCATGAAGAAATCTTCTCATTGAAGGAGACCAATGAAATTCACCACCAAATAAGGTAATAGCTGCTTACCAGAACTCCATGATCCCCCACTACAGAGGATCAGGAGAAGCTCTAGATGAATAGGAACAATCTCGTCCAGATGACGCCAAAGGAGATGCAGTCCCAAAACAGCATATGACGCAACAGTTCAGTGGATCCCAGACTCATATGTCAAACCATGCAAGAAAACATAAAACTCCCATAGTGTAAAATAAAAACAGTATGGTTTTACTGAATAAAAAAGAAGAATCACACTTACAATATGGTAGTGGAAATTCAGCCTTAAGACTGTGGTGCCGGCCGGACACACACAGGCAAACCCGTCCTTGCTGGATAGTAGTGGATGGTGACGTTGATGCGCCGCTCCGCCCGGAGCCTTATTTGGTGGTGGATTTCATTGGTCTCCTTCAATGAGAAGTTTTCTTCATGGAAGTTTTTCACTATAGACTTTTTCATCTGCACGGATGTTTATTTTCACTTATGTGTTATAGTCACAAACTCAAGTTTTGATCATCCTATGAACTTTAACCCTTGATCAGGGTTCACTCAACATTCACAATTTTGGATTTTTACCATAGATACTATTTCATTCAATTTTTCTAGCGGTATTTGGAGTTTTTTATTTATTCCATATTTATTGGTGTATTCTCAATATTTATCACTATTGTTCACGATTGTTTTTGCATATTATTTACAATGTCCTTAAGGTTCGTTGTATCAGTTGTGACACTCCATTAGGGTTAGCGCAACCATATATTTTCCATTCGTTTTTACTGTTTTTGTTTGCAGAAGGTTTGCTGCTTCCCATTCACCTCAATTCAACCATTGTGGGACCTCAACTCCACTGATCTTAGCGCAGTTTCTTCCCCCTTTTCCCATTCATTTAGTAGAGACTGTTCACTTAGCAAAGTCAGTGTCATTTTGAAAATCGAATTATGTACAGGGGACCAAAAACGTAATTTTTGCTTTAACATGATTGGATAATTAAAAATAACACTACTTCACCTTATTAACTAAGTCTACCCCATGCTCATCTGCTTTCTTGAAATGTGCTGCGCGCCCACCTTTGTGATACTGTTTAGAATGCTTACACAAATATCTCTCAAAAAGGCCTACACGTCTCTAAACTCTTGCCATGTTGAATTGGTTTTTTAAACCAGGGGAACTGACAAGTTACAATTTTTTTACTCTCCATAACAAATGCACACAGGTTCATCCAATCTGCAAGAGTCATACAATTCGTAAATCCAAATTACCTGAATTCCTGACAGATCTACATTGAACTGAGTAAAAAACGAATGGAGTAATGCTTCTCCTGATTTAATCATGAGCTTTAAATTCAACAATGTATTCCAACTTTATTCTGCCTAGAAATATTTAAACACAGCTATCGCTATTTAAAAGTCATATTCTCAAAATCCTCAAATTTTTGGGGTTGGGTTGGGTCCTCATATGCATCTTTGGATAAACTTCTTATATACCTCGCCTACTGCCTGTGCCAGGGTGAACAGGATGCCTTTAGTACCCTTCTACATTGGCAACAGGACACACCAAGGGTGCCCACTCTCACCATTATTTTTTATATTAATTTTGGAACCATTTAATTCTAACATTGGTAGCGTTACGTTAGAGTCCCACAAAATCTCAGCATATGCAGATGATCTGTTGCTTTTTTTAGCAACCCAACAGTTACTTTGCCTAATCTTATCACTGAATTCAAGTATAGAGACACTTGACACTTTTCACATCAAACGTCCAAAGTCCTAAATCTAACTATGCCCAGAGTGCTGTGCCAACAGCTATGAACAACATTTGCTTTTAGGTGGACCTTTTCTCATTTTCGATACTTGGACATCCAAATGACCTGACCAAATTATACTCTCTTAATCTTGCCCCTTTAATCTCCATGATAAGGACAGACTTGCAGGCTTGGTCTTCCAAAAACCTCTTTCTGGTTAGGAAAATGTAACACAGTTAAACAGCATCATAATCAGATACCAGCGTCAGGCTACAAAAGATCTGTGCTACGCTACCTGGTGAATGCGGCACAGTCATGCATACTGGTTTTGTGGAATTCACCCCCTCTTCACAATTCAACAATGGATCAGAAGGTTTGAAGATATCAAGCAGATAGAAAAGTCTTACAGGCTCAAAAAAACATGCGCACACTGGTTTCCACAATATGTGTTTATACTGGATTTAGTTTACCTGCACTGATGAATTCAAACCATTACTGGCAGTTTAACTGAGCTGGTGTCACTGCAGCATTGGTGTGGGTCATTGAGGTCCTTGAATATCTCTGCAATATTCATACAATGAATATGGCCAAGGCCTCCCTATGTGGCTTAGCCAGTGTGGGTGCCCAACAATTGTACCCTAACCCACCTCATACTTTCCTCTCCTTTTTTTTTTTTTCTTCCCACCTTCTTCTATCCTGGGCTTGTGTACATACTTGTCCCCTATAATTACTAATCTCAAGAAAATCCGCGCTGGATCAAGGAGTAATATAAAACAAGCAGTCACTCAATAAACTGATACCGGCTGTGAACAGTAAAAAACAAAAATGCAAAGCAGCGCTTAAATAAACATTAACTTAATATGAATACATAAAGTGAAAAGTGCAGCGTGCAAAAATATATGGAAAATATCTATATTAAAAAAAATAATAATATGCAAATTCATATTTTTACACATACTACAAAAGTGAAAAAAGTGAAAACAAAACCCACAACATTAAGGATATATGAAAAACATATGTGAGAAAGTCCTTCCAATATTGTATATTGAGTAGTGACAATTGGTTTCATTCCGATTTGCTTTACCAGTACAAAGAATGTTGCTAATCATTGTGATAATTGCGCAAATGTTTTAATAGTTTGGAAGAGTAATGCTTTGCACCAGGGGATTCAAACTTTAATGACAACACTAGTTTAATAAAAAATGCAGTCTCATCTGAATAATAATCAGATAATCTCTAAGTGCTTTGTGATAATACGTTACTCCTATTACTTGTTACCAGGAAGATCTTTATTTCCGATTTGTTTAAATTTATAGTTTTATTCAAGGTCATATACCTTAAAGAGGTTACATTTCAATGCTATTAACCCCCACTGTGCTGGGCATTTTGTTGAACCTCAATGGCAAAGGGATGAAAGATTCACAGAAACGTTTATCCACCATAGGGGATTATGAAATCTCTCTCCAACAATAGCTAAAACTGGCAGGTCCTTGTCCTTGGAGGGAATGGAAGGTACAGACACAAATTTACTCTTCATTGCACAATTCAGCAAGCAGTTCTTGGTTCATTTGTAGCAAATGAAAGCTTTGCGCTCAGACCAAAATATCCATTGAGCCATAGGCCAAAGTGCTTCAGTCTTCATCAAACAGGTTTAATGCAAATCCAGTGTTTATATGAAGGTGACAACTGACTATTGCTGCATAGATCTGTCTTTGCTCACTAATTCATATCTGTAAGAAGCTGCATCTATAGAGGTATACATGGTAATAAATCAATCTATTAATTAACTCAGAACAGGCTCACTGTGATTCTAAAAATTTGGCATGGGCACTAGCAAAATGACCAACCATAATGGGGACATGCTGGTGAGATTTATATGTAGTGTCATGTCATTTTGCTGTGGTGAAGAGGAGAATGTTTCATGTGACATTTTATTGGAAATGTACAGCCTCATACATACGATTGGATTTTCTGCAGGACTTTTGCCCGAAGGGCGTTGGCCAGGAACTTGTATTGCATACAAACGGCAAAGAATTGTCGGCCAACAAACACGAAACTACGTTGTTTTTTAGCTCTTTAGCGCCACCCTTTGGGCAACTTCTGCAAATGTTGTGTTATGGTTAGCATTGCTTCTGAGCATGCGTGCTTGTACTTTGGAGTTTGGTCCGATGGACTTGTGTACACACGATCGGATAATCCGACAACACACATTTGTTGGCAGACAATTTTAAAGCATGCTATCCCACATTTGTTGGTGGAAAATCCAACAACAATTGCCTGAGGGAGCATACAAACGGTCGGATTATCCGACAAAAGCCTGTCATCACACAATACCCGTCGGATAATCCGATCGTGTGTACGAGGCTTAAGTGTGACAGCGATATGCACTACATACAATTCAGCAATGTGAACCCATGATTTGCCTATGTTGGGTAACAGCTCCTTATACTTCCATTTCCTCCACTCCCCTGCCTCTCTATTTTCTCTATTGGAAGAGAAGTTACATACTGTACTTCTGAATATAGGGGAACATGTGACTTCCCTGTGACACTGGTTATTGGTGACTGTCCACTTAACTATTCAGCACTGTCATATGTGGACAAGTAGAGAGTTAACTGCCATGTCAAGTTCCAAGTTTCAACCTTGAGATTAAACAGGACTTCTACTTCTTGCTTCTGTGAGTGAATGGGGCAGCAGTGGAGTGAAGAGAAAGGTAAATATAAGCAGCAAATGGGGTCAGCAGTAAAGCAAATTCTAACAAGTTCATTTAAAACCCAATTCTGGACTAAATTCTTTATTTTAAGCCCCCCCCAGGTAAAAAAAAGAGAGAAGCTCTGGCTGCAGTATTCACCTTCAACTCTAAGCTGTCCATCGCAATTCCTCATCTCTGCCACAAGATGTCCCCAGTCTAGTGGGTTAAATTATGCTCCCATAAACGTCTAAAGTCTGACACTTAGGGGTCTACTAATAAATAATTTGAGAGAATACCTCAGTATTCATACTGCTATTGCAAATAACTCCTGTACTGTATTTAATATAAGTATTTCCTACGTGAATAATTTTTGTCATGTTTCTAATATGGCCATTTCCTATGATGATCAGATCCATGTTGTAGTCATAATGCAGTATTTTCCTGTTTGCTGTATTTCAGGAAGACACCACTTCGCTAGATAAAGCTGGAGATCGTAGGAAATGCCCATATTAGACACCTTACAGGCCCCAGCATTCGCACAGCAATTTTTTTAAATAAATAAACCACACAGTGAAGTCTTGAGGAAGGTTCAAATGCAAAGAACTTCGAACAAATATGACATACAGATAGCATTAAGAGCAGTTGAATAAAAGATCAGAGACATACAAATGAATAATATAAACCTGCCAAACTCAACTATGTCTCCACCCTTTCCCATATAATAAATTCAAATTGTGTCGATTTTAAATTGTGATTTTTGTTTTCCAATCCAGAGGCACTAAAGAACTAGTAGCTACAGTGTATACCAGTTGTCCGTGTATTCTAAGAAAATGAACATAAATATAAAATTACCATGGTATGTTTTTGCTTTAGGGTTATGTTCATATATGACTTCTCAGAAATATGAGCTTTTAAGCATTAATATTATTTTTAGATTGCCCCATCGGCTAGGAGCAAAACAATTTGTCATTGAATTTAGTAGTGGTCCTTAGGTCTTGGAAACACAATTTGTGGAATGTTACAAGAAATCCTGTCATCTTTAGATGGGATCATCTGATTGAAAGAGATGACATTGTTAAGTCACAAGGGCTGACTTTCAATAAAAGAAAAATAAGTAATTCATAACACGTCTTCTAGGAGCTGTGCTCTGTCCTTCTGTGTTGTTTTCAAGTGTAATCATGCTTTAATGCTCTCATTCCTGTGGTGTGTGATTTGGAATACCCTGCACATCATCTTCATTGAATATTATCAACAAAGCAACTTATTTTTCATTTGGTGAGCATGAAAGCAGGGACCTGATCTTGTTGGTATTCTGAACTATGGTTCCAACAGTTACCAAGAACCATCTGGGCATCTGATGGGTGTTGTGAAGGATATAATATGCTGGCATGAATTTATTTGTTGTTGCTGTAACATTTCCACATTCAATCTAAACCGAAAACGGCAAAACACTTCAGAAATCAGCTCTAAAACGATTTGAACACCACCATAACCCCTTCTAAACCTGTGTTATCTTACTTCCTGTGACATCTTACAATAAAGAGAAAGAGAACGTGCATTTACATACATTGTGTGTATACTTCTCTGTTCACAAGTATTTATACAGGTCATTAGATTACTTCTTGTTCTTGTCATGCTGCTTCATTGACTCTGTGATATTTTGTCCCAGCAGATTAAACAAGAAAAGAGCAGTCTGTTGCCAAGACTCTAAGAGACGTGCCCAAAATGAATGCCAACGATGCAAATGCACCAGAGGGGGGTCTTAATGTCACACTGACCATACGGTTATTAATGCATGGAAAGGTAAAGTCACTTGGTTTTTGGCAGTTCTGTCAAACTCTCTCTTTTTTTTTTCTTTGTATGTTTGTGCTTGACTTACTTTATAGTAGACTATTACTATATCAATATTGATATTTGCTTAACTTTAAACTAACATTCTTTACATGTTAAAATTTGTGGATCATGCCCATATGTAATTAAAGAGGAGGTCCAGCCTGGGTGAAAAAAATTAAAAGTCAGCAGCTACAAATACTTTAGTTGCTGACTTTAATATTAGGACACTTACCTGTCCAAGGAGCCCCGCGATGTTGGCACCCCAGCGGATCTTCAGATTGACTCCCAGGTGCCGCAGCCGCCATTCCTGGTAAGGGAACCAGGCAGTGAAGCCTTTCGGCTTTACTCCTGGTTCCTTACTGCTCATGCGCGAAGCATGCTGCGCTTTATAATTGGCCTGGCAGTGGGGGAAAGAGGAGGGGGGCCGAACTTCCAGGAGAACGGGCCGTAGCCCGTCTCCAGAAGTGGGGAAGGAGATCTGTCAAAAACAGGTCCCCTGTTCCCCCCCTCCCCCTGAAAGGTGGCAAGTGTGGCACCGGAGGGGGGGAAGCGTATAAGCGAGAGTTCCAATTTTGGGTGGAATTCCGCTTTAACAATACTGCTGTGCTTTTAACTTTGAAAAGCCCTCTCATTTCTAATTTAATTGACAGATAAAATCTTTAAAGTGTATCTAAACCTCAAACCAAAAATGAAGTATATTGCCGCTTACTGGTCTTTGGTTTGGGGGCTGCATTAATTTTCCCTTTTTTTTCCAAGTGGTCTTTGCTTTATTTACACCTGGTATTCCTGCAAATAATAACACTTCCTGTTCCTGGGTGGCTCTGTCACCCCTCTAGCAAAATTAGGGGGTGCACACCACATATATCAACTACATCTGCTGATGAACAGAGGCTTCAGCTACAGTCCCTACATCTTTGCCACGCCCCTCTACGACTAAGCCCAATCAAGGTGAATGCATCAGAGGGCATGGGGGACTGGAATGTGAGGACTGTAGCTGAAGCCTTGGTTATCTCATGAGTGGATGTGGTTGATCTATGTAGTGTGTGCCCCCTAATGTTGCTTTTGTGATTGTTTCATGGAGTGATATATGCTCCTGAGGGGCTGTTGCCTAATGTGGGAGGGGAACCAACGGAATGACGAACAGGAGTAGTTTGAGAGACACAATTTTTTAAGTGTGGTTACTCTAACCCTCTATTGTATCTCTGGAGGGAGTCATGGTTGTCACCTTAGGCTGATCTCCTGATATGGACTATAAACATGTTTGTATCTTTTCATCTCCATTATGTGGGAGGCGGGGAACCTGGTAGCTTACAGAAGATAGCTAGGAAGTAAAATATTTTTTGGTGCAACTCACAGGAAGTGATATGGATACTGCATTTCTAGGCAAGATCAAGAGGTATTTTCTGTATTTGCTCAAAATGTACTTTGCTTAGTAAAAAAAAATGCAGCCACCACATCTAAGGAGTGTAAGCTGCAATATATAAAATTTTTGTCTCAGTCTCTGTCTCTGTCCAAAAATTATGCATTTGTATCTCAAATTGACTGAATGACAAACATTCAAACCCACAAAGTTTCTTTGGTGAATTTACTGTTGATACACCAAAGCAAGCAGCAACATAGTGTTCAGTAAAAAGAAGAGTTCACATGGGTGAGAACTTTCTTCTAGAGATTAATAATCAAGTGTACGAATGCTTGCATTATTTGTGCTTTGAGATTTAGGGTCACTTTTATATTATGTAGTCCTTATAGAGTTATCACTGTATAACAAACTAACACCAATACCATGTCCTCCAATTTTATGGTCATTTGACATAGTCTGTTGCCTTAATGATGCATACATAATGAAGGTAAAAGGGAAGTCTTACTCCTTAATAATAGTTGTTAATTATGCAAACTACATGACTTAGTTTCTGCTAAAGTTGGAACATACATACTGTAGCATCTCAACTTCTTCTATAATAGACTCTATTATGTCAGTTTGCTCTACTTATTCAAAATACTAGGTGAGGTTTTGAATTATTGATTTCTTCAACTGTATAAGTTGAGTTTGTCTACCATACATGTCTAATTATCCTTAAAATCGTGTCTGTTTTTTGAGATACTGGTTTATCTTGAAAGCTGCATCAATGAGTCCCCATTCCTATGAAGCGTATTTTTAGTCTACATATATTGCCATTTTCTAGGTTCACAGCCAGTCCTTAGAACGTAGATATCTAACTAATTGGTAAAACATTTAGTCTTTATTTTATTAAAATAAGTACTCTTTGAAGGAGAATGTGGATAAGATCAACCTGTCTATAAACAGAATAGAAAATGTACAATATCTAAGTGGTTTTAATACTGCTCCAAATAAGCAGCATTTACACAGTTCCTCTATCCTCCGTGGGAGGATTCTTTCATGGCAGGTTCTGTCAATGTTTTGTTTATGCAGGAAGATATTACTGGCAAGCATTGTCACTTCATATACATTCACTTCATGAGACACCTGTCCCTTTTCATCTCCTAGTTAATATTCTATCTAGACCATTCTGATGTGAAATCCTATAAAACACGTGACAAACTGTGTTTTTCCAAAGACCTTTTGCTTAATATCACTTTTCTATAAAAAAAGTCAGGATATTTTTGAAGAAACATTTGGAATTTGGGATGTAAAGAGCAAATAAATTTGGTTGAATATTTTAAAACATATGGATGTGATGGAATAACTTGTTTTTTTTATTAACTGTGTTTACATGGGCAAAATAAATATGCTTCTTAGCTTGAGCATAGAAATTACTGTAAATATAACTTTTCAGGCTTTAAAGTTACCAGACTGCATTCTTTAATTGTGCGGTAACTAACTTTTGTGGGATTTTTCACACATTTTGTTGTTATCTTGAAGATATGGCACATAGGAAATAAAGTATACTGTACTGTACTTGATATTAAATACATATTAGATTTATTCTAGAAGTTAGTGCAATACCCTAGCTAGAACTGTAAATGTTTACTTTGTTTTACAAGCTGTAACCTGGGCCTCACCTTGGCTTTTAAATCAGTGAAGCTAACTAGTAGCCTTTTGCTCTTTGCTCAATTTACTAAAAAGTTGAGACTAGTTGGCTGTGTCTTCTTTAGCAGGTAAAGGTTGACTACAATTTACAGCCACACTAATGCCCTGTACACACAATCGTTTTTTCCAATGAAAAAAGTCAGATGGAAAAAAAACGATTGCATCAGATTTTATTCCATCGGAAATCCGATCGTGTGTACAGGGCATTAGAGAAGTCAATTAAAGTAGCAGTGTGAGGTGCCAATCACAGTGACAGCTTTCCTTCTGTATGGACCAGGAGTGGTCGTGCACATTGACAGGAGTCTTTCTGCAGGCTGAAGGGAGGGAATTCTTCACACAATGTAATGAGTCAAATAAACCAATTGCTTCTAAAGATAAGCGCATACAGAAAAATACTTTTATGTCAAGCTTGTCTTTGTTTTTTTAATTCCAAATTCGTAAGCATTGATTAAGTTATGTTACAGTGCAAAGTTAGACAGTTACATTTAAAAGCATTGCTCATATCTGACGTAGGTTTTGTGATAATATGGAGTGTAATTAATTATTTTAGACTTTAATGAAAAAGGTTTAAGAAGCTCTATATTAGGAATGGCCAAAATTCAGAAAGTGGTAAAGATTTATTCCATCCCCTGGAAGTTAGGCCCCTTAACCACTTAAGGATTGGAAGGATTTGCCCCTTAATGACCAGGCCATTTTTTGCGATACGACACTGCGTCGCTTTAACTGACAATTGCGCAGTCATACAATGTTGTACCCAAACAAAATGAATGTCCTTTTTTCCCACAAATAGAGCTTTCTTTTGGTGGTATTTGATCACCTCTGCGTTTTCAATTTTTTGGACAAAAAAGAGTGTCAATTTAAAAAAATAATAATAATTTTTTACATTTTTGCTATAATAAATAACCCCCCCCCCCCCCCAAAAAAAATAATTATTTATTAGTTTAGGCCAATTTGTATTCTATTACATATTTGTGGTAAAAAAAATAGCAATAAGCGAATATTGATTGGTTTGCGCAAAAGTTATAGAGTCTACAAAATAGAGGATAACCTTATGTCATTTTTTATTATTTATTTATTTATTATTTACTAGTAATGGCAGTGATCTGCAATTTTTAGCGAGACTGTGGCATTGCGGCAGACAGATCGGACACTTTTGACACTTTTTTGGGACCATTGACACTTATACAGCCATCAGAGCTAAAAATAGCCACTGATTACTGTATAAATGTCACTGGCAGGGAAGGGGTTAACACTAGGGGGTTATCAAGGGGTTAAATGTTCCCTATGGAGGTGTTTTAACTGTGGGAGCGGTGTACTGACTAGAGGAGGAGAGAGATCACTTTTCCTGATCACTGGGAACAGCAGATCTCTGTCTACTCTCCTGTCAGAATCGGGATCTGTTTGTTTATATACACAGATCTCCATTCTGGCTCTCTGTGGAGTGATCGTGGGTAGCCGGCGAACATCGCGGCCACGCACATTGGCTCCAGCATTGCGCTGTGCACACGGGCACACGCCTCCTATCGCTCTTAAAGTGGTTGACATACACCTGCGGTGATTCACGCAGCAGAGCCAATCTGCCACAGTATAATGACGGCGGCTGGTCGGCAAGCGGTTAAAAGATAACTCAATAGATTTGAGTAGAGACAAGGGATATACTTGTAAGATATGTCTGTGTTCACTACTGGATGCAGCCGGGTTGGAGTTATTTTTGCTCCATGTGTTATGTTTATGGGAAATCTCTGACAGCCAAACAAGGAAATGGATGGTAGAAAGATGGTCAAAAGGAAACAAAGGATGGTAAAACCCGGGAGTGCACTGAGAATTTGATCTAAACAAGGCATGAAAGTAAGCACTTTCTAAGCCCTCGACTTAAACTCTTTGGACTCTTTTTTTATTTTATTATTAACATTTTTAGGCTATAACTTAATTGGCAATGTTTAGTCGTGGGTGTTTTCTAGTAGCATGTTTATTCAAGCATAGCACAATGCTCCAGATTAGTTGCATGAGTAGTGGTAGTAAAACCATGTTCTGCTATCTATCCTCCCTTTCAGGAAATAATATGGTGGAGCTACTGTAAGCCATTAATTCTAAAAATGTAAATAAACTGGTTTTTATTTTTCGAGTGATCAAAAATTGGCCATTGTAGTCTTAGTCTAATAACAAAGAAAAATAATACAGGTTAGATGTACAGATGTTTGTAAGAAAACGTAATGTCTGTGTTATGCCGTGTACACATGATCGGTTTTACCGATGAAAACAGTGCGATGGACTTTTCTCATCGGACAAATTGATCGTGTATGGGCCCCATCGGTCTTTTTTCCATCGGTGAGAAAAAATAGAACATGTTTTAAATTTATCCGATGGGAAAAAAACGATAGCAAATTCCGATCGTCTGTGTGGAACTCCATCGGACAAAAAACCCACGCATGCTCAGAATCAAGTCGGCGCATGCTCAGAAGCATTGAACTTAATTTTTCTCTGCTTTTTGGAGTGTTTTACGTCACAGCGTTTGGGACGGTCTGATTTTTGACTGATGGTGTGTAGGCAAGACTGATGGAAGTCAGCTTCATCGGACTTCCGATGGAAAAATCCATCGGATTAGAATCCATAGGAAATCCAATCGTGTGTACAGGGCTTTACAGTACATTTAATCAATAGAAGGGTGGCTTGGGGGTATTTTAATCTCTACATGATTTAGCCCAGACCTTACTTGGTACCCCAATAAAGCACCTCCTTCAGGCTCCATGTATGGTAGGTACATTTTTTTAAATGTTCCCCTACCTCTGATCCATCCTCGCTGAACTCAGTACTATTTTTAAAAGCAGTTCACCACCTACAAGAGTTTCTCCTGCAGGGACAGCAGTAGTTGTTCTCCTGTAACCAATTGGGTGAATCCTGTCTGAAATTTGCAAAACTCTTACTTAGAAGTGAATCCCACTGATTTATGGGGGGAAATCCTGATTTTAAAATATGTAAATTTTTGGGGGATAATAGGCAAACAATCGTCAAAAAGAGCACAGTGCTGGGGGAACATTTAACAATGCAAATAAAAAATAAAAAAAACATACATTGGAGAGAAGGTCCTTTTAATGTGACCTCAAGGTCAGCATAAAAAAGACAAATCTTTACATTTTATGTTTCGGGGATACTTTTAAGCTGTATGTGGTGTATGTGGTGTTATGAAACGTGCAATTTTCATGGACATAATCAGCTAATATTTTTTTTAGCAAGCAGTAATAAGCCTGAATTGATCAGTGTAATTAGCAGCTACAACAGAAATAAAACCATTAGTAAAGTTACTTTAAAAAAAAGCTAAAGTTCATGTGTAAATTGGCCAGTTGCAATACACTTTATTAGTAATGTTTGAGAGCTTCTTTATTTCATAGTACGTTAAACACATCTCCTAAAGCATGGATATGCAATTAGCAGACCTCCAGCTGTTGCAAAACTACAAGTCCCATAATGCCTCTGCCTCTGGGTGTCATGCTTGCTGCTGTCAGAGTCTCGCTATGCCTCATGGGACTTGTAGTTTGGCAACAGCTGGAGGTTCGCTAATTGCATATCCCTGTCCTAAAGGCTTAAGAAAATGTCAAAACAGAGTGCACAAAATACTAGAAAACCACAGCCCCACATCTGTCTGAACCCCCTCCTATATCTGTACCCTAAGTATTCTCAAATGTTTCCAAATATAAACGTATAGGTGTGTGTGTTTAGTATAAATTGGCTAGTATCGGGACAGTACATGAGCATACTTGAACAGGTAGAAAATAGAAAGGGATAATGCAGGTTATATCTTGCATTAAAATGTAATATTTTCTGAGAGGAAAAGGCCACAAAAATTGAACAGTGGCTGGACAATATGTAGACAGCTTGGTAAGGTCATAATTTAAAATTTAAAAATTAGAGTGTATTATTTGAGAGACAACAGACTCAAATATTGTACAGTGGGTGGTCACTGTGTACCAATATTGTAAAGGTAAACTTTGATGACATGTTGCTGCTGTGCAGCTTCTATGGCATGGCCATTGATGTGTTCCAGTGCATAGGGGTTTCACAGATGAGGCAGTTGGAGGGCAGCTGACACTGGTACACAACAGTGTGTGCTGTGGACAGTAAATACATTAAAAAGGCCCACACTGCAGAGATCTATGGTTCAGTACTGGGGATAGCAGTGGCCTTTACCTATAGGGCAGTGCTTCCAGATGTATTAGGACAGCTGCTTGTTTTGGTCCTCTGCATGCTGCCCTTGCCCATAGAAAAAATCCTCTCTTTAGAACTTTCCTCTTCTCCAATCACTGACACTCAAGGATTGTCTGCCAATTCCTCATTCGCCCCCTCCTCATTGCCAGAGCCCCCATTGCAGTAAGTTCCCTGCCTGATGTCCTTTCCCCCTATGGCCAATATCTGAAAGGAGGAATGCTTGTGCATGACCATGATCATCTGCCTGCCACAAGTCAGTGATCATGTGATCAAATAATTCCAGTGACTCCTCATTGCCAGTTTGCCAGTCTATGGCAGGATTAGAGGAGAAGGATAAAGAAGAGGGCACATGAGCATCAGTTGAATACAACTGACTGCTCTGTGCCTGGAAAAAAGGATGAAGAGGAAGACTTGTCAGTCACTTACCTCCTGCACCTGCACCTGTTGTAGCTGTAAAGCATGGTCTGAAATAAAAAAGACAGTTGCGCCCAGACATTAGATGACGTGGCCTGTACCACACTTTTTCCTGTAGAACGAACCTCCCTCCAACTACATCTACTGTATATGCAGCCATTGTCGCCTGCCATTTTTTTCGAAAAGGAAATTGTATAAATGTAATGATAGCTATGGCAATAGGGGGAAAATATGTGTTGCTTTGGTGCACAATACTTTACTGCACAAATATGCAGTGGCATGCTGCAAACAAAAATCAGCTTTGCCTGTGTCAGCAACACATGACCTAGAAACAGATAATAAAATAGAATATATGCCCACTAAAGAAAACCCGAAACACTAAACCATAGAATATTTTTTACTAGCAGAATTTTTTTTTTTTTTAATGGATACATGTGAAATAAAAGAAAAAACTAAAAAAAAAAAAATTACTTCTAGGGGGCAGCAGCTACACAGCGGCTTCAGTTTTTGCTGACACACACCCAAGGAAGTTCTAAAAATGACTGTTGGGTTTCAGAATTGTGAATTTTGTGAGGGGAGGGAGGGTGCACAAGAATATATAGCCCACCAGACTGCAGTCCATAGTCATTTTGCACAATATAGCACTGTATAACAACTAACTTTCCCTACATAGACTGCCAGCTCTATAGTAAGGGGACTGGCACATAATAAAGAATTTGGTCTGGTAAATTCCACTATAAATTTTCTGAAACCACCTATGGTGGCCACAAACTCAAGCCTCATCCCCATACATACAGAGTCCTCTCTCAAGTGTGGTATGATTGTTTAAATCAGGCTTTTGATTGGCTGCCAGTGTTGATGTAGTTGTAGAGGCAAGGGACATTTTTGTGTTCTTCAGTAATTGGGAGAGGCCTAGTTGTCAATCTCAATAAACAGACCTTGCTACAGTACATAACACATTCCAGTGAATACAACTGTTTATATTACACAGAACTGCATTACTGTCTAGACTTTTCTGCTCTGTGCTCATAAACAAATGCTCCTGTATTCAAATCCATTTACCAAATGAGATTAGACAGATAATTGCAGCTTGATGGAAATTGTCATGTTTGAGAGAGCAGGTTAATTTTGCTGTCTTCATTTGCCATTATAATTTCAGGTAATCAAAAAGATTATTGCTTTCAAATTATTCCTTATGACCCATATCTTGTGCAGATAATAATCTGCTTCCTGAGGCACTGAAAAGAAGTGAGGTATTTACTGAGTTAATAATATTTAAGCAATTTATAGGCATTTTATTATAAAAATTAGGCACTTTGTGTTATATAATAGCAATATGTTTTAAAACAAGTATTAACACTGGCAAATGATATGACCATTATATTTATGTATCTGACAAACATAGCCAGTTTTTGTGTATTGTCTGAACATGGTAAACTAAGTGAAATTAGTGTGGGGTTTCCTATGTCATAGGATGTGATGGCAAACTATCTATCTACAATTGCCTTCGTAGCCTTGTACAAGCCAGGCAGTTATTAGCATATTTATTTTGTATTTAATTTTATTTATTTACATGTGCATTTGTGAAACTTAGCAGATGCATGTAAAAATTGTCCAAAAAAAATAAGTGAGTACTTTTAGAGGAGTTAACAATGCAATCATGCAGTGAAAATGTGATAGTTTAGTTTAAGACTGAGTAAAAACCTACTTAATATATTTGCTACCTTTCCTCAAATTAAAGAATCTTTTAATTATAGTCAAATCATCTGTGCATTGATAACGCATCAACCACTGCTGTTAGCTTAATCCACTGCTCAGCTATTATGACTGCACCAATTAGTGGGCAATCAGACCAGTTTCTAAATTTCAAATGTTTCTTCTGAAAATAGCGTTATAACAGTATTTGTTGCAGGACCTCGCCACCACCTAATTTACATATAAAGCTCAGTAATTTTCAGAACCTTACGTGGTTCAGTTATTAATTGATGGTCAATGCATATATATATATCATCTTTTGTTTGTTGAAAATTACATATGCTGCTTGCCATGTTATTATGTTGATTGTTGATATTAAAGAGGAAATAAACCCTCCTGTTCTTTACAGCTGAAGATACCATAATTTAAAAATATTTCTGGGAATAATGTTTGCTTTAGAGCTGACATAAGCACACTGCCAACTGTGATAATTATGACCAGTTATTTTTAGCTGAGTCCAATAAATTCTGAAAATTACAGTCACATGGCTGAAAATAGAGTGCTTTAGGCTGGTGTTAAAGCTCTGTGAATTTTGTCTATTGTTTCAGTCTGCCTTATCAGGCCAAAAATTGGTAGAAGCTATGAACAAGATTTTCCCTGTCATGCAGACAAATATGCATTAATTTAGACTAAATAATCGTACTATTCATTCCCCAAAAAATCATCCTCTACTGGTAAATATAAACTTTGCAAAAAATCATATTATTTATATATTTTAAGATATTGAAACCAGCAGAAGAGTGAAGCAGAGATAGTAAAAATGTCAAACTTTATAGGTTCCAATATTCCCTTTTTGTTCCATATATACGGTATATTGTGTATATTGAGATTATTTTTGAGAACTACCGTATACTTCATGTATCCATTTGTTTGACATCAATACAATTTTAAAAATAGGTATCATCACACAAAAAGATGCATATTAAAAGAATTCCCAACACCACTAAGGCTAATAAATATTACACTAAGCCTTGTATAAAGGGTGAGCAATATGAAACAGCTCAGGCCTCTTGCACAATAACAGTTTGGTGGATTTGCAGTTATATTGATGTGTCTGTTGTGATTGATGAATCTGTCACATTTTGTTTGCTTCAATAAAGAAGAGTGGTAGAGGAAGTCATGATGTGATTATTCACTATCCTCATAGTTTCCATGCTAATCCATCAATCAGTTTAGACTTAAACATAATGAGCATCTGCCAGTAAGTGTTAATTGACACTGGCTTACATCTTCCAATTACTTTTCATGGGCACCAATAATCCAAGATGACATTTTAGTGAACGAAACATCTGCAGCCAAGAAAAACTTTTTTTCTTAATTTAACAGCAGAGTGAAAGTAGGCAAACATGAAAGATAAATTAAACCTAGCACAGATTTTGTTACTTATATGAAGCTGTCCTTTCTGGAATTATTACTAAGCATTGGTACACTATTGGGCCTACAAACAAAAGAATCACACCTACAAACAAAACTGATGTGATGATTGCCTGTTTTCCTCTCCTAGTTTTTCTGTAAATTACCATCATGCTGTGTGGCTCTATGTAGCTAATTAATGTTTTCCTTTTTCATGCCAGTACGGTATTGCATAGTGGATCAAATTCTTAAAATTATCTGTCCTGGTCATGAGGGTTAACTCATTCTAAGGCATAAGCTTACTGCACTGGACACTTTAGCCAAGGTGTAGCAGGCCAGCTCTTTAATAAAAAAAAATTTGAGATGAGGGAAGTATACTTGTATACTTGGATATAAGGCACTCTTTTGCCGCGTATACACGATCGGACATTTCGACAACAAAACCGTGGATTTTTTTCCGACGGATGTTGGCTCAAACTTGTCTTGCATACACACGGTCACACAAATGTTGTCGGAAATGCCAATCGCCAAGAATGCAGTCACGTACAACAAGTACGACGGCCCTATAAAAGGGAGGTTCAATACCAAGTGCGCCACCCTTTTGGCTGCTTCTGCTAATCTCGTGTTAGTAGAAATTTGGTGAGAGACGATTCGTGCTTTTCAGCCTCATGCTTTTCAGTCCGTTATTGCTCTTTGCAGCATGACGAATGTGCTATCTCCATTACAAACGCTAGTTTTACCAGACTGAGCGCTTCCGTCTCGTACTTGATTCAGAGCATGCATGGAATTTTCTGCGTCGGAATTGTCTACACCCGCTCGGAATTTACAAGAACGGATTTTGTTGTCGGAAAATTTGAGAACCAGCTCTCAAATATTTGTTGTCGGAAATTCCAACAGCAAATGTCCGATGGAGCCTACAGACGGTCGGAATTTCCGACAACAAGCTCCCATCGAACATTTGTTGTCGGAAATTACGAGCGTGTGTATGCGGCATAAGAAGTAAATGTATTTCAATGAATATGCTCCTGTCTTTAGGAAGATATTAAATCTCTTACGAGCTATCCAAAGGAGCTATATTTTTTTGCTAGATTGAGCATTCAAAAAATGTGACATAATTCTTTACTGATTCTCATAGCTATGGTGACATGGCACTCTAGAAGGTGTGACCAGATAATGAGAGGAAATTAGGGTGTTGGAGATTTTATGATCTGTTTGGCACTGACTGTGGGAGTCTTTGTCAACAGTTCTTGATTTTGATTATTTTCTCTAAAAGTTGCAGGTAGAAAACGGAAAATTTATATCAAATACTTACCGTAATTTTTCATTTCCTGATGGACTCCATGGCAGCCTACGTGTGGGTTAATCCCGCCCCTCATACCTCATAGGACCCTTCTCCCATAAATCTTTGCTCTGGGCCAGAGGCCGTGTTCCATAATTTAGCCTACTCCAGCCACTGGGAGGGAACTCCTGCTGCCATGGAGTCCATCAGGAAAGGAAAATTACGGTAAGTATTTGATATAAATTTTCCGTTTTCCTGACAGACTCCATGGCAGCCTACGTGTGGGAAATAACTAGCCATACACACCCGGGTGGGCAGAGTGCTGGACAAAAGAAAAAAGGTTTAATTGGCACCATCAATAGACAAGATACGTAAACCAAATTAAACAGAAGATAATGAGGCTGGCTCTACGCAGACCACAAGGCCACCTTGCAAATAACTTCTGGAGGCACGTGACGTGATGCCGCCCATGATGAAGACACTTCTAGTTGAGTGAGCAGTCACCGCTTCTGGAGGCGCCAAGCCCTTGGCTTTATAGGCCCACTGAATGGCCTGAACAATCCCTGCTCCGATAGATCTGGAAGAGGCACGCATTCCCTTATAATTCCTGTGAAAAGAACGAGCAGGTGGTCGGTCTGACGGAAAGAAGCTGTAGCTTCAAGATACTGACTCAGAGCTTTTCCAACATCTAAGGGATAAACACTGGAATCCTCGGTAGATCTGAACGTTGGAAGAGCAATCTCCTGATTGTCATGAAACACAGATGCCACTTTGGGGTTTGAACCCAACATAGGAATTAAAAAGTTTAGAAATGGCTCCTTGCATCCCAGAGAGCTGATTTCAGAGACCCTCTTGGCCGATGTTATAGCCACCAAGAAGACAACTATTAGAGAGAGTCATTTGACAGAAGATTGATCTTCATGTTCCAACTCTCTACCTAAGAAAAAATCCAGGACAAGGGGAAGATCCCAATTAGAAAAACTTGGCTCTGAGGTCTGAGCCTTATTGCTCCTCTGAAAAACTACTGAGTAAGAGGGTGTCTAGCCCAGGAAACACCCGTAAAGGCAGAGATTACAGCAATTTGGACTCGCAGCGAGCTGACTGACAATGAGAGATCCAATCCTGATTGTAAGAAGCCCAGGATATCATGTATCTTTGGGTTATTGCAAGAACCTGCAGTGGAAGAGGTGTAGTCTGAAAACTTTTTCCAAATCCTCTGGTAGACCATGTTGGTGCCTGTTCTTCTGGCATTTAATATTGTGGAGATGGCCCTACTTGGACAGCCTAGGGCCTCCAACCTTCCCCTCTCAAGAACCAGATCATCAGATGTAGATGGGCCGGGCATGGATGTAGAAATGCCCCTTGTGATAGGAGATCTGGTCTGGAGGGTAGAGGAACTGGGTCCCGGAAGCTGAGTTGCATCAGCAGTGGAAACCATGGCTTGTTTGGCCAGTACGGGACTATTGCCACTATCTCTGCTTCTTCCATCCTGAGCCTCGACAAAAAACAGAGAATGACAGGAACCGGGGGAAAGGCATAGGCCCTGTGGAACCGCCAACGGTCTGTCAGAGCATCTACCCAAAAGCCTGGGAATACCAAGACCTCGTGTAGTATCTCTCTAGTCTGAAGTTACATGGGGAGGCGAACAAGTCTACTTCCGGAATGACTTCGGGATGGGGGGGAAGTCCACTCGTTGTCCAGAGAAACTCTCAACAGAAAATCTGCCTGAACGTTCGGGACTCCAGGGAGATAGACAGCTGTCAGGTTGGCCAGGTTTTTCTGGGCCCAGATCATGATAGGCTCTATTTCCTTTGACAAGGAGAGACTGCGAGTACCCCCCTGTCTCTTGATGTATGCGACTGCCGTTGTGTTGTCCAGTCTTAGGAGGTCTGAGTCTCCTGCTGTTAAGTGGTGAAAGGCCTGCAGAGCGCAGAACGCTGCCCGGAGTTCCAGAACATTGGAGACTATCCTGTGAGAGGGAAAATTCCATATGCCTTGGGCTACTTCTGTCAGCCCCTGTTTCTGGCATCTGTAGTGATGGTGACCCAAGACACAGGTGCGATGGAGTGACAATTGAGGAGGTTCCTCTGTTGTAGCCACCAAGGAAAGCTCTCCCGCATGGATGAGGTTATTTGGATAAAGTGATCCCGAAACCCTGGATTATACTGCTGGAGGAAACCCTTCTGGAAGGGCCGCATTTTCCACTGAGCCCACTTTACCATGGGTGTTGTTGCCACCATGGTGCCAATGATCTTTAGGCATTGAGAGGCTTGGAGATGAGGACGACATTGCAAGCCAAACTCCCGGATCACTGGGATTTTTCCAGGGGTAACAAGATGGTGCTCTTGATAGCGTTGAAGTGTGCCCTGAGAAATACCAGGGACTGCGTAGGATACAGATGGCTCTTTTCCAGATTCAGAAGCCAACCAAACTCGAGTAGAGTGGAGATGACCTGGGATCTGTGTATTAGCAACTGCTCCTTGTCCCGAGACAACAGCAGGTCGTCTAGATAGTGATACAGACGGATACCTCTGGTCCTGATCAGAGCCACGACAGCCAACAAGTTTTGAAAACACACGAGTCGATGTTGTAAGCCCGAAGGGGAGACAGGTGAACTGCAGACGGATTTGATCGACAGCAAAGCGAAGGTATTTCTGGATTTCTGACGCGATCGGAACATGGAAGTAGGCGTCCTTCAGGTCTATAGAGACAAGCCAATCGCCTGGTTGGATTGCTTGACTGATCATGAGTAGTGTCTCCATCTTGAACTTCTCCTTCTAGATAAAAGAATTCAAGTGGGTTAGGTCTATAACTGGCCTCCAGGAGACGTTTTTCTTCAACACCATGAAGAGGGGCGAGTAGACCCCTTAAAGCCTTTTGTCGTCTGGAACTGGAATTGCAGCGCCCTGAGCCACAAGAGAGACAGGAGAATTCGCTTTTTCTCTTCCGAGAGAGGCAAGGATGCCGACTCGCTCTGTTTTAGGCAGGTGCAATATCATAAAGACTTAGGGGATTCTTGTCCACCGGAAGATGCCCCTTTTGAAAACTTCTGGCCTGAAGGCTGTTTTTTTTTTTTTCTTCCAGGTCTTCTTGAACTCACGGCCAGGCCTATAGTAGCGAGCATTCCTTGCTCGATCTGAACTTTGCCTGGGCTGTGTTCTCTTCTGGTTTAGCAGACGGTGATCCTGGGGAAGGAACCCCGACTTGCCCCCTGTGGCACGGGTGATGGCACTGTCCGATATGTTCCCAAAGAGGGATGAACCCCCAAATGGAATCCTGCACCATGCTTGCTTGGAGGCAGGGTCAGCTACCCATGGGCGCAGCCACAAGGCACGCTTAGCAGTGACAGATGTCAGCATGATCCAAGCCACCAGGCGAATTATGTCTAGGGAAACCCCACGAGAAAAGCCAACGTCAACCTTAGCCCATGAATAGGTGAGCTCCTGGCCAGTTCTTCCGAGATGCTCCTCAGAGAAGCATCTACGTCGTCTGCTCAGACTTCCATCACTTTAGAAAGGGCTGCGAGAGCTATAGCTGGTTTGCAGATCATACCCGCTGTAATGTAGATCCGCTTGAGGTCGGTATACATTTTCCACTCCAGGCAATCCCTAAAAGGAAACAGTATCCTACAATGGGAGTGTGACGTGCCTCACCATCCTCATTAGGGCTGAGTCAATGAGAGGAGCCGACTCCAGGTGTTTTACATCCTTGCTTTTAAATGGGTACATTTTTGATACCTTCATTAACAGGCAATTCTTCCTTTCAACACCACCCCATTCGTCGGTAATTATTGCGCTGAGTTCACCCAAAAAGGAGAAATTAGGGCGTTCTTTTTTGAGGTGTTTAAAATATTTCCTCTGTTTGGAAGGTGCCTCCACTGGCTCTTCCATCTCAAAGCTTCTTTGACAGCTTTTGACCAGCTGTGGTACTAGGGCAAATTCAAAACCTGCACCAGGGTCATCTACCTCCACCTCACTGTCTGAGGCTTCAATTGAGGAATGGCTCGGCTGTGAAGGGCCTGGAGCCTTGAGATCATCCCTAATAGGGACTGACATAGTGTCGCCAGCAGGGTTGTGGGTATGACCAGAATCCCCTTTACTCAGGGACTCATGGACCACCTTTCTGACCAGTGCTTCCACTTGTTGGTCTCCACCCTCTCTTTCTTATGCGACTTTAGAAAAGCATCGCTTGCAGAGCGATTTGCCTTCAGGAACCTGGGCCCCGCATACCCAGCAGGCTTTCCTCACAGAGCGGCTGGAGTGGCGGTGAGAGTGACGCCCAGAGGTGGTTTTAGACTCCTATCTGTGGTACCTAGATCTAAAGGAAGATCTGACGCCTGGACCTTGAAGAGGAGTGACAACGTTGAGACCTAGGACGGTCTTTGCCGTGCTTTGGTGTTCAGACCTAGAAGAGCTGAGTGAAAAAGAAAGGGTTAAGAGCTCCTGAATGAGTGAACCCAAGCATCACAGGTAGAAAATAAATAAATCCTACCTGCAGCGCAAGGGTTGGCCACAAGAGGGCGGTGACAGATCCATGGCAAGGCAGTTTGAAAGTGAAATGAATCATTAAAGCCTTATGAGAAACAGGCATGAGAGAGCACATAACAAAACATAGCCAGCACCCAGGGAGCCTGCAGCAAACAATTTACCTTGTAAACCAGAGCCCAGTGCCTGGGTAAATACCGCATAAGCCTGCAAGTCATCCCAAGTAATAGCTGCTTTGACAGCTATTTAAATCTGCCACCGTTAACGATGTCACCGCCCCATAGCGGTTGCCATCCGGTGGCGGCCAATCGCATGCGCGACCGCCGCCGCCATTTTGGCGAAACTGCGCCTACACAAACCAAGCACGGAATCTTCATTCGCGGCTTGCGGATGCGCAGCGACTTCCTGAAACGGCGAGCTGGAACGCAGCTGCGCTCCAGCTGCCGTGGCCACTCACTGGAGCTTGATAGAAAATAAGGAGACACACAAAACACAGAGATACGGCTGCCATATAAAAGGAATATCTTTGTACATTACCACCACCACGGCACGATCCGGACCAGAACCTGGGACTGGGGAGCTGTTCGCTCGACCCACCGCACGATCGGGCGTTTACAAAGCCTCCCGCTAATAGCTGGGACGTTTGGCCATATTGCCGCTTGCCTGCCAATGGCCAGGTTAGTAAGCTCTTCATGGTATCACATCATATCGCCCATGTCCACCTGCTAATAGCTAGGATTGCTGGACTGCAGAGAGGATCACCGCTAACCACCAACGTATCGCTGTGCACACCGCCAGGCCTGGATTACAGGAAAACTTCATGAAAAGGTAAGACTATATCTTGGTCCTAGGAGGAGGACAAAAAAAGGAACACGGCCTCTGGCCCAGAGCAAAGATTTATGGGAGAAGGGTCCTATGAGGTATGAGGGGCGGGATTAACCCACACGTAGGCTGCCATGGAGTCTGTCAGGAAAGTAATTTTTTCAGTTTTGCTTCTAAACATCTGCTTAACCATAACTACTTAGCGTATCCAGGTGAATTTTACCTTTGTTTATTTTTTCAGGACAAATTGAGCTTTCATTTGGTGGTAAAAAGTAATAGATATCTCTTGTTTTTTTTTATTATTATCATAAAAGGAAAACTGCCACAAAATAGTAGAAAAAAAAAATATTTTTTAAATTTAGCTGTATATTTCTTGCTATTACTATGGCCTGCCACCAATGATAACCCCAATACAAATTCTCCCGCTCCTGACAATTTCAGAAATACCATATACATGTATTATGTATGTGTTATTTCTTAATCGTATCCATAAAGGGGGCCAGAAACAATAATGCACATTTTGATTTTTTATCTTCCCTCAAACACACTGAAACTAACCGCCATTTATACTGAATTACAAATGTGTTTTTTTGTAATCGTATATAAAATGCATAGACCCTGACCTTTGACCCTGACTTTGACTCGTGACCTTTGGCCCTAACCTTGACCCTAACCCCACACTGATCTAGATAAAACCCTGATCTAGCTGTTTTATCTTTATTATTATTATTACCATTAGTGGACTTTTATTGTTTACAAGTTTCTCTTCTAGCAAAGAGAAAAAAAGAAGAGAAAAAAGCACAATGGGCGGACAGTACATCACAGCCAGTCTCAGGCTATCACAGCGATCAGGGGATCGGGAACTGGTCCTCCCTCCCAATTATTAGTGTGAAAAGTCTCTATGCTGGGAGTAAACTGTGCACCATGCTCTGTGCACAAACGTAGTAGCGCATATATGTGGCCCTACAAATAAAGGCCCACATTTGTGAGGCTGCAAATATGCTTATGCTTAGCGGGAAGGGGTTAACATAATAAGCTCCACTTACTAAGTCTCTGGAAACCTAAATGTCAGCTCCACTGTTGGTTGTATTTGAGTTTTGTATTTTTATATGACAAAAGGTAATGAGATTCACCAGAATTCACAGGTCTGCCAAAACGACCATCACCACTACAAAAGCAAATAATGCTGTCATGGTTTCTCCACAAACTAGAAGGAATCCAACTGTAATATGGTGGTACCTTTAACGTGGCCTTGTAGGAGGAGGCAGTTACAAAAATTACTGTAAGAAAATATCAATGGCTTTTCACAAGATATAAAAAAGTTGAACCGTGTTTCATTTGGGTAGAGTCCGCTCAGAACTGCTATATCCATGTGGGTTTGAAGAGGTTGAATGTTAAAAACCAAATGTAGTTTTGATGGCTTTGGGAGGGATTTCCCATTACTTCTTGTATTGGTGGGAGAGGAAGGAAAAGAAAATCTCCTCAAAGGGGACAGTTTGACTGTGACTGTTTTAAAACCAGTAATGATGTATTTTTTAAGATCTAACCGGATATCTGGTAGAATGTCTACAATAAATGTAACTTCCTTGACTGACTTGCATTACAGTTTAAAAATGACTTTTTTTACAATTATACAATCTATTAGCTAGGTAGCAGGTACCTGTTACTATAGAAGGTAAAACATGTAAAATACCGTATTTATCGGCGTATAACACGCGCCGGCGAATAAGGAGGGAATTTTAAGGAAAAAAACTTTTAGGAGGGAAATTCAAGGAAAAAAAACTTACATTTAAATGCAGCATGCAGCCTTGCCCAGTGTCCATCTGCAGCCTTGCCCAGTGTCCATCTGTCCATCTGCAGCCTTGCCCAGTGTCCATCTGTCCATCTGCAGCCTTGCCCAGTGTCCATCTGTCCATCTGCAACCTTGCCCAGTGTCCATCTGTCCATCTGCAGCCTTGCCCAGTGCCTTTGCAGCCTTGTCAGTCTCAGCGATTTTTAAAATTGGCGCCGATTTCTGTGTGGAGAGGAGCGAGCGTGGCCGAGTGTACTTCGGCTAGACTCGGCTCCTCTCGCAGTCCCACCCATCTCCACTGACTGCGCCGAGTGTACTTCGGCTAGACTCGGTTCTGCTCACAGTCAGGGGCAGGACTGCGAGAGGAGCCGAGACTAGCCGAAGTACACTCGGCTTTCTCTATGTCAGCGGCGCAGTCAGAGATGGGCGGGACTGCGAGAGGAGCCGAGTAAAGCCGAGTGTACTTCGGCTTCGGCTCTGCTCGCTCCTCTCGCTCGTTTCAGCAGGGGAATCGGCGGAGTATCGGCGTATAACACGCACCCACGATTTTCCCCTGATTTTAAGGGGAAAAAAGTGCGTGTTATACGCCGATAAATACGGTACTATGTGATAACAGACACTACAAGTTGACAGTGCATTCCATCTCCTTTTAAAGTCTGTCTGTAATGTTCTCCAGGAGACCCAAAGCACATGCATTATAATAATTCTCTCTTCCTTGCAAGAACTGGGGTTTTCCCCTCAACCAAATCCCATAATGCAGGCACGGCGCCTTAATAATCTGTTTTAAAGCTGAAGTTTAGTTTTACAAAATCCCTACAGGTTTAGTCACATCACTTACCTATAATGAGGTATGTCCCATGTTGTGCAGGCAGCTGAATCCTGGAGAAATCTATACTACAGTTCTTTCACTGAATACACTGTGTGTAACATGATCTGTGATTTGGGGAGAGCATCTTGTGACTGATCAGACTTCCCCATTCACAGATAATGTTCCAAGCAGTGCAATCGATGAAAGAACGATTCCCACTGGAGGAGGATGAATGAGTGGGCGTATCTCCTTAAAACCATCTGTACTGCTGTTCTACCTGAAGTTGTTACCATTGCAGCACCCAAAGTTCAGAAGGAGGACAGGCATTCCTGCACTGAAGATTCTCCAGGATCTATCTGCCTGCACAATGTGGAACATTACAGGAAGGTTACATACAGTAGTTAATCTGGTTGAAAAAAGGACACAAATCCATCCAGTTCAGCCAACAAAGTTAAAAAAGAAAACCAACACACTCAAATAGAAAACCTCCATATACACTATCCAATACCCACAGTTGATCATGAGGAAGGCAAAAAACCTTAATAAAGCATGATCCAATTTTATCCGCCAGGAGAAAAAAAATATTTCTGATCCCCCAAGAGGCAATCGGATATTCCCTGGATCAACTTTCCCTATAAATATTAATATCCAGTCATATTATGTGTATTTATGAAAGAATCCAGGCCTTTCTTAAAACAATCTACTGAGTTGGCCAGAACCAGCTCTTGAAGCAATCTATTCCACATTTTCACAGCTCTTACTGTGAAGAATTATTTCTGTATTTGGAAATTAAATCTCTTTTCCTCCAAACATAAAAAGTGCTCCCTTGTCCTCTGTGATGGCCTTAAATTGAATAACTCTACACCAAGTTCACCATATGGACCACTTATGAATGTATACATGTTGATCATATCCCCCCTTAACCACTTGTCCACCGCCCACCGTCAATTGACGGCGGGCGGAGGACACTCTCGTTCTGACAGGACGTCATATGACGTCCTGCCTTTAAAGCGAGCTAGGGGGCGCGCGCGCACCCGCCGCGTTGCTAGGGACCCAATGCGCGTGCCCGGCGGCCGCGATTGCCGCCGGGCACCCACGATTGCCCGGGAACCGAGCAGGAAAGTGGATCTGTGTGTGTAAACACACAGATCCACGTCCTGTGAGGGAGAGGGGACCGATGGTGTGTCCCTTGTACATAAGGACAACCATCGGTCACCTCCCCCAGTCAGTCCCCTCCCCCCACAGTTAGAACACATTGAGGGAACATATTTAACCCCTTCCCGCCCCCTGGTGGTTAACCCCTTCCCTGCCAGTCACATTTATACAGTAATCAATGCATTTTTAGAGCACGGATCGCTGTATAAATGTGAATGGTCCCAAAAATGTGTCAAAAGTGTCCCATGTGTCCGCCGCAATATCGCAGTCACAATAAAAATCGCAGATCACTGCCATTACTAATAAAAAAAATAAAAAATGCTATAAAACTATCCCCTATTTTGTAGACGCTATAACTTTTGCGCAAACCAATCAATACGCGCTTATTGCGATTTTTTTTACCAAAAATATGTAGAAGAATACGTATCGGCCTAAACTGAGGAAAATTTTAATTGAAAAAAAAATGGGTATTTATTATAGCAAAAAGTAAAAAATATTGTGTTTTTTTCCAAACTGGACGCTCTTCTTTTGTTTATAGCGCAAAAAATAAAAACTGCAGAGGTGATCAAATACCACCAAAAGAAAGCTCTATTTGTGGGGAAAAAAGGATGCAAATTTCGTTTGGGAGCCACGTCGTACGACCGCGCAATTGTCATTCAAAGTGTGACAGCGCTGCAAGCTGAAAAATGGCTTGGGCAGGAAGGGGTTTTCGTGCACAGTAGGGAAGTGGTTAAAGTGGGTTTTAAAGTCTCATGTTTTTTCACTGTAATGCATTCTATGCATTACAGTAAAAAACCTTCTATGCTTCAGCTGCCCCCCAAACCTCCCCTTTTTCTTACCTTAACCCGATCGTTCCAGCGACGAGCACAAGCCCAGCGGCTCCAGCCACTGTCTTGGGTCCCCATTGGATAGATTGATAGCAGCAGGAGCGTTTGGCTCCCGCTGCTGTCAATCAAATCCAGTGACACGGGAGCCGGGGGCAGGGCCAAGTCCTGCTGTTTGTGTCAAAGGACGCAGCAGTGGGACTCGTGAGCATGCCCGCACGTGTGCCCCCCAGGGAAAGCGGCTCTCCATGGGGGCACCAGATGAAGAGAAGGAGCTAGGAGCGCCGTCGGGGCACACCAGAAAAGGAGGATCGGGGCTGCTCTGGACAAAACCCTTGCACAGAGCAGGTAAGCAGGGCCGGCGCTTCCACTAGGCGAACTAGGCAGCTGCCTAGGGCGCACTGCCGCCTAGGGGCGCAGTCACAGCAGCTGGGTCCCCTCCAGAGGATCGGTTCTTCCACTAACGGGTGGTGGCTGGTGCGGAGTGTATTGAGAAGCGGCTCCATATGGCTGGCTGCAGAGTGGCTGGGCGGGGAGAAGGAGCAGGCAGATCTTCCCCTTCCTCGGACTAAGCCAGGGGAGACCATGCTGATGTCCAGCAGCCGCCGTGGGTGTCAGCTCTCTGCCCGCCCCGCCTCCCTCTCTGGGTAATGTGCAGCCATTGGAGGAGCAGGGCGGGCGGTATTGTGCATATAAACAGCCAGGATGGATCCACCCAGGCCCGGACTGGCCCATTGGACACACGCTGGGCCACTTGTCCTGGAGGAGCGAGGAGCCCAAAGCAAAGCTGCTCCTGCCGCTTACCCAGCCTCTCCGCGGCCGACCGTCGGAGCCCGGGGGTGGAACCGAATGGAATGATCAGCTGAAGGGGGAGGAGCTGGAGGAGGTCTCCCATGCGTGACTGGTGACTCCAACTGCTGCCCGCTGCCTGACATGTGGAGGGAGATGGAAAGAAGTGCCCCAAGGTAAGAACTTGTCAGGTGGTGGGGGGGAAGCGCTGGGATAAGGTCTGACTAGAAGCCCTCATCACTGGTGTGTGACCCCCTCCACTTGGCTGCACCCCCCCTCCTTTCCACTTGTATTCATCCCTCCACCTGGCTGCACCTCCCCTCTCCTGTCCACCTGGCTGCACCTCCCTCTCCTGTCCACCTGGCTGCACCTCCCTCTCCTGTCCACCTGGCTGCACCTCCCCTCTCCTGTCCACCTGGCTGCACCTCCCCTCTCCTGTCCACCTGGCTGCACCTCCCTCTCCTGTCCACCTGGCTGCACCTCCCTCTCCTGTCCACCTGGCTGCACCTCCCTCTCCTGTCCACCTGGCTGCACCTCCCCTCTCCTGTCCACCTGGCTGCACCTCCCCTCTCCTGTCCACCTGGCTGCACCTCCCCTCTCCTGTCCACCTGGCTGCACCTCCCCTCTCCTGTCCACCTGGCTGCACCTCCCCTCTCCTGTCCACCTGGCTGCACCTCCCCTCTCCTGTCCACCTGGCTGCACCTCCCCTCTCCTGTCCACCTGGCTGCACCTCCCCTCTCCTGTCCACCTGGCTGCACCTCCCCTCTCCTGTCCACCTGGCTGCACCTCCTCTCTCCTGTCCACCTGGCTGCACCCCCCTCTCCTGTCCACCTGGCTGCACCCCCCTCTCCTGTCCACCTGGCTGCACCCCCCTCGCCTGTCCACCTGTCTCCTGTCCACCTGGCTGCCCCCCCTCTCCTGTCCACCTGGCTGCCCCCCCTCTCCTGTCCACCTGGCTGCCCCCCCTCTCCTGTCCACCTGGCTGCACCTCCCCTCTCCTGTCCACCTGGCTGCACCTCCCCTCTCCTGTCCACCTGACTGCACCTCCCCTCTCCTGTCCACCTGGCTGCACCTCCCCTCTCCTGTCCACCTGGCTGCACCCCCCCTCTCCTGTCCACCTGGCTGCACCCCCCCTCTCCACCTGGCTGCACCTCCCCTCTCCTGTCCACCTGGCTGCACCTCCCCTCTCCTGTCCACCTGGCTCCATCCCTCCAACTGGCTGCACCCCCTCTCCTGTCCAGCTGGCTATATTCTCCTTCCACCTGGTTGCACCCCCCCCCCCTGTCCACCTGGCTCCATCCCTCCACCTGGCTGCACCCCTATCTTCTGTCCACCTGGCTCCATCTCCCCCACCAGTTCTGGTGCTAAAATTATTGAATTCATTTTGATATTTTTTTTGAGGGGGGGGGCGCAAGGAGCTATTCTCGCCTAGGGTGCAAAATAGTCTAGCACCGGCCCTGCAGGTAAGTATGACATGTTTGTTATTTTAAAAAAAAACATTTTAATCCCCTCTTCTCAAGGGAGAATAAATTCAGTTCAGTTAATCTTTCCTCATAGCTGAGCTCTTCCATGCCTCTTACTGTATCAGTTTGGTTGCCCTTCTCAGCACTTTTTCCAGTTCCCCTATATCCTTCTTGTGAACTGGTGCCCAAAACTGAACTGTATATTTCAGATGAGGTCTTTCTAATGATTTGTACAGGGGCAAAATTATCTCTCTCTCTCTCTCTCTGGAGTCCATAGCTCTTTGAATACAAGAAAGGATTATGCTGGCTTTGGAAACTGCAACTTGGCATTGCATGCTATTATTAGGCTTATGATCTACCAGAACACCCAGATCCTTCTCCACCACTGATTTTCCCAGTTGTACTCCTCATAGTATGTATGATGCATGCATATTTTTAGCCCCTAAGTGCATAAATTTACATGTATTAACATTAAAACTCATTTGCCACATAGTTGCGCGATTAAACAGTGCATTGAGGTCAGATTGTAAATTGGAGACATCCCAAAAGGATGTTATTCCACTGCATAGCTTGTTGTCATATGCAAAAACTGATATGGTATTAAACCCAGACCCTAGATCATTTATAAATATATTAATTATATAGTAAGTGTCCTAACACTGAACCTTAGGGCACACCACTAATAACCTTAAACTATTCAGAGTATAAATTAATAAGTAATGCAAATAAATCAGTGAGAATTTTTTATTTTTTTGCTTAACTTCAGCTTTAAGAAATATTTAAAACAGCGCAAAAAATTATTTGCATTAAACATAAAGAGGTATTTGTATGTTTCATTATTTTCATCCGAAAATAACCTCTTTTCTTTGCTTCTTACAGGAGGTTGGAAGCATCATTGGGAAGGTCAGTGCAGTATAAATTATTTTTGTGATTGTTCTGTACAATTCCAAGTCTTTCCCGGCCCTAACCATTGTTCTTTTTTTATTCTGATTTTGTTTCCAAAACAGAAAGGTGAGACGGTTAAGAAGATGAGAGAGGAGGTAAGAATAAGAAATGTCAGTGCATCCTTCTCAATTTCTGTCAGAAGGCAATGTTTACGTTTCTTCCGAATATTTTATGCTGTGCTGGAAAGGTGTAAGAGTGTCACTCAGTGGCTGCAAATATTATTTCAGCTGTTAGCTGTGAAATTTCTTTTTATTTGTGCAGCTGGCACCAAAAGTATCTTTTATCCCATCGTTCACTTAAAGGTTAACAATGATATTGTACAATTAGTAATGGTTGTGTTTTCATTTTAATATATACTATATTTTGGTGGAGAAGATTCTGCTTATTTAGTACAGGTAAATTAAAAGTTGAAAGAATTACTCTGCTAAACAATAAATGGAATAATAAATGGAATAAATCTAAATGGACCACTTAAAACCCCAGTGCAAAAGCAAAAGTATAATAACCCTTCATGTGAAAAAACATACTATTTATGTCTCATGAGAAAAAGTTTAAAATAGTGAAGATCACCTTGTGGTAACTCTTGGTATATGATAGTTCAGAGAATCTAAACCTGAAGCAAAAAATAATAAAAAATACATCTTCTTCTATGAACCAACAGGATATTTTCTTACTTGGCTTCATTTGCCCCTCCTGATGATGCATTAGTAGGTGTCTGTTCAAGGGAATGGGTTGTTTAGAACAGTGTTTCTCAACTCCTGTCCTCAAGGCGCCCCAACAGGTCATGTTTTCAGGCTTTCCATTCGTTTGCACAGGTGATTTGATCAGTTTCACTGCCTTAGTAATTACCACAGGCGTTTTATCGGAGGGAAATCCTGAAAACATGACCTGTTGGGGCGCCTTGAGGACTGGAGTTGAGAAACACTGGTTTAGATAATGTATAGACTTATGAGCTTTATAAACTCAGACAAAATGGGTTTAAAGAAATAAACTATTATTTTATTAGAATTATTTTAGCTTTTCTTCTACATTGGGCAAAGCAAACAGATTCACTTTCTTTAAGCCTTCCCCAACAGCATATACTAATTTTCTTTTTATTCTCCACTGTTTCTCATTCAGCTATTAGGAGCAAAGGAAAGTCCTGTGTAGGCATTGACTATGGACTCTTGCATGGCGGTGCTGATTGGTCCTGCACTGTCATATAGAGGGAGTTACATGCTGCTCCATACTTGAAAGTACTAGATATTTTGTCTTAGCTTCAGAAAAGAGTTTAATTGTGCTGAGAGAGGGAGAAGGGTAAAGTTATGTATATGCGCAGACATTGTACACAAGGCGATTATTAACCTATTGGTTTAAAGAAAATCTGTACTAAGAAAAACGCTAAGATCTTCTTTTGAAAATACTGTTTATTTTTATCTTTAGTACTTTCCAAGTCTCTTTCCCAATAAAAGTATGCAGTGTTGTTAGTTGATCAGCAATGGCATCCTCTAAAAAAAAATTTTAGTGCAGATTTTTTTTTAAAAGACTGTAGTCAAATCTATGTTGTGTTCTATAGTATACAAGAATAATTTTCCCAGCACATGATTTTCTTTGGTGTGCCACAAACTAAACCTGTAGAGCGGTAAATGGCCGCTGCTCTGTAATTCACATGAAGTCTGTTTCCCAAGGAGGCAATAATGGCCTGTGTCTAATAATGGAATAATCAAAACGTGTCTTCACAAAGTAAATTGCAATTTGAACAAGTTTGTTTATATTTAATCAAATTCGCTGTAATCAGAGTAGGGGGAAAAAAAACAGTGGCCGCAAGGAAAACTCCACTAGTTTCAATTATAAAACCTACAGAAAGTACATCAAGTGTAATGACTTAAAAAGCTCCACGAGGGTAATTACATTTTTTGGAAAACAGCATTGTAAAACAGAATAACTCAGAACACGACCTCCAATAGTTCTACTGGTTTGTTTTAATGTGGATAGAAACAAGATGGGCTATTAAATACCTTTTTAATTATTTAAACAGAGGATGGAAAATAAATGGATGACACAAACCTTGCATAGCTCTGTAGAACAGAAATGTCTCTGTGTCTTATTTCTCTACACATATAATACACATTCTATCCTAATACACATAATTTTATAGTGCTAACTTTAATTTATAATTTAGAACCAGTTAAATTTTCTTGAGGGTTAGGGAACCTTGATCATCAGATCAACAATCATCATTCTTTTCTCTTATTTTTATTGAGATTTCAGATTTTAAACTCAAAGATGTAAGTTAGGAACATGAGCAGATTTGTTGCAAGATTGACTAGGCCTGAACCTTAGGCAACAGTGGTAGTGGTATGTTGTCTGCACAGGACCCCACCCACCTATACCCAAACCTCTGCTGGAGATCTACAATGTAAAATCAGTTACACTGCTTTATGACACATTTCATAAAATAGAGGAGGTAGCAGGACATCCAGGTAATAGGCAACGCAGTGGCGTATCATTCATGTGTGCAAGGTGTTCACTGCACATAGGCCCCCAAAAGGGGGGGCCCACTGTGACCCACCCTGCATACATGGATGATTGTCCTTTGAGCGTCAATCTCCCTGTATAGCTTTTCAGCTGAGCTGACGGCCGCTTCTCTTCCTCTCCCTCCCACAGCTGTCAGCTGAAATGTCATACAGGGAGATCAGTGCTCACAGCTGTCCCTCCCGCCGCACTGATCATCCCAAATGTTCACTGTGTCTTCCTCCGCCTCGTGTCTTCCTCTGCCCCGGTGTCCTCCTCAGCCCCCTGTCTTCCTCTGCCCCGGTGTCCTCCTCAGCCCCATGTCTTCTTCTGCCCTGGTGTCCTCCTCAGCCCCCCGTGTCTTCCTCTGCCCGTGTGTCCTCCTCCACCTCGTGTCTTCCTCTGCCCCGGTGTCTTCCTCCGCCCCTCTGTCTTCCTTTGCCCGGGGGTCCTCCTCCGCCCACTGAGTGCTCCTCCTCTGCCCCCCCCCCTCACCACCCCGCAGTAGTCTTCCCTTCTCTCCTATCCCGCCAGCTGCAGGGGATATATCAGGAAGGAAGGGGCCGGTAAATATGTAATTTATCAGCCCCTTCCTGTTCTGAATTGAAACTGAGAGATCACTACCAATCATTTTAGTGTCCTCTGATAACTGAGCAGAGTAAACTGTGTTATTCTGCTTCAGTTTATGAATGAACAGGAGCCACTGTGTCTCTGTTCATTCATCTTCAATGCTGAGACTGCTGGGAAAGGGACTGGGGAATCTCTGTCCTCAGTCTCTTTTTCTGTCTCAAAGAGAAGATGTCAGGGTTCTGTTTAGACCCCTGGTATCTCACCAAAGCCCACCAACAGGGCTGATAGAAAAAAAAATATTAAATAAATATTACAAAATGTACCGTAATTGTTTTACAATAAAAAAATAAAAAAAATTGTAAAAAAAATAACATCAGAAAAAAAAACTACTGACACCATCCCCCCGCCCTACCGACACTGTCCACGGCCCCAACCCCCTCTTCCCCAAAAAGCATTGTGAAAAAAAAAAACTATTTATATCAACCGCAGCACGACTGACACCCTCCACTGCCCCATACCCCCCCCCCACACACACACACACACACACACACACACACACACTTCGCCAAAAGCACTGTAAAAAAATATTTTAACAATTATAAAAAAATAATAAAATATAATAGATAATAAATATTAAAAACAAAAACTAGCTGACACCATCCACTGCCCTACCACACTCCTCTCCTACACATAATACTTATCACCCTACACTTCATACCCCTCTCCTGCACATACTACCCACCTCTATACACTACACACTCCTCTCCTGCAAATAATACCCACCACCACACACTCAGCACTCCTCTCCAGCACATACTACCCACCACTATACACCCAATTCTCCTCTTCTGCACATACTACCCACTTCCATACACTCTGCACTCCTATCCTGCATATACTACCCACCACCATATACTCCGCACCCCTCTCCTGCACATACTACCCACTGCTGTACACTCCGCACCCCTCTCCTGCACATACTACCCACCGCCATACACTCCACACCCTGCACATACCACCCACCTCCATACACTCCACACTCCTTTCCCGCACATACTACCCACCGCCATACACTCCACACCCCTCTCCTGCACATACCACCGACCTCTATACACTCCATGTTCCTCTCCTGCACATGCTACCTGTGACAGTGGGGTCACTTTGGACACAGGGTGAATAAAAGAAACCCCCGATATGGTCTGTGATAGCCATATTCAAGGCTGTATATACATTGTATATAGATTGGATGTATACTGTATGTGGGGGTTAAGCAATCATTGCTGTGAGGAATTAAGTTGTTTTGCATTCTATTGTTCATTATGACTGGGGAAGGTCTGGTATGAATAGAGATTAAGTCCTTGTGTGTATTGTAAAGTGCCAGACAGACTGGCTGCCAACCCTTTGTGAGAAGATGTGTATTGGGTGGGATCTTTTGAAGCCTAGCAGACGTCAGGATGAGGTGTTGAGTCTTGGGATGTGTGGGTGGAGCTGGGCCCTTGTTCATGTCAAATCCTGTGTATTGAATTGTGTATAAAGTTACAATGTTTCTCAATAATAAATTGATTCCTACTACAGAAGAGACAGAGTGCGTCTCGTCTTCTTCCAGAGGGGTCGGCTCCTATAGGAAAGGGTCGTTTAGCTGTGGATATCGGTAGCGAGTGGATGTGTGTCTAGGAGAGGGAACATCGTAAACGGCGTTATACCCCTTGAGATTGGGGTGCCGTTACATTGGTTGGCAGCAGCGGTGGGATTTGCTCTCCAGTTCCTGGGACACTCCAAACCACCACAGTGAAGGACAAGCTATGCAGCCTGCAGGAAAGTCACGCTGAAAGACCTACTTGAGAGCCGAGATGGACCAGAAGAAGGGTGATGCAGGACCCCGGTCAGTTGAAGATTTGTTTCAGCAACGAGTGCGGCAGCGGTTGGCATTATATGGGGCTAACCCATCAGAGACCGCCATACAGGAAGCCATTGAAGGCATTCAGCTGCAGGATGCCCGACAAGAGAGAGAACGAGAGCGACAAAAGAGAGAACTAGAGCGGCAACATGAGTGGAGAATGGCGCAAATACGGCAATCGGAGACAACGCCTAAAGAACCAGCCGCCATGGAAGAGGAATTCGGAAGGAGGTTGCGAGAGATGCAGGGAGGAGAAGCAGGCCATCTTCCCCCCCAACAGTTAACCAGAGCAGATGGTGCGGAGTCCCCAGCAGAAGTGCTGGCAACAGGGCAGAGTGATACCCACCTCTGCCCAGCACCGGAAACCACTGGGGAGTTTCAGGGAGCCAGGGCAGTTGGCCCCTCTCCCCAGCAACAAGCTGAGGTGGTAAAGCTTTTACCCCCAGCTGAATCACTGGCAGCAGGGCAGAATGCTACTGGCCGCTGCACACAACTGCCACTTGAGCGGATATCGGTGGATGGGACTGCGGTCTCCACTCACAGCAACCCAGCAGAAGAGCTGGCAACAGAGCCGAGCGCCACGGGCCTCGGCTCCCAACTAACAGAAGAGGGGGTTCCTGTGGTATTGGATGGGACTTCAGTCCTCACTGACACAACCCCAGAAAATGGTGTGACACTGAGACAGGAGGATGTCAGCCTTGCTTTGCAAGCACTGGGAGATTTTCACCTACCACAAGTGGATGGGACTTCAGTCTCCACTTGTATACCCCAGGGAGGCCGGGCAGTCGACCCAGATCCCCAACAGCATGACGGACAGGAATTTTCACTGGTCACCGACCACAACCCATTGGTCTGGCTTAACCGGGTCTCCGGAGATAATGGCAGGTTGCTGCGGTGGAGCTTAGCCCTACAACCTTACAACTTCACCATCAGCTACCGACCCGGTAAGCAAAACGGCAATGCTGATGGGTTGTCCCGGCAAACCGACGTCCTCCCGGGCTCCTAGTGCAATGTTGATGGGTTATCCAGCATTGGAAGAATGGACCCATGGACTAACTGCGGAGTCAACCCGTCTGGGGTCCCCTCCTCTGTTAGTCCCCTGCCGAAAGGGGAGATGTGTGACAGTGGGGTCACTTTGGACACAGGGTGAATAAAAGAAACCCCCGATATGGTCTGTGATAGCCATATTCAAGGCTGTATATACATTGTATATAGATTGGATGTATACTGTATGTGGGGGTTAAGTAATCATTGCTGTGAGGAATTAAGTTGTTTTGCATTCTATTGTTCATTATGACTGGGGAAGGTCTGGTATGAATAGAGATTAAGTCCTTGTGTGTATTGTAAAGTGCCAGACAGACTGGCTGCCAACCCTTTGTGAGAAGATGTGTATTGGGTGGGATCTTTTGAAGCCTAGCAGATGTCAGGATGAGGTGTTGAGTCTTGGGATGTGTGGGTGGAGCTGGGCCATTGTTCATGTCAAATCCTGTGTATTGAATTGTGTATAAAGTTACAATGTTTCTCAATAATAAATTGATTCCTACTACAGAAGAGACAGAGTGCGTCTCGTCTTCTTCCAGAGGGGTCGGCTCCTATAGGAAAGGGTCGTTTAGCTGTGGATATCGGTAGCGAGTGGATGTGTGTCTAGGAGAGGGAACATCGTAAACGGCATTAATACCCCTTGAGATTGGGGTGCCGTTACACTACCTACCGCCATACACTCCACACTCCACTCCTGCACATGCCACCCACCTCCATATACACTCCACACTCCTCTCCTGCACATACTACCCACCGCCCTACACTCCACACTGTACATTCCAAATTTAACATTACCACATTCTGCACTGTAAGTCATCTCAGACTCTATTAAACCACACCCCCATTTAAAGGCGCACGCTGCCTTTTTTTTAATCGATGCCTAGGGCCCACTTTTTATCTTGTACATGGACCCATTGATTTCATGATACGGCCCTGAGGTTATGTCTCATCCATTTATCCCAGCTTTACATACCTACATCCTGCTTTCCTTTAAGTAATGGGGAGTGCTGCCTTAACTCCTGCTTCTGAGTTGAGATAAACTGGACAATAAAGAAGTGAGAATTCACCAAACTTCTCCAACCACTAAAGCATACCAGAAGAAATTAACACATCACAGCTTGCCCTTATCCCACCTACTTGACAATGTCAGTCTTTTTGTGATGGGGTAGAATTTATGTAGACAAACAAAAAAAGTACTCTTCTAATGCTTCTATCACTGATATCAGCCAACATGACATTTAATGACCTGGTGTAGATCTTAAAAACAACTTGTCGGGCTACAAAAGCTACAGAAAAATGGCAACCGATCACTCACAGGACACTGACTCAATGCAACCGAAACTAAACCAGGTAATCTAAGATAGCTTCAGCTCTGCTCTCCACACACAGGAGAGGTCCGTCAGATGTGTTTCGCTCCTTGGTGGGCTTAATTGTTGAGGCCTCAATTATTAAGCCCATTAGGGGGCAAAATGCATCCGAGAGACCTCTCCTGCAGGTGGAGAGCAGAGCTGAAGCCAAATTACATTACCTGGTTTAGACTTGGTTGCAGTGAGTCGGCATCCTGTATGCGATCAGTTGCCATGCAAAAAGATGCACAGTGGGACAAACATCTTCAACAGAAACCTATGGTAACCTTAGTTTAGAGTATACATACTGTAGTTTAGGCATATATGGATAAAACCAGGTCAACAAACAGCACTGCTTCTAAGACAGGCTAACCTGATATCACACATTAGGGAGGCCAGTCAGTCTGCCAGTGTGCTCGATAGCAAACGTCACTTAATGATGAAAAGAGAAATGTCCTATGTGGAGAATTTCCTTTTTGATTGAACTGATATTTAACTTTCAGATGGACTAAGTATCCATAATGTACATTTAATATTGGGTTTTAATTTTACTTTGTATTACAGAGTGGTGCACGAATCAACATTTCAGAAGGGTCCTGCCCTGAACGAATTGTAACAATAACAGGACCAACAGATGCCATTTTTAAAGCATTTTCAATGATTGCACTAAAATTTGAAGAGGTAAGCAATAATTACATTACTTGCTATTTTTTTTTTTTTTTTTAAGAGTAAGCAATATTAAAAAAAATCTACCATTGAACACATAAGAAGTTCAACATCTTCTTACAATATTCACATTGTATATTATGTATGAAACCAAACATTGTGGATCATTTAAGAAGTTTCATTAATGGTCCTTTTTATTTCTGTTATTTACCTACAAAAATATAGCTACATATATAGCTATCTTATATCTTTTACCTTATATCTTATATACCTACGTAGCTTATCAGTATAAATCCAAAAACAAAAATGTAATATATTGGAGCTTACCAATCCTTAAAGTTGATCTCCAGGTTTCCTGTCACTTTAAATTGGTAATTTGGACCAAGCTGGTCCAAACATAATATTTTCTTCACTAAGTGCTGCACTGGTTCTAAATGCTACATGAGCTGTATGTAGCTTCAGCTACAGACAGTACACAGTGCTGGGCTCTGGATGTGAGACAGAGACTTCCCATCTCACACCCAAAACAGAACAGAGTCGGGCTGAGCCTCACTCAGCCATTCAGAGGCAGCTTTGTATTCTGTGAATGAATACAAAGCTTCCTCTGATTGGCCGCATTGGAGATCATGATGTCATCAGCTCACCTCTGCACTGCACTGCAAGTACATCAGCAGCTCACATTCAGATTACCCTAGCTTTCAGTTACTTGTAATACATTTTTATAAGTCTCATTGTTTGTTTATATTTTCCTTTCGAAACTTTGTTTTATAGGGTGTCAGTAATATTTTTGTATATACCTTTTTTTTTTTACTTTTAAATTGAATAGGGAAGGGTTAGAACTTTCATCTGAATTTGTTTGCTAAACAGAGAACACATTACTCAGTGTTGGTTTCTCGCTGGAATTGAAAATTGTAATATCAAGAATATTATTATAAAAACTCAGAGCAGAGTGAGAACTGGGAGATCAGCGGTCATGTTATCCCTCAGTTCTCAGGCTTAGTGCCAGAGGGGGAACGACTGCAGCATCATAGAGGTGAGTATGTACTGTATGTTTGTTTTATTACACCCAAATTAAACCCAAACAAAAAGGGACTGATTTTTAGAAGCTGTGCCCCAAAAAAGCAGATAGAGAATTACTAATCACTAATATTGCCTGTGGTCTCCCTGAAGCTAATACTTTCCTCATTACCGTGTCTCTGTGTGGAGGCAGCCTCTTGATAAAGGCTTTCCTTCTCATGTCAAGCCTCCAGCCAAAGCAAACAGCACAGTAGTTAAGATAGCCTATAAGGCTAAAAGAACAGCGTGTCCTGGGCACTGTCATATTTTTTACTGATTTTCTTTTTCAAAATAAACTGTGGAATCCCTGTTAACCAAACTTTCGATTTTAAATAAAAGTATACTATATTCAGCATGTAAACACTAAACACAATAGTTTGTAACAATTTACCATACCATGTGCACCCCAAAGCTCATTCACACATGCGCAGTAGTACAGTGGATGGTATCAGTAGGGCAGTGGATAGTGTCAGTAGAGCAGTGAACGTGTCAGTAGGGCAGTGGATGGTGTCAGTAGAGCAGTAGACGTGTCAGTAAGGCAGTGGACTTTGTCAGTAGGGCAGAGATTGGTATCAGTAGGGCAGAGATTGGTATCAGTAGGGCAGAAGAGGGTGTCAGTAGGACAGTGGATGGTGTCAGTCAGTAGAGCAGTAGACAGTGTCAGTAGGACAGAGGACTTTGTCAGAAGGGCAGAGATTGGTGTCAGTAGGGCAGAGGATGGTGTCAGTAGAGCAGTGGATGGTGTCAGTAGAGAAGTGGATGGTGTCAGTAGAGCAGAAGATGGTGTCAGTAGGGCAGTGGATGGTGTCAGTCAGTAGAGCAGTAGACAGTGTCAGTAAGACAGAGGACTTTGTCAGAAGGGCAGATATTGGTGTCAGTAGGGTGGAGGATGGTGTCAGTAGAGCAGTGGATGGTGTCAGTAGAGCAGTGGATGGTGTCAGTAGGGCAGAAGATGGTGTCAGTAGGGCAGTGGATGGTGTCAGTCAGTAGAGCAGTGGACAGTGTCAGTAAGGCAGTGGACTTTCTCAATAGGGCAGAGATTAGTGTCAGTAGGGCAGAGGGTGGTATCAGTAGGGCAGAGGAAGGTATCAGTAGGGCAGAGGAAGGTGTCAGTAGGACAGTGGATGGTGTCAGTCAGTAGAGCAGTAGACAGTGTCAGTAGGGCAGTGGACTTTGTCAAATGGGCAGAGATTGGTGTCAGTAGGGTAGAAGATGGTGTCAGTAGAGCAGTGGATGGTGTCAGTAGGGCAGAGATTAGTGTCAGTAGGGCAGACATTTGTGTCATTCGTTTTTATATATATATATATATATATATATATATATATATATATATATATATATATATATATATATATATATATTTTTTTACAATGTTATTTTTTTAATTATCTTTTTACGTTTTTTTTTTTATTATTAAATTTTTTTTACAATTTTTTAGGAGCCCCAAAAACGTGTCAAAAGTGTCCGATATGTCCGTCGCAATGTCACGGTCACAATAAGAATCACATATCGCCACCATTACAAGTAAAAAAATGAAAATAAATAAAAATGCCATAAATCTATCCCCTATTTTGTAGACACTATAACATTTGCGCAAACCAATCAATATACGCTTATTGCGAATTTGTTTTACCAAAAATATTTAGAAGAATACATATCGGCTTAAACTGAGGACATTTTTTATTTTTATTTTTAAAATTGTGATATTTATTAAATCAAAAAGTTAAAAATATTGTGTTTTTTTCAAAATTGTCGCTATTCTTTTATTTATAGCGCAAAAAATAAAAACCGCAGAGGTGATCAAATACCACCAAATGAAAGCTCTATTTGTGGGGGAAAAAAACGTAAAGATTTCATTTGGGTACAGTGTTGCATGACCACGTAATTGTCATTCAAAATGTGACAGCGCTGAAAACTAAAAATTGGTCTGGGCAGGAAGGGGGTGAAAATCACCTGTATTGAAGTGGTTAAGGGACCACACTAAAATCATAAATAACAATTTAAAAAGTTAATATTCCGAACTTTTGGATGTAATGTCCCCAACCTGAACACATACTGGCCCTATATGCAATCCAAGAGATCAGTGAAGTCCCCACACTTCTATTTGACCTGTATCACCAGAAATTTCAGGTATTTTGGGTCATTATTATGACATTTCACGCCAATAATTAACTTTATGATGCCTTTGTTTTTCCAAAACCCTTACTTGCTTCACTAGACCACCATCTTTATGATAATAAAACCAGATTCATGTACTATGAGGTACAGCTGCAATGGGGTAATAATAATGTGCAAGACATGAGCTACTGAATATGTACTGAATATGTACTAGTGTCGTTTTTTTTTTTTTTTTAAGAATTTACCCCCTTCCCGACCAGAGCACTTTATGCGATTCGGCACTGCGTCGCTTTAACTGACAATTGTGTGGTCATGCAACGTTGCACCCAAACAAAATTGACATCCTTTTTTCCCCACAAATAGAGCTTTCTTTTGGTGGTATTTGATCACCTTTTTTCAAAAAAACATTTTCTTTCCTCAGTTTAGGCCGATATGTATTCTTATACATATTTTTGGTAAAAAAAAATATTGCAATAAGTGTATATTGATTGGTTTGTGCAAAGGTTATAGCATCTACAAAATAGGGGATAGTTTTATGGCATTTTTATTATTATTAATTTTTATTACTTGTAATGGCGGCAATCTGCGATTTTTATTGGTACTGCGACATTATAGCGGACACATCGGACACGTTTGACACTATTTTGCGACCATTGTCATTTACACTGACAGGGAAGGGGTTAAACACTAGGGGGCGATGAAGGGGTTAAGTGTGTCCTAGGGAGTGATTCTAACTGTGGGGGGGCTGGGCTACAAGTGACACGACAGTGATCACTGCTCCTGATGACAGGGAGCAGTAGATCACTGTCCTGTCACTAGGCAGAACAGGGAAATGCCTTGTTTACATAGGCATCTCCCCATTCTGCCTCTCCGTGAGACGATCGCGGGAACCCGGCGGACATCGAGTCCACGGGCACGCTCACGAAGCGCGCGGCAGGTATGTTGCTTTGTGCAGCCTTGCCATTCTGCCGATGTATATGTACAAGCGGTGGTCGGCAAGTGCTTAATAAACTTCTCATGTTAGCATTAAATAGCCAAATACATTGATATTGCTATTTACAAATATTTTTTTATCTTTCTACTTTCTTTATTACTGTATTTTTATTAAAGGCTTTGGTCTTTTGCATTTTACTACATTGTAAAATATTTGTGAACTTTAAAAAAAGATCTGCCTTTTCCCTTAAATACTGAACTTGTCAAAGCATACATTATTTTTGGGGATATTTCTAGTTTGTTTGTTTTAAAACCCTACACAAATTACCTAATGCACTGTTTAATGGCAAAAGGCGGCTTCATTCACTTAAAACGCTTTTAGCTGTAACAGTGCTGGAACAGGAATAATGGGTCAATTTGCAAGCTGTTTGATCCTTTTCTTTTGCCTTTCTGTAGACTTAAGGGAGAAGCTATTGCTTCCAGTAATGCACATTAATGGCGAGAAAAAAAGAAAAGCCCTTACAGTCTGGTCCCAAAGCGGATTGAGATTGAAAGAATAATTGCACACTTTCAACTCCGTAACTGTATGATTCAATTATGTATTGATGTCAATGTTTTACATTTCAGAGGGTATACATTTCATTCACCTAAGATTTTTCCTTTCTCTTTTTGCTTCATCTAAGTGGTTTTAGATTATAAATTGCATTAATTAGAAAATTAAATATTTGCAAAGTGTAATGAAGCAAAAGGGTGTAATATTTCTTATTAAGTATTGACATTATGTAGTTGTTTTATTATTTATTATGCTAGTGACCAGCTGTTTACCCCTCATAAATTTTAATGTGATGTAAATGCAAAGCTTCAGCCTAAATCTAATCAAACAGATAGGCATGCTTGTTCTATATCAGTTTAAGAGTTAAAATTCATTTTTTTTTTCTTGTTTCACTTAGAAATTAAAATGGCCAATTAATGTAAACGCTGTTTAACATATTATAATAAAATTATCATTCTATTACAACCCGTTAAACTGCTTTTATATTAATTGCTTTTCTTAAGCAGTTAATGTTTCTTACAGTATTTTTGCTTTTTTGCTTTTTTGTTTTTAATTTTGCTTGATTTCTTTAATAGGTTTGAGAAGAATCTACAAACAGTACATTAAAGATAAAATACAATAACAACATGTGCATTCCAGCGTCAGCCCAAATCCTTACATTTGTTAAAGTGAAACTATAGTTTACTGTAAATCTGAATAGCTGAGGCTCAGTTCACACTACTGCAACCTGAAAGTTGCACAACTTACAGTGCGACTTTGCCAGGTGACTTCCTGGTTATTTGCTGGCGACTTGAGTACTACCTTTATGCAATTTTGAAGCGGGGGAGGGGCTACACCGCAGGGAATACCTGGGTAATTTCCCACTAATGTCAGATCCAAATCACATTAATATAGATGAGGATCCGACTTGGAGGCGACTTCCATTAAAGTCTATGGGCACAAGTTGGATAAAAGTCGCCTTGAAGTAGTACCTTTTCTAAAGTTGGAGCGACTTCAGTAGTGCTAATCAAGACAGCTCTTATTGACTAACATGGAATTTCACATGTCATGCGACTTGGGGTCTCACAAGTCGGATCGCAAGTCGCAGCAGTGTGAACCGAGCCTTAATGAACACACAGATAAAATACATTTATGTGAGCTGTTTTACATGCCAAATAATTTTTATTTCTGTTGATCAAGTCCTGAGATCTAAACAGCCCGGCACAGTTAGCAGTTAGACGCAGGAGACTTAGCAGTGGTTCCTGGCTCTTAGCTGTGGGCAGACATTCCATTGAAAGCAATTTTAAGCTTGACAGCTCCCGCAGATAATTGTTGCCACTCAGTCTGTGTCCAGGGCTGATCCTTAACAGGTAGTTCTTCATGTGAATGGCTTCCACCCACAGCTAACTGCCCCCCCAGGTCTCCCAGATATAATCGCTAACAGCCCCATTTGCAAGTGTGAATGGGGTCTTACAGGGATGATAAGATGCTAGCTGGCTGACTCCTAGACTTACTTTGGGAGAAGGAGCAGCATTGCATTGCATTAAAGAGCAGGAAGCAGAGTCTGTATATTTAATGAGCAACTATGTCTGCCACCATTTATTACATAAGTACAAATAACCCATTTAACCATATTTTCTAAAACTTTAACACATAATGATAAGGTCATTTAAATCAAATCAATCTCTTACATGTTCCTTTAAAAGACTATACATTCCTTTAATCTTGTCAGGGTAGAGTATATAGATAATGTTCATCAACAAATTTAGCGAAATCCATTTAAGTATACAAACATTTTTCTGCTAACACATCAGTAATCCAGTGCAGCCATATTTTATCAAATTTCGTTTGAAAGTATCTGCCAATATATATTTATTTATACACTGTAAAGTGTTAATTTCAAGTTCTGCCCTTGAGCCCATATTATAGCCTAGGTTATGAGAGGTTTCTGGAAGTTGGAAAAAGTGGAATCTTTTAGGAGACCCAGCGGCATTAGTTTGGGTCTAATTTCCAGTTAGCCTACAGATCCACCTGCATCCAATAGACATGAATCATATCATGTGAGTTAATTTTGTTTAGGATCTCTGGGGTGTAATCACCATTCATGTATCATGCGCATTTATCACTTATTGGAGGAATCCTCAAGGGGTTAGACTCACTTCAATAATAATTTTGGCATTCATTAAAACAAGAAATGGTACAGCAAAAGAAAAAATCTAATTGTGGTTGGGTTTTTGTAATATTGGTTTTAAACAAAAAAAAAAAGCTCAGTTGCCATGGGATGCACACGCTCAAAAATGCTGTCTTGCTTGCAGCCATATATTTTGGAAATGCAATTCTTATTCATTGCAAAATGTTATCATATATATTAATATAACTTTGACTGGCAAATTAGCATAGGATTTATTTTAGTTCTGTTTGTATAAGAATAAATGTGCCCTTTACACTTCAAATCTTCAAAGAATTACAAAACAAAAGTATGGCTGGCTGCTTTTTCACAATGTAAACTATGTAAGATTATCTTAGCTGAGATTTGAACCTGTGAAGCTAAGGTTACATAGACACTGCCTAGAGGAATTCCAGGCATCAATGCAATTTATGTAGGACTTGACTTAACAAGAGTAGTAGACATTCAGAGTGGCAAAGCACAATATTGGTCTGTATGTTTATTTTATTATGTATTTTGCATTTTTAAACATACCCAAGCGTGTTTTTTTTAACAAAACCATTCTTTGGTAGGGCAGTACCCACAGCAACCAATCTGAATCCATCTTGCTCTGACCTTCTTTGAGTAAAGTAATATTTTAAAAATGAGTAATATTTGCTTCTTCAATTATGTTTGTACTGTAGAAGCCTGTTTGCCATTTAATAGGCTTTTCTTCTATTTAACATATCAGTATCACATACACAGCCTGACCTTGGACCTTTACATTATTCTTGGCACTGAGCATAGGCATAAGCACAGGGGGTGCCAGATGTGCCTGGGCACACCCTAATCACCCCATGTGCCAGTGCCATCCAGTGTATCATCCAGTGTACAGAGGTGTGCGGGGCACACAGGCCGAGAGGGAAGGGGGACCCACTGTGCACTGTCATGCACTACACACCCCGAGTAATCCATTGTATTTTATCTGCAGCACTGGATCCGCTGCATCATCTCCCTTGCCAGCCTGGAATGAGGGGGCGGGTACACTGTGCAGTACCAAACCAATTGCCAGTGCCCAGTACAGTGTGTAAAAACAGGACGGAGGAGGCTAAATCTGCTCCGCTTCCCATCCTATCCCTGCTGAGTTTGTCCCGCCCCACACTCCACCTCCTGACTTGCACACGCTTCTCTGAAAGTGCTTGTGAAGGTGGCAAATTTAAATGTAGAGGACGCAGTAACTGTAGATCATCCTGGGGCCATGATTGTAAGTAGCATATTGAACATCTCCTTCTCTCGGTCACTTCCTGGGGCCATGATTATGAAAAGCAGATTCAACACCCCCCTTCTTTCTCTCACCCCCTCTCTCTCTAACCCCCCTCTATATCTAACCCCCTCTCTAACCCAAATCTCTCTCCCACCCCTCTCTCTCTTGCTGTCCCACTCTCTTTCGCCTCCCTCTCTCTCTCACCCTCTCTCTCTCTCACCCCCTCTCTCTCTCTCTCTCACCCTCCTCTATGTTAACAGAATTCGTAACCATACTAAATAATTACATATGGAGAAATATGTCCATCGACACTTTACAGCTTCAAAACATCATAGTAGTTTATGGAGTGCTATTTAAAGAGTTGTGTTCTGTAAAAATTTAAAACTTGATCATCCTCATTTGGATCTCTAAATCTAGTTTAACATATACAGCACTCAAAATTGATTATTGATAAATATAATACATTACTTAATCTTGATTCATTAATTATTAAACCTTAACATCTGTTAGGGTTCTGTATATCTTACCTGCAGGAGTATGTGGCCTTCACAAATCCTCAACATAAAACTGAATAAATGGTCACAGTTGCAAGTCACATATATGACTACGGATATTTTTCTAAAGATAGATTAACCCCCCAAAAAAGCTTCCAACCAATCTATTATGGCCCCATGCACTATTTTTAAAACAGGACACATTTTTACCTTTATCACTGTTTAACTGGATACTTGGTTATTGCTCTTTTCTTCCAAATAATTAGGAGTTGAGCACAAATTAAAATTTTCTGTTCACTGTTATTGAGTTTCTGGCATGTTATTTTACTTTCTCCAGTATGCCCTATCTAAAGATCTGTTCTTCCTGGGAATACTCTAAGAATACATATTCTTAATGAGTGGACGTGTATTATTTTAAAATCAAAGCACTAGTCTTGGTAATACAAATTTACCAATGCATAAAACATTTATCGGACCAGAAGTCACCCCAAAAAAGTTGATAAAACATCAGCTAGCTGGGTCAACTCTATGCAAATAACCGACTAACCATCAGGCATTCCCACATAAACTAAAATATTTGATGTTTTGCATAGTCAGTTTTGAGAATCATGGCTGAATTCATTCTATATACAGTAGTCTAATAACTATCTCCTGGAAATCAAAAAAGATACAGTACTGCATTGTTACTAAAGGAAATGGTATTGTTTGTACTTTTGCATACAAATTAACAATACACATATTTGATTAAAGGAACTGAACCTGGAATCTCACACCATGGTCCTATGCAAATGTTGATAATTTTTTGTAATGTCAAGAGCTGACCTTCTTCACTTTGCTATTAGCCCATTACTATGATGGGCAACATTCCTAGCTAATAGGAGTGTTGAAATCAGCAGATGAAGGTATGTGAGGCCATTGTAATGAGATGAATAACAGGTATTAACAGACAACAGGCATAACTAAGATTATCAGTATTTATCATGTAATAATAGACTTACAGTAAAATAGTGTTTTGTGGCCTCTTAAGTAATATCGTTCATAGTGCTTACTGGCCTATAGTGCGCATGATAAAATGATGTCTCAATTTTGGGATGATTTTTTGCAAAGCCCGGTGTTTGTCTTTACATTCCCATCACACTTATATATTGGTATTATCTTCCTGCTAAAATTAGAAGTCCAGCTCTGAACATTATACTCCCTTGGCTGTCAGGAACAAGTTTGTTTCTTGGCTTTGACCTCATGTCACTCATTTCTTTGATATTCCACACTTCACTCCATACATCAGCGTAGAAGCATATTTACAAATTCCAACGTGCTTTTACTAAAACAACTTGAGGTCAGAAAGCTTATATGAGTTTGTAACTAATTAACCTGTTTGTATTCTTGGATACATTTAAGCTCCAAGTTCCAATAAGCTCAAATTCCAAGAGTCAATTCCCCTTGTGCACCTCCAAGCTTTTGTAGTTCCAGCTAGTGAAAACCCAGTAGTTACAGAGTAGTGTGAGTATCACATCTTCATCTTCACAACAATTCTAGAAACTGATGTTTAACATTATTTAGTGAAAGATAACATTTTCAACACATTGGGAACTGACTTTACTGTACTTGTGTCTTGTACTGCTGTCTCTTCCTTCAAATTTCCCTCTATTTAAGAGCTATGGGGGTTGATTTACTGGAGAGTACAAAATCTGGTGCAGGTGTGCATTGTATCCAATCCAGTCAGCTTCAAACTTCAGCTTGTTCAATTAATATTCGACAAAAAAAAACAACCTGGAAGCTGATTGGTTTCCATGCAAAGCTGCGCCAGATTTTGCATTCTCCACTTTTAGTAAATCAGCCTCATGGCCTTCATTGAAATCTTAACATACACACTTGAAAAAGTGTTAAATATCAAGATTCTGCTAGAGGCCATAGCTCTTAAACAGAATAAAGTTTAGAGGAATGAGTAGTAGAATATGGTAATATGAACTTTGCATATATAACTTTGCATATAACTTCCTTTGCAGTTTTTTTCTCTTCTCAAATGGTGTTTAAGGTGGACTTTGCCATAAAAACATCTAACCCTCATTTTTAGCCCCTCTACCATAGATCTCGCCATCCATCTAAGTGCCCTGAGATCATTCGGCCATCCCTGAAATCCTGACAAATCTGAGGATCCCAGATCTCTTGGGAAAAGACTCCTGTACAGTGCAGCAAAACTTACATTATCACTACCTATTTGTTGCTTTCTCCCAAAATGTGTGCATTTAGCAAGCCATTTATAAAACTGAACTGCTTGACCACAGGGCTGATTTTCACAGAGCCATGATGCCATTTACTGGCATTCATTGATCATGTGACCACGGGGGAACTTTTGATTTTAGCTGTTTTATTTTAGCCTTTCCTTCTACTTTAAGCCTCCGACAATTTATTTTTTGCTGTATGTGTCCCATTGGGGAGATTTATTTTTACTTTCCATCTTAGAGATGCAACAGGAAGTGAAAGGAAGTATGTATGTTATTACAGGAATTCCCCTTTTAAGTTGGTCTTACATCTGTAGAATTTTGTTAAAAAAATAATAATTTTTAAAAATATTTGTTCAATTATCTTGGAAATAATTAGGATTGTTCAACAATCAGTTTTGACCAGAGCAACTGAAAAAATTGAAGGGCAATGGAATTTTTTTGTTGAATCTAATGGGAAAGAACAAACTTCTATTTGTTAAATTTGATTCTGGCCGAGCATACATTACATCACTTCTGCACACACCAAAATCTTTCTTTCCATGACATTTCAAGACATTGACATGGTACTCAAACGAAAATTCATTCAAAATGTAATGGTCTAATCAATTTTTATACTTTCTACATCAAACAAAATTCTACAGGTGTTAGACAGGTGTTCCCTGAGCAGGTGTCTTCAGAGGATCTTCCCTCTATTCCTGTTCCAGTGACAACTAGAGGGGGAATCTTCTAAGTGGGGATACTAATAACAATAAAAACCTGACAGGCGTTTTAACCCTTCCCAAAAGTTTTTAACTATACATACCCTTTCATAACGCTATTTTCCACACTGTGCATTCTTTGGTTGGCAGCAGAGGATCTGGCAATTCACCTTCAAATACCAGGGGCAAGTTGAGGCCCCAAGTACAGCCTGGATCAACCATAGTGATTTCCAATTCCTGTGTAACTAATACATGTTGTGGCTGAAGTTCCTGTTTAAGACATCATTGCTACTATAGCACCATTGTCTTTAAGTGAATGCGAGCAAAATAGAGCACAGGACAAAATAAAGAGAAAATATATACTACCTAAGTACTGCAGATGCATTTATAAGGTTAGGGAAAGGACAACTGCCAATTGTAGTGTGTCTGGGTTTTCTAAATTATTGAAGGATTTATGCTAATCCCTAAGCTCATTTCTCAACAGGTGTCATTTTTATTATTTAAACAAGTGAAATAATACAGTTCTGTCTTGTTATTCCCGTGGTGTTTTAATCTAGTCAAAACAAGGCATTTTATGGAACACTGAGAAAAGATGCTATTGTCTCCATGCATATATTACAGAAGAATAAAATAGACAAGCAGCAATGTCAATTATATCGTTAGTGCTTTTTATTTATAAATATAAATTTGACTACTTTTAGACCTCTTAAATTTCTGTTAGCTGTAGTGGCTTTTGTAATGGTAGGTTTTAATCAAACCAATGCTTTCCAATGCAAGGCAAAGCAACTGTTTGATATAATGCCCATTTACAACAACACACTTACTCTTCCTTCTCTCCCATGCTATTCTATTTACCGTGGTGAAGAAATGTATTTCAAATTGAAAAAAATATTAAACATTGGTCTAAAACATTTAAGCTTAAAAAAATGTAAATAAAATTGACCCCAGGTATTACAGTTTTCATTAAAGCATATTTTAAAAATTATAGTGATGTTTAATCATCCCAGCAAACCTGTTCTCACTTTGTGTTAATATTAACAAGTAACGTAATTTAAAGACCTTAGTGTGCCACCTGTTCCCACAGGATGTCATAAGGCCCTATTCAGTTGGAATGTTGTATGCAAAGGCTGCAACATTTTAACAAAACACTTCTCATTTGGATGAGCTAGTGTAAATCTTGCATTCCTTACTTACCCATTTAGATTTATGCTTACCCATTTACATTTTATCTTGAAGAAGATGGATTGTATATTTCACTGACTAAACTGATAGATAAAATATACATAATTATTTTTCAATGTTTTACAGGATATCAATGCTTCCATGACAAACAGCACAGTAACAAGCAAACCACCTGTAACTCTAAGGCTAGTTGTGCCTGCAAGCCAGTGCGGATCTCTTATAGGAAAAGGGGGGTCTAAAATTAAAGAAATCCGAGAGGTAAGACAAAGAGTATTTTACAAATAGTAATAAATCAGCTTGTGCATTTTGGTTGCCACTTGTTTAAAAAGCTGTTTGCAAACCCACCATATCGCAAAAATTAATATTGTCTCATGAACATTATTAAATTCCCTGTAAACCAACGTCCTCTGTAAATTGTGTGTATATGATTTAGTAGGCCATAACTCCAGTCCTAATGACATTAATAGGGTGTGTATTCATGAACATTGGTTTGTTACAAAAGATGGTAGCCATCGCTGTGCGTACATAACAAATTCAGTGCTATTTTTAGCTCAACAGTACTTTTCATTATTTGTAGAATATGCCATGTCCTGTCATAAGTTGACCATACACAATAAGACACTGGCTGAAGATTTAACTGTAAAACTGGGCCATACAACCCACTTTTCTAAATGGAAGCTGCCCAGACTGAAATATGAAAGTCACCATTGCTGATTTTTTAGTAAGTGTGTAGTGTAGGAGTACTGAAGTTAAAGACTGAGCCCCTAGAAGTTGCTCTCCAGCAGTGGGGGTATCAATGGGGATTCCCAGATGTGTTTCAAAAACTCAACAATCCCGCTTCATTAGGGCTGAAGGCCTGTCTGTATATATTTTACTGAGCCCCCAAAATGCATTGGCTTTTCTCTATTGAATAAACATTTCTATTGGACTGTTCAAACAGTTGTGACACTCTTATCTTTCCTGCACCCTAGTGCTCACTACCTAATAAATCACTGATCTGGAAAAAGTATGAAGCAAGTGAATTTGACCTGCAGGCTAAGTAGCAAAACAATGATAAGGAACAGCCTCAGAGATGGTGGCTAATAACGTTTAGAAAATGCTGATGACACAAAGAAGAAAATCCCTAGGAACGTTCCCAAAATTGGATCAATATATTCTCTTATTATTCTTTAGTAATTTTACGTTTAAATATTATTTGATAGGAAAATCATCCAGTCCATTTTAAGCTTCATTGCCATTTTTGATTTACTATTTAATGTGGGAAACCATTCCTGCTTAATTATTCTTAGTATTAGGACCACACTTCCTAAAATCATTGTAAACAAATTTTTCTAGCTTTCTACATAAAAAGTGAAAACTCGCACCCAGTCTGCTCTTATGTAGACTTTCTATTATGTTGCAGAAAACTAGAAAGACTTGCTGTAAACATATGATCATATGATAGGGACTAAATAGCTAACCCTATTGCTCACTATGGAGGGTTACGGAAGGGATAATGGCCATGCATCACTCACCGTAGATCTCCATGTACTGTGTTGTTGTGAGAACATGTATGGCCCACATAAACTGGAGCTAGAGCTTTCCAAGATTATGCATGGGAATAATTCTAATATATGTATATTTGCAGTGTCTCTTCATTGTTTTCTCTGCAAATACTTAGCTCTTTAGTTTCATTCTGTTGCTTTTTTCTGAGATGCAGTCTTTTATTTTTAAATTTAATTTAAAAGTTTCTGTCTGAGAAATAATTATTACAATGAGCTTTGAATGGATATGTGTGACTATGAGGGTTACTTTGAAGAATTCTTTTTTGAAAATTTGAAAGCTGCTTTAGAAAGTAGTCTTTCAAAAGGAAAGAAGCAAATAGTTCCATTAGAAACGTGAACAAAAAATTAATGTCTCAGACAGTAAAAGACCAGAGTCTTTTTTTTAAAGAGTAGACATATGGGAAAACCATGCACAAATTGTTGATTCTAAGTTTGAATTTTGGCACTGTTATAACAGTACTCTAACCACTTGGCGCCTGCACTATAGACAAATGATGGCTACAGCGCAGACTCCAAATGCCGGGAGGCTGTCAATAGACGTCCTCCCCTTTTCACCCGCACCCCCTGCAGGGCACGCGCTGTGATCACGAGTTGCTGAGACTCGGGCGATCACAGATCCGTGTAAGGGGCCAGTCCCGGGCCCCTTACCACGTGATCAGCTGTCAGACAATGACAGCTGATCACGTGATGTAAACAAAGGATCGGAAATCTTTTTTTTTCTCCTCACGCTAACAGTGTGAGGAGAAAAAAAAGCCGATCACTGGCTTGTGCACAAGGGACATCGGTCCCGAAGAGAGAATGCCCATAAATACCGCCTGCCAGTGCCATCTGCCATTGCTACCTGCCAGTGCCCACAGTGCCACCTATCAATGCCCACTGTGCCACCTATCAATGCCCACAAGTGCCACTTATCAATGCCCACCAGTAATGCCAATCAGTGCCTCATCAGTGCCACCTAGCAATGCTGCCTATCAGTGTAACCTATCAGTGCCCATTATTGCCACCCATCAGTGCCCATCACTGCCACCCATCTGTGCCCATCACTGCATCCTATCAGTGCCCATTACTGCCACCTATCAGTGCCACCTATCAATGCCACCTATTAGTGCCACTTCTCAGTGTCCACCAGTGCCACCTATCAATGCCCTTCAGTGCCACCCATCAGTGCCACCTCTCAGTGCCACCTATCAGTGCCCACCAGCGCCACCTATCAGTGCCCACCAGTGCCGCCTTATCGGTGCCCATCAGTGCAGCCCATCATGCCAATCAGTGCAGCCCATCAGTGCCCAACAGTGCAGCCTCATCAGCGTACATCAATGAAGGAGAAAAATTACCTTTTTGCAAAACTTTTTGGTTTTGGATGTGTGCTTAATGGAGAACTCCATAATAAATGCTAAATTAAGTAAGAAAATTGTTAAATAAATAAATCAATGGCAAAATATATGCCTTGTAGTAAGGGAATCCTGGGCTGCACACTGTTGTGACCAAACAATACATACTTGTCGCACTGTTATAATATATACTTTGGAATATGGTGTATAATTTTAATACATTAAAACAAGATGATATAAGATGGACTACAAACTGGGAACCCACTTATTATTATTTGTAACTCTGTCAATAGGACACAGTTGTCCAGATCTGCTGCACATAACCTCTGTCTTTTGGCAGCATTAGAGCTTGCTTGCCTATAGTGAGAATATTGCTTGATCTGACAGCTGCACAAGGTCAGAAGAAGGGGCTAGAATTAAAAAAAGACAATGCTACATGATCTCTACGCAACTCAACTCACCCCCCATCAAGCATCTTTATATATATATATATATATATATATATATATATATATATATATATATATATATACATATATAGGAAGAAAAGGCAGGTACAAAGAGAGGTCACATAAAAAAAGTATATAGCATAGAGGAGAGGTAGTTGATACATAAAAAATTTACCAAGGTACAAAGTTACATATCTCAATATCGTTGGAGGTTAAACATATAGAATAGCTTTAGTTTGACCATTCTGCTATATAGACAGGTGTAAATAACATCTTTACATTTAAAACAGGTGTAAACCGCAGATGATTAAAAAAAAAAAAAAAAAAACAGAAAAAAACCCTGTAATATGCATTGCATATTAGCACATTATGAAATACTTACCTTAGAACAAAGCCCTGTCACCACTGAGAGGGCTGACATCTTCCCCCGGTCTTTCTTCTGGGATCACACGCTCCAGCTGTGTGATTGGCCGGAGCTGCGATGATGTCATTCGGTTCCGGCACAAAGCTCTGTAGGTCCGGCAAGGTATGTCGGACCTTCAGAGCGCATGCACCAGTGATGTCACAGGTTGCATCCAGGACGAATATCTCCTAAACAGTGCACGTTTAGGAGATATTCATTTTACCTACAGATAAGCCTTATTATAAGCTTACCTGTAGGTAAAAATCACAACTTTACTACTGCTTTAACATCTTTAAAGAAATTGTCCAGGTATCGATATTTTTACATAGTCACAGTAGTCCAGCTTGGGCCTATGTAACTATGCATATACCATACCTGTGGGATCTCCCTATAAGCTGGAAACCACTGTGGTAGACACCAATTCTACAGTGATCTCTACTAGCTGCATAATGAACACAGGAAGTCACCCAGGCGCCATTCAGAGATTGCTTTGCATTTTCCCAATGAATTGTTCTCTGATTGGATGAGGTGGAGAGGCAGGGTAGTGATGTCATGCTTTCCACCTTATCCAATCAGAGAAAGATTTCCAGCTTTTAGAAGGATCCCACAGAAGTGATTGAAACAGGACCAAGTGCTACATGAACTTGGTCCCTTAACGGTTTCAATAAGGATAAAAGATGTGGTGATATTCCAGCTTTTACACCTCTGGATATCAAAAGAAACCTATATCGTTCCCATGGGCTCGTATGTGTCACTTACCTTATTTTGACATTGAAAGATGAGAAATAAATGAACTTGAGCGCTTGAGCGGCACTAAAATTGGGTATAATTGAGCATTCTAAAATACTACTTGTGTAATTTATTTTGTATTTGTGTATGCTGTATTCAACAAGCTGTTCATGAATCATTATTTCAGTCTACAGGTGCTCAAGTTCAAGTAGCAGGGGACATGCTGCCCAATTCAACAGAGCGTGCAGTTACTATATCGGGCACTCCTGATGCCATCATCCAGTGTGTTAAACAGATTTGTGTTGTCATGTTAGAGGTGAGTCTAAAGTACCTAATTATTTTTGATTTTGTTTACTGAATTGGACTACAAATAATGTTTGATTAAATAAATTAATAATTTTCATTGGGATGAGTATGCTATCCTAGCTACAGATACTGTTTTTCAGGGACTGGAATATTTATCAAAATGTCTCAGTAAAGAAATCTATTATTGTATACAGTGTTTGGATTAGAAAAAAAATATTGTGATGGGCAACAAAGGCAACCTTATGCCCTGTACACACGATCGTTTTTTCCAATGAAAAAAGTCGATGGATTTTTTTCATCGGAAAAACCGATCGTGTGTGGGCCCCATCTGACTTTTTTCCATCGGTGTAAAAAAATAGAACATGTTTTAAATTTTTCCGATGGAAAAAAAATGATAGGAAATTTAGATCGTCTGTGTGGAACTCCATCGGAGAAAAATCCACGCATGCTCAGACTAAATTTCAAGACGGGAGCGCTTGTTCTGGTAAAACTAATGTTCGTAATGGAGATAGCACATTCGTCATGCTGTCGTCATGCTGTAACGGACTGAAAAGCACGGAGACTGAAAAGCGCAAATCGGCTAACACCAAACTTTTACTAATGTGCGGTAACACAAAAGCAGCCCAAAGGGTGGCGCCATTGGATTTGAACTTTCCATTCATAGTGCTGTCATACGGAATTTTGTCTGATGGTGTGTAGGCAAGGCTGATGGAAGTCAGCTTCATCGGAATTCCGATGGAAAATTCCACCAGATTTTATTCCATCGGAAATCCGATCGTGTGTACAGGGCATAAGAGTATTCTTTCCTCAGACATATTGCTGAGTAAGCCCCATTTTTGATAGAAAAAAAAATCTCATAATATAAATTGTTTTGATAATCACCATATGCAGCAGCTACAGAAACGATACAATAATTTACAAAATGTAAATAATTTATTACACACTTTATTCCCTCAACAGTCACCGCCGAAAGGTGCCACTATTCCTTATCGCCCAAAGCCTGCCTCTGGACCTATTATTTTTGCTGGAGGCCAGGTAAGAGCGGACACCATTTTGGCCTCAGCTGGAAATCACGCCGTCCTGGCCCAACCTCAACCAGCACCTGTTAGTTTACTCTGTTTTTCCTGGTATAGTATAAGAGTACATGTTGTTTTTAGACATTGCTTGCACATAGTAAACCAGTTCACCCCAACTGCTTTGTCATTTCAGAATCGCAGCAGTCCCAATTATCACTTTATCGGTTCCTCCTGTTTACCATGCATTAAATTGTTCAGAAAGCATTTTGCATGCTGTCTTCCCTTTTTAATTAATTTGCTAATTAATTTACACTTTGAGGGTCTGTCTCTTATTCTTTATTTACTACAGATCTGATTTAAGAGGGTACTGAAGTGATAGGTTTACCAAACCACTATACAAGTCAAGTATAGTTTTTAAATGATCAAGGAAGAATTACAGAAGATAATTGAGCAGGCATGCCAGACTAAGTTCTTGTTCCGTATTCCGCAGAAATAATTTTAATTTGTATTTTGCATTTGTTTTGTGTGAAAGTCCACAAAAATAAATAGGTAAATGCTCATATTGTGTAAATAAGATTTCAGCACAAAGCAGTTTCACTTATTCAATAAAGCAAGTAATTATTCACTTTGTTAAAGTGGTTGTATAAGCAGAAGGTTTTTTTTTTTAAATGCATTCTCTGCATTAAGGTAAAAAACCTACTGTGATCAGCTTCCTCCTAGGCACCCTAAATACTTACCTGATCATGATCTCCGTCTAACGTTTTTCCCGAGAACAACAGCACTGCTCTCCTCTCTCCCCTCAATAGACATGGAATTAGCAGCAGGAGCCAATGGAGGGAGCAGTGGGCAGGGATGAGCAGCACCGTGTATGTCAATAAACGCACACATCCTGATTTAGGATAGAGGCCGCATGAGTGCCCCCATAGCAAGCGGCTTGCTATGGGGGCACTCGGAAGGGAGGAGTAGCCAGCAGGGCTGGCAAGGGACCCCATAAGAAGAGGATTGAGGCTGTTCTGTGCAAAACCATTGCAAAGAGAGGGTAAATATGACATGTTTATTCATTTAAAAAAAAAAATGTGTACCTTCGCCATCACTTTAAAGTGATTGTAAAGTCTTATTTTGTTTTCCCTATAAAAATAAGAAACATGTTATACTTACCTGCTCTGTGCAGTGGTTTTGCACAGAGCAGCCCGGATCCTCCTCTTCTTGTGCTCCTCTTTGGTGCTCCTGGCCCCTGCCCCCTGTTGAGTGCCCCCACAGCAATCAGCTTGCTATGGGGGCACCCGAGCCGATCTGCAGCTCCGTGTGTCCATTCGGATATGAAGCTGCAGTTTGGCCCCATCCCCTCTCTCCTGGTTGGCTAACTGACTTTAATTGACAGCAGCAGGAGCCAATGGCACCACTGCTGTGCCATTCAGGAGGGAGATTCCCGGACGGATGAGACACATGGACATCGCTGGACAGACATGGGGGCTTAGGTAAGTATTAGGGGGGCTAAGGGGGGTTGCTACATACAGAAGGGTTTTTATCTTAATGCATAGAATGCATTACGATAAAAAACCTTCTGATTTTACAAATCCTTTAAATTTTCCCTCCAGACAAGCAGCTTAATAAATAGTTGAAATACATATATGGGAGCTGTTTTACCTTTCAAGGGATTTTTATTTCTGTACATTCAGTTCTGAGATTTAGACAGCCTTTTACCACACAGCACAGCCCTGTCTGGCAGGGCAGGAGACATGTTTTTTCTCTTCTGTAGTTAAGCAATACAACTATGTCCCCGGTCAATGACTGAGCAGTGTAGGAGATTAAGCTCATTGCTCTGTCACTCTGCTCTCTTCTAATATGTTTCTTGTAAGCAGATGAGCACTGCAGCACAACTGCCTCTCCCTCTCCTAGTCTGGGCTCTGCTGTACATGGGCTGCAAGAGGCTGATACCAAGTCTATTTCTGTTTCTTACACTGCTTGCAATTACAAACTTAAAGCATTTTTTCAACTTTCCATCTATTAAATCTTCTGTCCTTGTTGTTTTAACCTTGGATAGTAAAACATTTTTTTTTTCTGCCAGCTAATACCTTATACAGCCCACTTCTTGTTTTTTGTCTGGTAAAAAGCCTAGGCTTATGACATCATGCACAGCACTCTCTCTCTCTCTCACTGTCGTGAGAGTTTGCCAGGAAGAGAGGGGGGATGAGTCATGAGGGCCAATGAGAGCTGCAGAGCTGGAGGTGTGCCTATGTGTGTCTGTGTAAATTCAGGAAGTTAACAGGCAGCAGCTTCAGCTGCCCACAGTTACAATGGTTGCAGCCAAACTCAGTGGAGGGAAATTTCTGCAGCATATTTGGCAAGTACAGAATCACGGTATATATAAAATAATATACAAAGTGGTTTGAGGGAATCTTCAGATATACACTTATTATATTGGATTACACTTAGTCTAGAGTTGTGAAAATGCCATTTTGAAGCTCAAAACAGGTTAATAGTGCTGTTTAATATACTTACTAAGTGAATATTGGTATGATAACAATCCAGTGATAAAAGAACATCACATTGGGAAAAATGTTATAATTGTTATATGTAAACGTAGATTAAAAGGGTAAAACTGAAAAAGAACAAGAAGCCTTTATTTACTCTTTTATAAATAGGTTCCTATATGTTTTGGCATACTCTTTCTCTCTGAAAATGTAAACCAACTGACAAACAGCGAAAGAAAATATATTTATAAGATGCAGTAAGCAATCTGGTTGAGGATTAGTATAGCAAGAAAAAATATATACTATATAAAAAAATATAAAATATTTGCTTTTCAGTTAGGGAGAAGAACAAGCTGCTTTTTGCTCATAGCGCTTTAAAGTCCCATCTGCAGAACTTATGAGGCCTCAGTCTTTCTCCTCTATGTTCTGGGAACCTGTTGGTGTTGAGGTGCAGACTGCAGACCACTAAAGTCACTTTATTTGAAACTTTGTAGCAAAAGGCTGGAGCAAAAATCTTAAATACTTAATTACCATCATCTTCGTGTAGGTACCCTGGATTATGTAGAGCTGTTGAAACAAGCAAAAGAGGGTGTCTGCTCCTACCTTGTCAGTCCGGCCCATCAATCACTGCTGGAGCCCTGTCAAAAGACCTGTTACTTCTAAGTATTAGGCCCCTTTCATGCGATAGGCACGCTCTGATCCACCTGTCCATTTTTCAGGCGGATCTGAGCGGAAGCATCCTACTGCCCATTGACTTGTATGGGCAGGCAGATGTCAGCAGGGATGTGTCCGCTGACACCGGCCCACTATCCGATCCGATAAGATCCGCTCAAAACAGATGTAAGGCGATACATTCGCCAATCCGTACAGTGGATCAGATCAGATGGGATTGTATGAAAACGGACAAGCAGATCCTTTTTCGTCCGATCACCCATAGAGTACAGCGGGGCTCTGACAGGTCCGTCCCTGCACAGTGAGCAGAGACGGGCCTGCCATTCGCTCAGCTAGGATCAACGGAGCGATCGCCTGCTGAGCTGGAGGTGTCCGCTGAGCGGATCTGCCCCGTGTCAAAGGGGCCTTGGGCACACAGGTACATCTCCAAAACACAGTACTTGGCAACTAAATTTTTTATCAATAGGTTCAAGAACTGTCAGATTGGTGAAGTGGGCATGTCAAGCTGTATGCAATTATCAACTTTTAGGAATAGTCTATATTTACATAGGATTTTCAGAGGGTACATCATGGTGCTTGATACAAAGTATTACTGTTATTTTAGTTTGGCAGTAGACAACCTTGGAGAGGTGGAAATCTACATGAACAACATGGAAGCGGTCAAGCTCAGCTCATTTTTTTAAAGAGACCAGAGGTCAGTAGTATTTAAATGCACAGTGCAGTAGTCAGGAATAAAGCAGAGTTCAGGGGTCAGTAGTATGTAACGTAGAGTTCAGAGATCAGTAGTATGTATAGCACAGTATAGGAGGTCAGGAGTAAGTAATGCAGAATTCAGAAGTCTTTAGTATATAATGCACAGTACAGAGGTCAGAAGTATTTAACACACAGTTGAGCCATCAGTAGTATTTAATGAAAAGTTTAGGGGTCAGGAGTAAGTAACATAGGGTGCAGGGGTCAGCAATGCAGAGTTCAGAGGTGAGTAGTATGTAACACAGAGTTCAGAGGTCAGTAGTAAGTAACACGGAGTGCAGGGGTCAGTAGTATGTGATGAACAGTACAGAAGTCCATAGTATGCAAGACACAGTGTAGAGGTCAATACACAACTGCCTATTTGTTGCTACAGCCTATACCATTTACAATTTCTTCCTCTCAGGCAGTTGCCACTATGATGCAAAGGAATGCCAATGTTGCTGGCAGGCACACACATGCATCTACATTATAGGAAGCAGCCTTATATAACACTGCCAGCCCAGCACTGAGGACTTTTCATTACATAATGCAACCTTGTACATCCTGTTGCCCCCAGCACCAAACCCCTGCTGCCCTTTCACCCAATTCCAGCCTGCAGTCACCTATTCTACAGCACATTTGCCCCCTGGTCTGCCAGAGCTTCCTGTGGCTGCTTTAACACAGACGCATCAAGTGCTTTGGCACTGCTGGCTGGGCAGGGCCTTGCGTATTAATTGACACTGGCTCTCTCATCCCTGTCTGGCCCAATTCCTTACTAGAACTTCCCTCAGCTCCGCTTTACATATTGTGGTTTTTGACGCTCTGATGTGAGAGGCTTGCGATCTCTCTGCGAGATGGCCGCATTGATGGGTAGATCACAATCAATTGGTTGCCAGCAGTGGCCTCTCCAGCTTTCATATTTAGGGGGGGGCAGATGGGGGGACAGAAACAAAAGTAGGAGGACCAACTATAAAACACAATATATATCAATTTATATATCTTGACAATGGGTATCAAATGCATACAAACATACAATATTAAGCCCTGTACTCCCGCAACAATGCCCCAATACATACAATAAAAAACAAAGGAAAAGTTACCTGCGCACTATCCCCCAAATCCCTCTGCCTATTTAAATAAATGGATGTTTTTTTTGTATCGCTTCAGTGGCCATTAAAGTGTAAGCTCCCCTGCCCCTCTCTTCCTGTCTGTCTTCCTCCGCCTTATGGTGGAACTCAACTTTCTCCCAGGCAGCCTCTGCTTTGAGAATCCCCTCACCAGAGAGCATGCTGGGCTCTGTAGTTCCCTGCCCCATAGGAGGCTGTGTGGGGCCGCTTTAGTTGGGAACTACATGTCCCAGAAACCTGTGCTGCTGGTGGAGTACTTCCTTCCTGCAAGTCACTCTCCTTCATGCCAATGAGGATGCAAGAGGAGGGAGCAGATCGGACTCACCCATGTTTACTTACACCTCTTCTATATACTTACACCTCCCCTTATCTACTGACACCCCAATATACTGAAACCCCTTCTATATACTGACAACCCTTCTATATACTGACACCTCTTCTATATACTGACACCCCCTCAATATACTGACCTGACACCCCTTCTGTATACTGACACCCCCAATACACTGACACCCCTTATATATACTGACACCCCCCAATACACTGACACCCCTTCTATATACTGACACCCCCCAAATACACTGACACCCCTTCTATATACTGACACTCCTAATACACTGACACCTCTTCTATATACTGACACCCCCTAATACACTGACACCCCTTCTGAATACTGACACCCCCAATACATTGACACCCTTCTATATACTGATACCTCTTCTATATACTGACAACCCCTCAATATACTGACCTAACACCCCTTCTATATACTGACACCCCCAATACACTGACACCCCTGCTATATACTGACACCCCAGGAGAGCCTGTGTTATTCTGGAGGCGGCCCGAGCAAGATGCGGGGCCATGGGGCACCCGCTATAACAAAAGGGGGGCACAACATAATGTTGGGGGGGTAGGGCCCCCTCTGCCCTTCCCCCCCAGTGACGTCACTAGAACTTTTACCCTGGAGAAGACATTAACAATTATTTTTCAAGTACTTTTTTATTATAATTTCCTTTTAAACAACATTGGAAATTTGGATAAAAGCAACATGAAAAAATGTAGCTTTTATCTTAATTTGCATATTGTATACACAGAAACAAACTAATATTCTTAATGGCCATCTGGCAATGCAAACTTGCCAGTGTATCACCTCCCAATGTAAACCCTTTATGTAGAATTTGAAGTAAATGCATACATATTTCATCTTCAAACTCAGATGTATTCTTCTATTACCTCAGCGTGCAAACCAATAATAAAGGAAGTGATGAAAAATGAATTTAACATGAGGCTTAACAGTTTATACAAATGGGGTGGATAGGCAGTCTTGTGCTTATGTGATGAATATGTAATTGATGAAAAAAGTATATGATAATAACAAGCTAGCCGTTTTTCCCATGTAGCCTATACGTATTGTTTAATAAAACACTTAGAGGTTGATTTACTAAGGGCAAATAGAATGCTAAATATTTATCAAGACTTACTCTATCAATAATGACCCTTGTATGGGAAACCTCAATATGCAAAATCAACTAATATTAGATTGGCAATCAAATGGCCATGATGGATGGTGCAGTCATATGAAAATATGTCGGTGCATGTGTACAGTTCTTGAACAAATATTATTTCCCCTGTATTGTATAGACATTTAGCAGTTTGTGGAGTAGACAAATAAAATAATTTGTAATATGACTGCACTTAGGGTATAAGTATGTTTAACATCATGCCTCTCTATATATGGTTTTGTTAGGCAAATCATTTTTTGTGACTCAAAGTTGCAAAGTTTCTAATCTGTAGATCTTGTCAATGACAACCCTTCTTATTGCAGGCTGATAATGCTAAACTACTGCCTTGCAATTAGCAACAGCGTTGTCAGCCTGTTGTGAGCGTTCCCTCAGTTGTCCATGAAGCCAGGGAAAGATGCACTGACCAGATAGGTAGTTTAATGGTGCAACTGAAGGAGCACACATGTCAGATAGATTAAGCTGCTTTTGGTTCAAGGCAGTGGTATGGCATTGTCAACCTGCAATACAAAGTGCTGTTACTGGCAGAATCCCCAACTAAGAAAGTTTGCAACAAATTCACAAATAATTATTTACTAAAGAAAACTGTAAAACTGTAAACAATTTGGCATTATGTCAGCTGTGCTAAAAAAATAGACCTACAATAGAATATATATATTTTTTATTAGTTTTATTTAGTTTTATACATGTAATACAACACCTGAGGCTGTGGTGGCATGACACCAACTGCCTCAGTGACCACACAGGGCCCAACAATAATAGTACATATTAAACATTTTGCTTAACTAACATAGTCCTGACTGACTAACAACCTAACAAATACCCAATCCTACCCCCCCCCCCCTCCAAACACCAGCTCAAACCAAAAAACGTGGAATATTGTCCACTTCCGATAGAAATTGCACCATATACAATAGAATACACTTTAAAGTAAGCCTGTCCACAAAGCATCACTTATAGCCAATGGGTCACCTGTAAAATAAGCATGAATATACTTACCTTACAATGGCCTATGTATTGAAAAGCCATCTCATACCTGCTTCACAGTCCATGCAAGTATTCAATAAGCCTAATACTTGCTCCCCTGTTAAGGCCCGTACACACGGTCTGACTTTTTGCCAACAAACTTAAAAATGAGCACGTTTTACGCTCCATTGGACAAACTTTTTCGGTTTTCATCGGACAAAAGTTCGCTCTGCAAACAGACTAACTTTTCGGCACCAAAAGTCCGATGGTGCAAAGTCCGACCGTGTGTACAGAAATCCATCTGACTTTTGTCCAAAGTACAAATACGCATGCCCAGAAGCAATGTTAAAATCAACCAACAATAGCAGAAGTTGACCAAAGGGTGGCGGTAAAGAGCAGAAAAGAGCAGAAAAACTACGTGATGTTGGGAACGTTTTGGGAAAGTTTGCAGAAAAGTCCTGCCGTGTGTATGCTATGGGTGTGCCCGGCAAACTCCCTTCGGACAAAAATCCACAGAAATGTTTGTTTGAAGTCCGACCCTGTGTACGAGGCTTTAGACTATACGGTTCCTCCCATCAGCTCACGTAGTGATATACAAGCAAGAAACCTCAGCAACCAAGAATTCTACATGCCTAGAAGTGTAGAAGTGTTCAGCAGCTGGGGAGCAGAGATATGGCAGCTACCGTTCAAGAAGCTAGAGCGGAAAGTATATTCTCAGCCGTTTAACAGGTGACCTATTGACTAAAAGTGCCCCGGTGGTGACTTGGTTATTTTAACTACAAATGCAGGCATCGATGATTGGATTTTCTGTCTCCAAAAACGGCAGTGAAATCCGCCATTTTCCACCCTAATCATTTGTATACCTTTTTCAAATAATATTCAATGTCAGAACTGAGCATGTCATTCCTGGTCAATTACAATACTCTACAGTATCCCTAACTAAATCATTTTTGTAGAATTTCTCCTGTAGTCATCTAAGAAAAACAAAAAAACAAATAAATACATAAAAGCTTAAGTGTAATTTCTATTTACTTGTCGTTTTCTAGGCATTTGCAATTCAGGGGCAGTATGCTATTCCACATCCAGACGTGAGTCCAGCACATGTCAATAATATCAGACTTACCCTATTTATTTGCTCTGGGCAGCATTTACTTTCTGTAGGAGATGAATTGTTTTTCTTTGCCCTAACACATATAGAAAGTAGTAACCTGGATTAAGTGATTTGATTTTGTAGAAAGTATAGCAGCCCAGATGCAAACTGTAATCTGTACTTTTGTCATTACTTTAATTTTGCATGCACTTAAGTTACACCCATGTAGAATTATTTTTGTATGTTAACATTAACTGTAGTTATTACATAAAATAACAGTTAAAATGTAATGTATTTCTAATTGTTGTATTATCTATTATCATAGTTTAGAAAAGAATGTTTCATCCTATCTTTCTGTTAATTTTAATAATCCAGTTGTTTTGTTTTTATTTTTTAAACAATAGATGGTTTTCTGTATTCTGATATAATTAAATTTGATTGGTTAGTTCTAATTTCCCATCCTGCCCTGCAGTTGACCAAGCTTCACCAGTTGGCTATGCAGCATTCCCCTTTTACTCCCCTTGGGCAGACCACCCCTGGTTTCCCTGGTACGTACCCATGACCCCCTGAGAATGTCCTTCTTCTTAACACCTTTGTTTTCCCATGGTCATTACATCATTTTCTTTTACTAAATGCAGTCAATGACCATTATCCTTTTTAATCTTTATTATATGATGCTTTTTGTTTTTGTTTTTTGCTGCCATATTTACCTATGCTTTGTCAGTCTTAATTTGCTTCAGTTTGTTTTCTACCATTAACATAAACTTAAGATACCTATGCTGTCAATTAGAGGAACTGGTGTACTCAAGCATATACTAATATACATTGACAATATTACATTATGATGTATAAAGAAAACTGAAATTCTCAGATACCTGACTTTTCAGATGTGTAAAGACTAATCATCAATGCAATTGGATTCACTGAGGATGGATAGATCTCTAACAAAATAGCTTGTTCTAAGATGTCTTTAAAATCACAAACTATCTTTTAAGAGAAAATAACCATAAAACGAATACAACAATGTTCACTTGTTACCTTCATGAGAACTTTACATTGGTACATGCTTGCAGTATGATGTTCCTGGTATTGCTTTTATCATGTACAAGAATTCAGAAAAATATATCAATTGGCCTTAAACAGAAGTTTTATATACTGTACATATATTCATGTGCCACAGTTATATTAAATCTTTCAGTTTGTTCATATATTTAAAATTCAGAAATGCTATAATTTATAAATTATTTTTAGAAGACTATAAACATCATACAATTTGATCTTATGAAAATGTACATGATGAAATAGTAGACATTCTTCTGTTAATCTCTGCTTGCTTTGGACTGTCCATTCTTTTTCCTTATATTAATAGCTATTGCTTTGCTCCTTAAATGTTTTCCTTATTAAAACAATAGAATGCATCTTGATGAATGTAGCCATCCCTCTTTTTATTTTCCCTCCTGTAACTCTATTCACTCCTCTATAAAACAAACGTATGCAACTTACAGTATTCTCTGTTTCCTGCCTCCTCCAATAAACCTTCCCTCCTGAGATGTCTGAAATACCACTAACCCTATTGATTTGAATTCCACTTGCCTTCATTGTTTATCCTGCCCAAACCCCACAAGATTTTTCTTTAGTAACAACAATCAATCTTTTCATTTTGTTTATTTTTTTGTTTTTATTATTATTATGAAATAGGTAACTTTGCTTATTTAAGCAGACAGGGAGTGCAAGTATTAGTTCGATCACTATTAAATTAAACCATGTTCCAGTCAGTTTAATTCCTTTGTCTATCCTGCTTCCTAATTGCATCAAGTGACATTTTTGTCCGGTGCCATTTGGTGTCAGACTGACGGTTCTTAATGCATAATAGATCAAATCTATGCTGACTTTCTACTGTTCCCCCATAATAACTTTTTCACATTGCTGTAAGTTCTGTACTTTTCTTTGCTGCAGTATGATCTTTTTTCATTTTTCTTTACATCTGTGGTACAATGTGTGTGTACTTTACATTTTCTGTTTTATGTGCATGCTTCTGGTAAACTTTGCCCATAACTTCTTGTTGCTTATAATCTTCACAGGACTGGATGCCACTTCTCCAACCAGTTCCCATGAACTTACCATTCCAAATGATGTAAGTAAAGTCATATTTTTTTTGTATTATAGGTGTTTAATCTAAGCACAACATCTAAATTCATTCTGATTGAAGCAACAGTTTTATTAAACAGACCTTGTCTGTTTCTCATAAAATGCAAGTAAATGGTCCCTGTGGATGCTGCAGCCTCTTAGTGTCTTAAGAGTTTGACACTTCTGGGAGTGTCAGATGGCTGTGTCCCTTGCCATATGTTGTGGTCCCTTATTCTGAACCCTATGTCACTACAAGACTTAGCAGTGACATAAGGATCGTATGATGCAGTGGTTCTTACCCTCAGTCCTCAAGTACCCCCAACGGTCTATGTTTTTAGGTTTTCCTTTACTTTGCACAGCTGCTTTAAATCAATATCAATGACGGTATTGATAAGAGCTATTTTATTTAAGGGAAGTTCCCAAAACATGGCTCGTTGGGGGTACTTGAGAACTGAGGTTGAGAACCACTGGTATGATGGACCCACATCGCTTGGCAGGAGACACAAGTATCTGACACTCCTAGAAGTGTCAAATGTGGAAGACACTAACAGACGCTGCAGTGCCAGAATGGAGACAAGTTAAGAGACATGGGCCTCCATAAAGTTGAGTATACTACCTCTTCTCTTGCAGAGACCTTAACTCAACTTAATTTTTGGAAGAACCTGATAGGATTGCTTCAAGTAATTCATTGTTTTTCAACATCCCATCTAACAGTAGATGAGCATAGAGGCTGTTTTATGCTATTGTATTACTTGCTCTCTCATTTCACAGCTTTTAAGCAACCCTTAGTGCAGACTTGGAGGCCTGGTTCACACCTATGCACTTTTTAGTGTGTTTTCAGTTTTTCAAAAACACACTACAGTCCATTTAACATGGTTTCCTATGGGTCACGTTCACATCTGTACATTTTTATGGAAAGGGCCAGGGATCAGCAGGTTGGTTCCATAGACTTCAATAAATCAAAAAATGTGTATTAAAAAATGCAAAATACACCCAGAATATGCATCAACTGCAACCTGCATAGGTGTGAACCAGGCCGGAATCAGACTGTTGAAGACAAATTTACATTTTAGCAATCTTTCTGGATACAAAGATCATCCCTCCTTTCCCATTTGGCTGAAACTATTGCCAATAAAAAACACTACATGGAAAAAAAAAAGGGATGAAGGAAACTAAAAAGGAGGTTAAGTGTATTTTTAACCAGAGTTTTTACAGCTGCTAGAGCTATGAAATGAGAAGAGGTGCAATAAAAAGCTTTCAGCATCTTCTATGCACAGGTACTGTTAAATGGGAAAATTAATGTTATGGTTTACTTTCAGCTGTCAGCACTTGGAGAACATAATTGCTCTAAGAAGGTGTCATTTACACAGAGAAGTCATGGCTTTCACATAACACACAAGACATTACAGACATACCCCACTTTTAAGTACACAATGGGGTTTATTTACTAAAGCTGGAAAGAGCGAAATCAGGCTCACTTCTGCATAGAAACCAACGAGCTTCTAACTCCAGCTTGTTCAATTAAGCCTGGTAATAAAACCTGGAAGCTCATAGGTTTCTGTGCAGAAGTGAGCCTGATTTTGCGCTTTCCAGCTTTAGTAAATAAACCCAATTGTGTACTTCAAAGTGGGGTATGCCTGTACAGTAACAAAAATGCCTTCACCCCCATGACAATACGTGGATAAAGTTGACAGCACCACTGGGTTAGCATTTGTAGTTTTGTTGACGTTGTACAAGTATGTGTTGGGATAGCATGAATTAATGTTCCGGGAAGGCTTGTGATGTACCAATGAACATGTGTATTTATTATTGACTGTATTTACAAACAGAAGTGAAGGTTTTCTGCAAGGTTGCTGTAGTCTCTGTACTAGAGGATGTTACCTAGGGGCTATTACACAGATACATTGGGGTTGATTTACTAAAACTGGAGAGTGCAATATCTGGTGCAGGTGTGCATATGGTAGCCATTCAGCTTCTAACTTCAGCTAAAAAAACTAACAAAAAAAAAATAGAAGCTGAATGGTTTCTTCCAGAGCTGCACCAGCGTTTGCACTCTACAGTTTTAGAAAATCAACCCCACTGCTTATTAGGCTAGCTTGTGTCAGTTGACAAAGCTTAAACAGTTTATAACAATCATGACCTGTAAGAGTCTTCACTTAGACATGTTCCTGACATTTCATCTCCCACCTGACATTAGTAAACCTGTGAATCTGCTAAGAGGATATTTATTCATATTTAACAAAGATTGTGAAACTTTTTTTTTTTTTTACTTTGATTCTGTGAAACGTTGGTGGTTTGTGTCCTCACCGGGGAGATTTCCAATCACTTCCTGTACCAATGACCCATGGACTGAAAATGAAAGGCAAAATTGTTACCAGGACAAAGAGAGCATAATAACCCGACAAATGTTATAACCCCTCCACAGTGTACTAAAAAAAAAAAAAAATTCTGTTGCTGTTTCTGACTATTTGTTTGTAGCAGCCATAAATGTGACACACAAAGAACATTTCCAGTGCTATCTGTGGAAACATGTAAAGTCTCTTTCTTGACTGAATATTTGCACATACATAAGCCTGTAATCCCTGCTTGGTGTTGCAGATGTTTAGCAGTTCCATAATGCACATGCAGAGGGAAAATGGGCCACTCATACACACCTGACATCACCACAGACATCACGCAGATTTACAACCCCTTATTAGACAATGTTTATTTAATCATTGTTTCACAAACTGTGTTAAAGCAGAACTTTCACCTCATTGGCATGGTCCACCTATTCAAGGTGCCCCTCCCCTCCCCCAAAACACTGCATAAAAGTACCTAAGGGTGTAAAAAAAACTTAAATAATATACTAAAATACTTGATCAATGTAGGGCTAGCAGAAGTTTTTGCTGCCTGTGACTTCAAGGGGTTGATTTACTAAAGGCAAATAAATTGTGCAGTTTCTTGCATGTGATTGGATGAGGGAAGTCATTTACTAAGCCCTGGAGCAACTGCTCCTGCAGAGTGCGATTGCACTTTGAAAAGTGCACTGTCTATTTGCCTAAATCCTCAAAGTAATTTGGAGTGTGAGTGGATGAAGTCACTACTATGCTACTCACTGTTCTCCTTTTTATGCACAGCTTGTGCAGCACACGTTATGTTCCAATATGCATTGCAGTTGCTTTGAAGAGATTATTTGATTTGAGTGGACAATTTGGGATTGATTTACTATAGGCAAATAGTTTTTTTCTTCTGATCTAGTGTATAAATTACATCACATGATTACTGTATAAATGTGACTGGCAGGGAAGGATTTAACCACTAGGGGCTAGGAAGGGGTTAAGTGTGTCCTAAGGAGTGATTCTAACTATTAGGGGCAGTTGCTACGAGTGACACGTTACTGATCGCTGCTCCCAATGAGAGTGAGCATAGATCAGTGTCAGTGTCACTAGGCAGAACGGGGAGAGGCCTTGTTTACACTGGCCTCTCCTCGTTCTGCAGCTCTGTGACCCAAACGCAGGACACCGGCGGACATCAAGTCCGCGGGTCCCGCGGGCATGGTCACGGAGTTCGCAAGAGGGGCGGCGGGAATTTCAAAGTGACGTAAATATACGTCACTTTGCCCAGCCGTGCTATTCTGCCAACGTATATGTGCGTGAGATGGTCTTTAACCGGTTAAAAAAATATATATCAAATTAAATTTCTAAGGGCAGACAATCAGACTGTAGCAAGGGCTTTTACACTGGAGCGGTGCACTAGCAGGATGGTAAAAAAAAGTCCTGCTAGCCGCAACTTTGGAGCGCTGAAGGAGCGATGTGTTTACTGCTCCTCCACATTGAAAGCAATGGGACACCGCGGCTATACCGCCGGCATAGCGCCTCTGCAGAGGCGCTTTGCGGTGGTTTTTAACCCTTTTTCGGTCGCTAGCAGGGGGTAAAACCACACCGCTAGTGGCCGAATAGCTCTGCGAAATTGGCGGTAAAACGCCACTAAAAATAGCGGCGATTTACCGCCACCGTACCTCCCGCCCCAGTGTGAAAGGGGCCTAACAACTCAAAAGATTGGACTTTCACTCCTTTTCAGTTGCAGTGACACTGGTCTCTCTCTACTGGGGTCAAAGATAGAGAGACTAAGAATAAAACCTGACAGGGGTTCTAAACTTTCACCACTCTATCCAGCATTTTATTTTAGCTTTAATTACATTTTATTTTATTGAATTGGATATGTCATGTTATTCATTATAATACACAAAGCCTGAGACTAACAGACGCAGACTATGATAGACAGAGAATAACTGACATTGACAAAAACAGACCTTAATAGATAATTAAAGACTGAACAACACTGACAAACAAAAACTGGGACTCATATTGACAGACTAACATTCATTGGCTCTTACGGCAATCCATAAGTCTTTCTATGTTGAAAAACCTTGTCCATCTTCATAAATGATCATCCAAAAATTAGTCCATTTTTTTTTTTTAAAACAGCATGCTCCGATGTGAAAACATGCTGATCTGCATATGTAGATGTAATTTAAAGACATGCAATAAGCACTTCATAGAGGGTAGGTTCTAAAATGGCAAATGGCAGACTCAATAAGTATTTGCCATACAATATTCAGTGTATCATTTAACCAATTTATGAACTAACGACAGTAAATACTGTATGCTTCATAGTTTATGAAGCATATTTATGGTCATTGGCCCAAATACCTAGATCAAGGTTTGATCTAGGTCAGTGTCAGGATTAGTGTTTGGGTCAAGTTAGGGTAAATTAGTATCAGTCAGGACAAAAAAAAAGCAAAATTCTCACTATTGTTTCTGGGCTTTACAAACAACAAATAACATACATATATGTGGTATGGCTGCAATTGTTAGGAGCAGGAGAATTTATTTTGGGTTGTTTTTTGGTGGTAGGTTATGGTAGTAACAATAAATATACAGCTATATTTAAAAAAAAAATAGTTTTTACTATTTTGGGTCCGTTTTCCTTGATACCGGTAATAAAAAAAATCAGGAGATATCCATAACCGTTTACCACCAAATTAAAGCCCAATTTGTCCTGAAAAAAAAAACAATAATTTTGTGTTATTATTATAATTCACCTACATGTACAAAGTAGTTGTGATAATATGTACAGTTTTACTAACACATGTCAAAGTTGCAAAATTGTGGTTAAGCAGTAAGATTTGTTTTACCCTTAGGCCTGAAGGGGTTAACAACCCTGCCATAAGAAACTATAGAATTATTTTAGGTTAGACTATATTTAGATGGTGTTATATTCTTGGATGTTAGTGTATTTATTTATTAATCAGATCAGTACTGCAATATCCTAATCAAACAATGTTTCTGCCTTTCAGCTAATAGGCTGCATTATTGGCCGACAAGGTAGCAAGATTAACGAAATCAGGCAGATGTCAGGAGCACAGATCAAGATCGCAAATGCTTCAGAAGGCAATGGCGAGAGGCAAGTTACAATCACAGGATCTCCAGCAAATATCAGCTTAGCACAGTACCTCATTAATGCCAGGTAAGTTATTCTACAGCCCTTCTATTAATAAATCCCCTTTTCTTAACCCTCAATATTAACTCTATATCTCTGAACTACTTTTCTGTAAATATGTGTACTCTTGACAGGATTCAGTGATGATAATTCAAATGGAAGTAGGGCATTTTATATCTTTTATATTCAGAACTATAAACAAAGGGTATTCCATGTGTACTATGTATTTTAAACAGTGCAGCACTATCTGTTTGTTAGCAACAAACGATGTACTCTATTTTAGAGTGACCATAAACAGTAAATTGGTCAAACGTGCATAATGCATTTGTAATGGTTGCTGGGTCCCTAAAAACCAATGGTCACCAATGGTCACTTCAGGGGTCTGTTCATGTTTAGCTTATGCAAAGAGGTGTGGAAGGTGCACTACAGATTACCGTGGGGTTGTACAGGCATTCCCCACTTTTAAGTACACAATTTATTTACTATCACTGGAAAGTGCAAAATCAGACTCACTTCTGTATAGAAACCAATGAGCTTCTAACCCCAGCTTGTTCAATTAAGCCTGGTAATAAAACCTGGAAGCTCATTGGTTTCTATGCAGAAGTGAGCCTGATTTTGCACTTTCCATCGAAAGTAAATAAACCCCAGTGTGTACTTAAAGCGGTTGTAAACCCAAAATAAAAAAAAATAAAAAATAAACCTGCAAGACAAAGACATAATGAGCTAGTATGACTAGCATACTAGCTCATTATGCATTACTTACCTTAGATCGAAGCCCCCGAAGCCGTCCTCATCTCCCCCTCCGGCCGCAGACATTTCTCCCGGAGGCTACTTCCGGGTATCGCCGCTCCGGCTCTCTGATTGGCCGGAGCGGCAAAGACGTCACTCCGCACATGCGCGCGGGAGCCGTCAAAGCAGGCATTTTTCATTCATAAAACCAGCATTCTCAGTGCGCCTGCGCCGTTGTCTACGGCGCGCATGCGCCATAGACAACGGTGCATTCTTTTTGGCAAATATCTCCTAAACCGTGTAGGTTTAGGAGATATTGCAAACCCTTACAGGTAAGCCTTATTCTAGGCTTACCTGTAGGTGAAAGTTGTAATGGAGGGTTTACTTCCATTTTAAAAGTGGGGTGTGCCTGTATTATTAAAGGCAAATAGGCTGTTTACTTTACACAGGGATTTTCCCAAGAACTTGCAAAGAATACCCAATCACACATAGGAAAAATAAAGCATTTTTGCTTGCACATGATTGGATGATGGAAGTTAGCAGAGCTTCACCTCATTCACTAAGCTCTGGGGAAATTCAAGTGCAAACTAAACAGTCTATTTGCCTTTAGTAAATCAACCACTTGTCTCCAGCTTTTAAGGGGACATTTGTCCCGTAAAGTTAGAAAATATTGTGTGATCACTACTAAATAGTAGTGATCACACAATATTTTTTAACTTTACCGGTCATTATTCCCCTAAAAAGCCTTGGCTTTGTGTGCCCAATGTCAAGAATGGAAGAATGTCATCTAATGTTTATTGGCACCTTTACAAGTGAAAAACACCTTAAAGGGTCAGTCAACCTATCTGTGATATACAGGTCCTTCTCAAAAAATTTGCATATTGTGATAAAGTTCATTATTTTCTGTAATGTACTGATAAACATTAGACTTTCATATATTTTAGATTCATTACACACAACTGAAGTAGTTCAAGCCTTTTCTTGTTTTAATATTGATGATTTTGGCATACAGCTCATGAAAACCCAAAAATCCTATCTCAAAAAATTAGCATATTTCATCCGACCAATAAAAGAAAAGTGTTTTTAATACAAAAAAAGTCAACCTTCAAATAATTATGTTCAGTTATGCACTCAATACTTGGTCGGGAATCCTTTTGCAGAAATGACTGCTTCAATGCGGCGTGGCATGGAGGCAACCAGCCTGTGGCACTGCTGAGGTGTTATGGAGGCCCAGGATGCTTCGATAGCAGCCTTAAGCTCATCCAGAGTGTTGGGTCTTGCGTCTCTCAACTTTCTCTTCCCAATATCCCACAGATTCTCTATGGGGTTCAGGTCAGGAGAGTTGGCAGGCCAATTGAGCACAGTAATACCATGGTCAGTAAACCATTTACCAGTGGTTTTGGCACTGTGAGCAGGTGCCAGGTCGTGCTGAAAAATGAAATCTTCATCTCCATAAAGCTTTTCAGCAGATGGAAGCATGAAGTGCTCCAAAATCTCCTGATAGCTAGCTGCATTGACCCTGCCCTTGATAAAACACAGTGGACCAACACCAGCAGCTGACATGGCACCCCAGACCATCACTGACTGTGGGTACTTGACACTGGACGTCAGGCATTTTGGCATTTCCCTCTCCCCAGTCTTCCTCCAGACTCTGGCACCTTGATTTCCGAATGACATGCAAAATTTGCTTTCATCCGAAAAAAGTACTTTGGACCACTGAGCAACAGTCCAGTTCTGCTTCTCTGTAGCCCAGGTCAGGCACTTCTGCCGCTGTTTCTGGTTCAAAAGTGGCTTGACCTGGGGAATGCGGCACCTGTAGCCCATTTCCTGCACACGCCTGTTCACGGTGGCTCTGGATGTTTCTACTCCAGACTCAGTCCACTGCTTCCGCAGGTCCTCCAAGGTCTGGAATCGGTCCTTCTCCACAATCTTCTTCAGGGTCCGGTCACCTCTTCTCGTTGTGCAGCGTTTTCTGCCACACTTTTTCCTTCCCACAGACTTCCCACTGAGGTGCCTTGATACAGCACTCTGGGAACAGCCTATTCGTTCAGAAATTTCTTTCTGTGTCTTACCCTCTTGCTTGAGGGTGTCAATGATGGCCTTCTGGACAGCAGTCAGGTCGGCAGTCTTACCCATGATTGCGGTTTTGAGTAATGAACCAGGCTGGGAGTTTTTAAAAGCCTCAGGAATCTTTTGCAGGTGTTTAGAGTTAATTAGTTGATTCAGATGATTAGGTTAATAGCTCGTTTAGAGAACCTTTTCATGATATGCTAATTTTTTGAGATAGGATTTTTGGGTTTTCATGAGCTGTATGCCAAAATCATCAATATTAAAACAAGAAAAGGCTTGAACTACTTCAGTTGTGTGTAATGAATCTAAAATATATGAAAGTCTAATGTTTATCAGTACATTACAGAAAATAATGAACTTTATCACAATATGCTAATTTTTTGAGAAGGACCTGTAGTTATAGATGGACCCTGCTGGGTTGTAGACTTTTTATATGTCTTTGATATTCCAAGAGCAAGATCTCCCTGCCATAATTTCCAACTCTGTTAGGCCCTGTTCACACATTAAAAGTAGGTGTTTGAGGTATGTTTTTAATGCTCCTCCAATCCCTAGTAAAGCAGTTTACAATTGATAATATGGAGAGCGCACAGAGCTGTTCACATTATCAAAACATGAAGCATTTGCATCAAGCATTTTAACTCCTTCCATTCAAGTCTATGGTAAAGCACCACAAACACGCTGGCATGCATTTGTGGGGCATTAGGCCTTGTTCATGAAAACAAAAAAAGGAGTGTAGGTTGCGCACATAGGGCATTTGGGGAGTGTTATTAACTTGTGTTAAACACTTGTCAAACACGTCAAACAATGTGCATTAAGGCTACTTTCACACTGAGGTGCTTTACAGGTGTTTTAGCACTAAAAATAGCACCTGCAAAGCACCTGTAAAGCGCCTCTCCTGTCACTCCAGTGTGAAAGCCCGAATGCTTTCACACTGGAGAGGTGCGCTTGCGGGATGTTAAAAAAAGTCCTTCAAGAAGCATCTTTGGGGCGGTTTAGGAGCGGTGTATCAATGGGCAGTGCCGCTAAAGCATCTGCAAAGCACTTCAGCAGAGGCGCTTTGTGGGAGCTATTAACCCCTACATCAGCCACTAGCGGGGGTTAGGCCCCTTTCACACGGACGGATAGAATTGTGCTTTTAGCTGCGGATTTTCTAGTTTTCTACCGCAGCTAAAAGCACACAATGCTTTCCTATGGCCCCATTCACACACTGCGTTTAGCTGCGATTTTGTTACATGCGGTTCAGTGCGAATAGAAAAAATTGAATTGAATGTGTCCAGGTGCGATGTAGCGCAGCTATCTGCACATAACTGCAGGTAATCGCAGTGCACTGTGTCAGCTGCGGATAGCAGCGTGAACAAAAGAAAAAAACAACAGGAAGCACATCAAAATAAAAATGGTTGCTATGGGGATGACAATAAAGGGATTTTTATAACAGCTTACCTGTAAAATCCTTTTCTTGGAGTACATCACGGGACACAGAGCGACTTAGTCATTACTAATGGGTTATATAGATTACCTTCAGGTGTTGGCACTGGCCAATTCCAAACCGGAAGTACCCTCCCCTATATAAGCCCCTCCCACCCGGGAGCACCTCAGTTTTGTAGCCAAGCAATAAGTGTCCCAAAAAGAGGGGTGGGAGCTCTGTGTCCCGTGATGTACTCCAAGAAAAGGATTTTACAGGTAAGCTGTTATAAAAATCCCTTTTTCTTTTTCGTACATCACGGGACACAGAGCGACTTAGTCATTACTAATGGGACGTCCCAAAGCAATGCCAAATGAGGGGAGGGATACATAAGCTGGGCGCCATCAGGCATGAGGATCTTTTGCGGCCTGCAACACACTGCGCCCAAAGGCGACATCCTCCTGACTTCTAACGTCTACCTGGTAGAATCTAGTAAACGTGTGTACCGAAGACCATGTTGCGGCCTTACATACTTGAGCCAGGGAGGCCTGGTGATGCACTGCCCATGAAGTTCCAACTGCTCTTGTGGAGTGCGCCCTAACTTTGAACGGAGGCGGTCTCTTTCTCAAGCCATAGGCTTGTATTATGACCTGTCGAATCCACTTGGCTAAAGTAGATTTTGATGCTGCCTGCCCCTTTCTGGGGCCTTCCGGCAGAACAAACAAAGAATCCGTTCTGCGAATCTGAGCAGTGGCTTTTAGATAAGCTTTAACTGCTCTTACTACATCCAAGGAATGTAATAACTTTTCCTCTGCCGAGCTAGGTTTGGGGAAAAAAGAAGGAAGAACCACATCTTGGTTCAAATGAAACCTCGATACCACCTTAGGAAGAAAGGCTGGATGAGGACGTAATACTACTCTGTCCTTATGGACAACCAGATATGGCTCCTTACAGGACAAGGCGGCTAATTCCGATACTCTTTTAGCCGAACAAACGGCTACTAAGAAAATCAATTTCCTGGTGAGAAGAACCAAGGAAATGTTTTGTAATGGTTCAAACGGTTGTTTCTGTAGAACCGACAGAACCAGGTTTAAGTCCCAAGGACATATGGGAATACTAACCGGAGGGCTAATACGCATCACTCCTTGTATAAAGGCTTTGACTAGTGAATGCGAAGCCAAGGGCCTTTGAAAAAATATTGACAAGGCCGAAATCTGACCCTTGATAGTACTCAAGGCCAGCTTCCTATCTACAGCCCACTGTAGGAAGTCCAAAATCCTCCCTATCACGTACTTACGTGGATGCCATTTCTTGGCCTCACACCACGTAATGTACGTTTTCCAGATCCTATAATAGATCTGCCTGGATACCGGTTTCCTGGCATTGATCATGGTAGATACCACAGAATTAGAGAGCCCTCTCTTTTTCAGAATGTGGGCTTCAATAGCCAGGCCGTCAAACCTAGGGCTGGTAAGGAAGGGTGGTATATCGGTCCTTGCGACAGCAGGTCCGGACGATGTGGGAGGGTCCAAGGACTCCTCACTGACATTTTTACAATCTCCGCGTATCATGCCCTTCGGGGCCACGCTGGAGCCACCAGAATCACTGGTTTCTTTTCTACCCTGATTCTGCGGAGTAATCGCGGTAACAATTGTGGCGGTGGGAATGCATATATCAGCTCGAACTGATCCCAAGGGAACACTAGGGCATCCGAGCCGCAAGCTAGGGGATCCCTTGTGCGAGACACAAATCTGTCCACCTTTGCGTTGAATCTGGATGCTAGCAGATCTACATCCGGTGTTCCCCACCGCTGGCATATTGCCTGGAAAACCTCGGGGTGAAGAGACCATTCCCCCGGGCATAATTGTTGGCGACTTAGAAAGTCCGCTCTCCAATTTTCCACTCCTGGGATGAAAACCGCGGATATGGCCGGGACATATCTTTCTGCCCACTCCAGGATGCAATTTGCTTCCCTCTGGGCTGCACGACTCTTGGTGCCACCCTGGTGATTGATATATGCCACTGCCGTGGCATTGTCTGATTGAATTCTGACAGGGGACCCTTGGAGTTTGGATGTCCATGCTACTAGGGCATACCGGGCTGCTCGTATCTCCAAGAGATTGATGGGCAGGGCCTTTTCTGCTTCTGACCACTTGCCCTGGAGAGACCATTGCTCCAGTACTGCCCCCCAGCCTATGAGGCTGGCATCTGTAGTGACCACCTTCCAAGAAACCGGACTGAAGGGTTTCCCTCTTTCCAGATTCTGGGGCACCAACCACCAATGGAGGCTCTTGCGAACGGAAGGGGACAGGGACATTGGTAAGTCTAAAGCCTGAACTTTTTTGTCCCAGGCTGACAGTATGGCCCTTTGCAAATTCCTTGAATGGAATTGACCGTAGGGTACCGCTTCGAATGAAGCCACCATCTTTCCCAGCAGCCTCATGCACAGGCGTATGGATGGTTTTCTTTTTGTACCCACTAAGTGGGTCAAATTTTTTAAAGACGACACCTTCTCTGGAGGTAAGAAAATCTTTCTCTGATTTGAATCCAGCCTTAGCCCTAAGTATTCCAGACTTTTGACTGGTCTTAGAGCTGACTTGTCCCGGTTGATAATCCAACCGTGATATTCCAGATACTTGATTGTCTTGTGAATAGCTACTTCCAGCTTTTCCACTGAGTGGTCTATTAGTAGCAGGTCGTCTAGATATGCCATTATCGTTACACCTTGTGTTCTTAGATTGGCCAATAATGGGGCCAGAATTTTTGTGAACACTCGAGGTGCTGTGGCCAGACCGAAAGGTAAGGCTCTGAACTGAAAATGGCGCCCTTCTACTGCAAAGCGTAGAAATTTCTGGTGGGCCGGAAAGATGGGAATATGCAGATAAGCATCCCTTATGTCGATCGAGGCTAACCATTCCTGCCCTTGTAGGGCGGTGGCCACCGATCGGATCGACTCCATCCGAAAAGTCCTGATATTTAGGAACTTGTTTAGCCCTTTTAGATTTAATATGGGCCTCACGTCCCCATTTGGTTTGGGGACTGTGAAAAGGTTCGAGTAAAACCCGAATCCGCTTTCTTCCAGGGGAACCTTCATGATTACACCTTGGAGCAATAGTTGTTCTAGTGCCAGAAGGAGGGATCCTCTCTTCTGGGGATCTCTTGGCACGTTTGACCTCATAAATTGGGCAGGAGGAGTGCCTTTTAACTCCAGCTTGTATCCCAGACTTACTGCGGAGAGCACCCATCTGTCTCTGATGGTGTCCCGCCAGGTCTCTGTGAACAACTGAAGCCTTCCCCCCACCCGATTGAGTGGGGGCAACGCTTCATAACTTGGGGGGAGGTTTTGTACCTCTCTTGATCCAGGGCTTCTTGTTACCCTGTGATTGTCCCTGATTTCTGCCCCCTGAATTTGACCGCGGAGGCCGTCGGAACTGCTTCACAGCCGATGTGCCCGGGACTGGAGAAGTAGGCCTCTTAAAAGAAGGACTTCTACCCTTGTTCTTAACCGGTAAGAGTGAACTTTTACCGGCAGAAATTTTCTGGATATATTTGTCCAGATCTTCTCCAAATAAGCGTTCTCCATGAAATGGGAAGCTAACCAGCAGTTTTTTACAGGGAGCTTCAGCAGACCAGTTTTTGAGCCACAGAAGCCTACGCATATGTACTATAGACAGCGTAAAGCGGGAGGCCTGTTGGATTGTATCCTTTATGGCGTCCACCGCAAAACACAAGGCTCTAGGCAGGTCAGCTAGGGCAAGAGCCTGCTGATCTGGTAAGTCCCTTAAGACTTGTTTCAACTGATCTTTCACTGCTTGGCAGACTCCAATCGCTGCTACCGCAGGTTGTGTCACCATGCTTGCTGTAGAGAAAGCAGATTTTAGTAAAGACTCCAATTTTTTATCTATTGGGTCTTTGAACATTGGAACATTATCTACTGGACATGTCAGTGATTTGTTAACAGAAGAGATGGCTGCGTCCACTGTAGGGACCCTCCATTTTCTTATGAACTTATCCTCCATGGGATAGATCACCGGAAATCTCTTGGGGGGAGCACATATTTTATCAGGATGCTCCCAATCCTGGTAAATAAGCCCTTCTAATAAAGGGTGGATTGGGAAGGAACAGACAGCCTGGGGAGCTTTTAGCGACCCCAGCGAGGAAACCGTAGTGGATGGTGGTTCCGCCAGAGGCATTTTAAATGCTGATCGGACCATATTAGTCAGAGACTGAACCCATAATCTTTCAGCCTGAGAAGCTGAGAAAGGTTCTTCCACTGTTGATTCCTCCATAACTGAATCAACCTCATCCTGATCCCCTTCAGGTAGGTCGATCTCTGTGTGGGGCTGTTCCTCCACTAACAGGCACTCTGAAGGAGGAGACGGAGATCGGACGCGCTTTTCCTGAGACAGGGAAGCAGCGATCAATGCTGTTAATCTCTCTTCCAATCCTCCCAGAGTTGAGGATAAAACCTCCTCTGTTATATATACAGGAGCAGGTGGACTGGGGACAGCCGCAGCACCAGGCATTCCTGCGGGGTTTCTACGGCTACTGACCTCTGAATTCTCAGGGGAGATTGGTGCAGTACAAGCATGCCCAATATCCTCAGAGCCCGATGGAGACCCCTTTGGCTTCCTGGAAGATCTATTTCCGGAGCGTCTGGACGACATATCCTTTAAGCACAAAGCTGAGGTATTCCCGTCGTCATACACCAATTTTGCTGGTAATAGTCTAACACAGGTGCTGCTATATACCAGCTGGTGTCCACTAAAGTGCCTTTCTATGGGGATGCCTGCATCAACCGCCTCTGTGTGCCACTGTTTGTTGCTAGCTCTGTTTGCATGCAGCTGACACTTGTACTGTGTCTTTTAACCATGCTGGGACGCCCGCACATGTGCAGAAGCGCCGCGGCGCGCATCGAGCGTCATCCACCCGCCCCGCCCCTTTTTTTCATAGGAGGCGCGTGCACGCGCCCGTGCGCCATTGGCGCCCTTTTCGAAATCAAACAGGGGACTAGGAGCCAGGGCCCTTTTTGCCGGAGGGCCTGTGCGGTGGATGAGCGCAGCAACAGGGCAGAGGAAGTGGATTCCCACAGAGAAACTTACCAGCTGCCTGGATCTTTTGACTTGAGAAAACCAAAGATCCACATGACAAGAAAAATGGACTACAGCGGCCTCTAGTGGTTTAACACAGGTACCGCGGTCCCTGTTTTTTTTTTTTTTTTTCTTGACTACTATTAAAATTTTACATTTTCAGTAGTTACAGGCAAACACAGATATTTAGCGGGAATACCGTTAGGTAACAGACAGAAAGACAAATTAGGCTTGGGGGTCCCCCAATAGAACCAAGTTCCTGGGGGCCCCCACTTACCTGATCCCCGCCGCAGGACTTTGTTTGGTCCACAGACGTCCAAACTTCACCTATCACGGCAGGCATTGTAATTAAACCTTCAAGGACCGGGTTCCCAAGGATTCCACTCCCCTGGACCTGTATAGCACCCTGCACAGACAACATCTTGGTCATGGGTATGACCAGAGCTCTGGATCCCAGGGTCCAGCCCTCCTAAGAGAAGCATTACAGGCAAAACCTTGCTCTTCTGCTGCAAGGCCCGGGTACCGACCGTTTAGCTATGAAGCTTTTTTGGTGGGATCCGGAACAGCTTACTAAGGCCCAAAAGAACCTGTACGCAAGCCCAGTGAAAACACATGTTACTCTTTGGCCAACACCTTAGACACTGGCAAAAAACTGAGGTGCTCCCGGGTGGGAGGGGCTTATATAGGGGAGGGTACTTCCGGTTTGGAATTGGCCAGTGCCAACACCTGAAGGTAATCTATATAACCCATTAGTAATGACTAAGTCGCTCTGTGTCCCGTGATGTACGAAAAAGAAAATGGGCAACCGCAGCTAAACGCAGCCGCATGTAAACGCACGTAAACGCAGCTAAAAGCAGTGTACAAATGCAGCTGATCGCTGTGCCTGGGGTCTTGAATTTCAAAAGAAAGAAACATGCTTTTAAGTGCGGCAGAACAGCCGCCCGTGTGAAAGGGGCCTTAAAAGTGCCCCGCTAGCGACAGAAAAGCGTTGCTAAAACAATGGTAAAGCGTTGCTAAAAAATAGCGGCGCTTTACCGCCGATGCATCCCCGCCCCAGTGTGAAAGTGCCTTAAAGCTATAGGCGTGTTTGTTCATCGTCAGTTTTTTTTAGCAAGTGTGAACAAGATCTTACTGTCCACCTTGGGGTTTTGAGCATTTTAGAAAATCTTTTTTGTAATCTCTACAATGTCAATTAAATAAAAAGAAATCCAACAGTAGTGCCAACAGTTAATGAATGACCACAGGAGGTGTGCAGGCTACATTAAGCACACTGATTACAACAGAATCCTTAAAAGATATAATAAACTGCCATGTTGTTAAAAGCATAACTAAAGATTTTTTTATTTTTTAGATAGAGTAGAGAGGGGTTAGAACATCCATCAGGCTTTTACTGCAGTCTATGACCCCATTCACCCTCTGTATTTGTCCTGTTTACCATTATCACTGAAAGTGAAAGCCCCAAATTTTGGGTTGCTCTCAGAACAATAATAGAGGGGAAATCTTCCAATGGGGACACTAGTTCTGGTGACCCTCAATTTGAAGGGATTTCTTCTCACTACTTGTTATGGCTATGTGACAGGAAGTGAAGGGAAATCTCCCCATTGGGACACAGATGTAAAAAAAAAAAAACAGCCTGACGGGGTTATAGCCCTCCATTACTCTATCCAAAATCAAAGAAAAAGCTTTGCTTTTAGTTATACTTAACCTCTCCAGCAGGTACAAAAAAAATGACATTTTAGCCTTAGGCAGATTGACCCAAAGGGGAATTCCAGATTGAGAAGTACAGTAATGTGGATTGAGGAAGGCACACATACACTCTAGCGATGTAGTATTAAAGAGCTCCATGCTGGCCACTGACGCCATCTCCCTGGGCTTCTTTCTAGGTTCTGATCTATTTTGAATGTTCGGGCCAAGATGACACCACTCCCCCGCATGCATGGGAGTTTCTTCATCTTGGCAGATGCCAAAATTGTAAAACAAGCTGCACATGCACAGCTTAGTTTATAGTGCAGACAGACAGGAATGGAACTTTAATTGCAGAAGAGACATGGATGTCTCTCTTCTGTATAAAAAAAACTGTCTGTTCATGATTAATTTTTTTATTAAAGCTGCACTTTAACATGTATGTAAAGTCAATTTTCATTATAGTTTTTATTGCCCTCTGGGTCCCCACTGGTAAATTTTGACCCTATAGTACTCCAGCTGACCACTATCATTGAGACAAAAAGTGATCGAAAATAAAAAAAATGGGGGTTGTCACCAGGAAACAACTCCAGTTGAAACACACGTTCCTATCAAAAACTCTATAAGATGGAAATTTCATTCACTTTGAAGAGATTTGCTCTAAATTTCTGTTGCAATTTCACGACAGGAAGTAAACAGAAATCTACAAAGTGGGAAACAGTAGGATAGAATTAAAACCCTTAAAGTTAATTTTGATGCATAAGACCCCATATACACTATACAACTTTTGTTGTCTGATTTCCTTTAGATTTACCAAAACCATGTAGTGCAAGGGCCTACCTGATTGCATACAAATTGAAACTCTTAAGGTTTGAGCTCACATTAGATGGTTTTGGTAAATCTAAAGGAAAAAATCTACAGAAAATTGTATAGTGTGTATCCAGCTTGAGACTAAATTAAAAAAAAAAACTTGCTGACATGCTGTCAATGACAAGTTTTAGCCTGTGATTCCGACAGCACAGTGTTAGAATTAGATAGATATCAGCTGGCCATTACCTTGACAAATAGTTGTTAAAAGCGAGACCTTCAGAAGAAGTAGCTGTTGAAATGGGGGATAAAGGTAAGTAAAACTTGCTTTTCATCCCCCATGCACCACTCCACATTATTACTTAGCCTGGAGCATTTCTATAAAGCTATGTATTAGAATAATCAGTTTACAGATTAAAAAGAGAGCAAGAACTGTGCCTGTCTGCCCTCTAATGCAATGACAGAAAAACAGACGGCAAGACTGATTTAATTTGTGAAATGAAAATTACATTCTAGACTTGTTACATTAAAAACTGCTCCTGCAAAAAAGACATGGCATTTGCTTCTACCATTAATAGGGCATGTATGGAAAGATTGCTAAAATAAGGAGACACCCAGGTAAAATACATCAATAACTAGTAACACATTAGAAAAGCTGTGAGGATTGGGGACAGTGAAATAAATGCATTTGTAGTGTTACACCGTAAAGGCAGCATATTAAACAAATATTCGTTTAAGAACTGATAAAGTACTGTTATTTACATTGTTATTATAAATAGTGTTTTATTCTAAAATATATGTGCATTGTGTTATAAAGATAATGCATTCTTGTGTATCCAAATTTTGCTTATTTGCTATAAAACCCTATTAACGCAAACTCCTTATTTCTAAAATTAGAAATTGTTATAAAGCTGATCAGAATCTCCCCGCTTTAAATTTAAACCATACATTTATCCACTAAAGTAAATGCAATAATGAATTAAAAGATAAATATACATAAAATTGGATTCCAGGGTTTAATCCTTTGAATCTTTTTTTCTGTTATGTTACATGCTTTCCCACTTGGGTCTTAGCTTTGATTATACACATGGATGATGGATGTATAGACATACGTAAGAAAAAAAATTGGGCACTGATTGATACCATGCATTTTAATGGAATTATTGCCTTGCTAACCGAGTCAGAATCAATGCCATGTTAGCAAAACCAGGAGTGCAGTATTATTATGTTGCCAAATACACAGCATTTTGCTATCCATGTGGTGGGAGTCCAGCTGTCATTCTGCATACCAGTTTAAAGAATGGTAGTGTATAAACACAATTCTATGAGTGTCCTACTGCCAATGGAAAGGGTGATGCCATGTTCATCAGAGAGGTTCCATAAAAGAGCAGAAATTTCTTGCCAGTCCAGTGGGGTGCCTAGGTAACTGGTTACAAAGGGTACCTGTTACATGACAACCCTGTAAATGATTGACTGGCAAGCTGGGTAAATATCAACATAGTTACATAGTTACTCAGGTTGAAAAAAGACACAAGTCCATCTAGTTCAAGAAATAAAACATATGTACTCCCCTTCTCCCCCTTCTCCCGAATGCCTTTATAAAATTCATAATAACACACCCCACTAGCCCCTGCTCCTACAATCTTCAGTTCACGCATGCCTCTTGTTTTGGGGGATTTGTATGTACTGTGTAATGCCAGCTCATAACAGTTTAGCCAGCATTGCATAGTTCTTGTTTGGTATATCCAAGCTGAAAGCAAAGCTTACAATACATTTATTTTTCAGTCTGGAAATCTGTGTCTTCTGGGCATTTAGGGACCCATATTTTTAATAGATCTAGCATAGAAATAAATAGGGAAGAATATAAAATATATATGTATATATATGTGTATGTATATATATATATATATATATATATATATTGTGAGGGGGTTAGCTCGGCAGCGGGTGTGTGTGACCCCCGGGATGGGCTCCCCACACAAAACAGGCCCAGCAAACGGAGGTTGTGGTTTTCAAAATCAAAAAGGTGCGGTTTATTTTCTATTTACAGTGACAAAACACAGCAAAGCAAAAGAAACATAAACAAAATAAATCCTGGTCAACTTGACCTCTGACTAAACATACAGGTTTCCTAACTAACAACTGGGATCAGCCTAGTGCTGTCCTAGTCCCTAAGTCCCTGGTTTTAAATGTCCAAGCAAATAGCCACACAGGCTTTGTCTCACCGCACAGGGGTTCACTCTCCCTAGACAGTCCACACAGGTCTGGGTCCAGGCATGAGCATACATCTAATGAAGCTGGGAGTTCTTATAGAGGCCTAAATGAGCTGACAAGCTTCAGCTGGTCTCATCAACTCCCTGTCTGCACGACGCCCCACACTCTCCCTAGAGGTATGAGTCATCCATGAGCCCACTAGCCTCAGCTGGGCTTATACAACTCTCCACCTAGTTGTATAAGTCGGCGTAAAGCCTGAATCTGGGCGAAATATATCTACCCCCCTGGATGCAACCAGGTGACTTTACCTTCCTGCTGTCACATACCCCCCCTCTTGTTTTAACCTCGGGGTTGGAACACCAGCAATCAGGCATTCATGTACTCGAGACAAAGCATCCACATTCCCCATTTGAACGCCAGGGCGATGCTTTACTGTGAAGTTGAATTCCTGGAGGGCCAGGAACCACCTATTCACTCTTCTATTTGTTTCCTTGTTTTGAGCCATCCACTTTAACGGAGCGTGATCCGTAACCATGTCAAAGTGCCTACCTAGCAGGTAGTACCGAAGGGAATCTAGAGCCCACTTCACCGCTAAACACTCCTTTTCAACGGTGGCGTAATTTACCTCATGGGACTTCAACTTCCTGCTGAGGTAAATGACTGGGTGCTCTTCCCCGTTCCAGACCTGGGACAATACTGCTCCTAACCCCACATCTGACGCATCACTTTGTACGACAAAGTCTTTAGAGAAGTCGGGTGAGTACAACACTGGCTGGCTACATAAGGCTTGTTTCAAGAATTGGAATGCTGCCTCAGCCTCGGGGGTCCATTTAATCATGACCGACCCTTTCCCCTTCGTCAGGTTGGTTAGGGGCACAGCCTTAGAAGCAAAGTGGGGAATGAATCGCCGATAATACCCAGCGATTCCCAGAAAGGCTCGTACCTGCTTCTTGCTGTTGGGACGTGGCCAACTCTGGATGGCCTCGACTTTGTTGAGTTGGGGTTTTATTACTCCCCTCCCAATGGTGTACCCAAGATATTTGGCCTCCTCCTGCCCAATGGTACACTTCTTGGGGTTAGCCGTAAACCCCGCTTCCCGAACAGAGTCCAGGACTGCTTGCACTTTTGGCAGATGTGAGGCCCAATCTGTGCTATGGACAATTACGTCATCCAGGTAAGCCGCAGCATACTTCCGATGGGGCCTCAGCATCTGGTCCATTTTCCGCTGGAATGTGGCCGGCGCATTCTGTAACCCGAACGGCATTCTTTTATATTGGAACGCCCCGTCTGGGGTTACAAATGCGGTTTTCTCTTTGGCCGACTTGGCCAGGGGGATTTGCCAATACCCTTTTGTGAGGTCAAGAGTCGTCATGTATCGGGCTGTTCCCAGCCGGTCGATCAACTCATCTATACGTGGCATGGGGTAGGTGTCAAATTTTGTAACTTTGTTCAACTGACGAAAATCGTTACAAAATCGCCAGCTCCCATCCGGTTTAGGCACCAACACAATGGGACTAGACCAATCACTTTGGGACTCCTCTATCACCCCTAAGTTCAGCATTTTCTGTACTTCCTCCCGTATTGCCTCCCGTCGGGCCTCTGGGATCCGATAGGGTTTTAACTTCACCCTTTCACCGGGCGGGGTAAAGATGTCATGCTCTACCCCAGATGTTTGTCCCGGCAGCTCAGAGAATACCTCCTTGTTGCGAAGCACAAACTCCTTAACCTCCTGTTGTTGGGGTTGTGACAAGGTGGCTGCTATTCCAACCTCAGGAATCACGCAACCAGTTTGAGCTGGTGACCAAGTGTCTGCGACTAGGGACTCTCTATCCCTCCAGGCTTTCAACAGATTAACGTGATAGATCTGTTCGGGCTTTCGCCTTCCTGGTTGTCTGACCTTGTAATTCACTTCGCTCACTTTTTCCATTATCTCGTAGGGGCCTTGCCATTTGGCAAGGAATTTACTTTCAACCGTAGGGACAAGTACCAGTATCCTATCCCCCGGGGAAAAGGTACGGGTCTTGGCTCCACGGTTGTACACTCTCTGCTGTGCTAACTGCGCTTGGGCCAAATGTTCCTTCACGATGGGCATTACCTGTGCAATTCGGTCTTGCATCAGGGCGACATGCTCAATCACACTCCTGTGGGGAGAACTCTCACTTTCCCAAGTTTCCTTGGCAATATCTAACAGCCCTCTTGGGTGTCTCCCATATAGTAACTCAAAGGGGGAGAATCCCGTAGAGGATTGGGGCACCTCCCTAATAGCAAACATCAGATAAGGAAGTAGACAGTCCCAATCCTTTCCATCTCTATCCACCACTTTCTTCAACATTTGTTTTAGGGTTTTGTTGAATCTTTCCACCAGCCCATCGGTTTGGGGGTGATACACAGATGTACGTAATTGCGTCACTTTGAACAATTTACACAGCTCCTTCATAACCCGGGACATAAAGGGTGTACCTTGGTCCGTAAGCAGTTCTTTACAAATACCCACCCGGCTAAACACAAGAGATAGCTCTTTGGCTATGGTTTTGGCCGAGGTATTTCGGAGAGGGATCGCTTCTGGATAACGGGTGGCATAGTCCATTATAACTAATATGTACTGGTGCCCCCTAGCGGACTTGATTATAGGACCTACCAAATCCATGGCGATCCTCTCAAACGGGACCTCAATGATGGGTAGAGGGACCAGCGGGCTACGGAAATGTGGCATCGGAGCCGACCTCTGACACACAGGGCAGGAGGAACAATAATTTTCTATGTCCTTCATCACCCCCGGCCAATAGAATCTCTGTAATACCCTCTCTCGGGTTTTCTCTGTCCCCAGATGACCTCCAAGAATGTGCCCATGGGCCAACTCCAACACCAACTTCCTGTAAGGTTTGGGCACCACAAGCTGCTCAACGGTTTCTTCTGCCCTTTTTGCCACCGATACAGTAGGTCCTTCTCTACGCTGAAGTATGGGTAAGTGCAGGTGTTATCTGGGTTCACTAACTCGCCATCTATTTTCACTACGTTTTCCCGTGCCTTTATTAGGGCGGGGTCTTTCAACTGTTCTGTGGCAAAGTTTTCCCTGTGAACCTCAAGATCAGAAAACTCCACAGACGGTAGGTTTTCGTTTGAGGAGGTGGGCTCCTCTCCAGTTTCTTGAGTCTCCCCTGCCAATACTGATAAGGGAAATTCCGGAGAGTCCTCACCACTCTCAGGGGAGTTCTGGCTATCACATTCCTGGTACATAGGGGCACCAGTGGGGGGCTCAGGATCATCCCACAGTTCCCAGAACTTCGGAAAATCCCTTCCCACAATGGCGTCATGCGGTAACTGAGATACTAAGCCCACTGGATGAGAGAGGGTACCTTTGGGGGTCTCGAAACACACTGTAGTCACTGGATACTCTCGGGTGTCCCCATGCACACAAATAACAGCTACCTTGCTATTCCCAGAGACCTCTGTTTTAACTAACTCAGCCTTTATCAGGGTCACAAGGCTACCTGAATCCAGCAATACCACAACATTTCTACCATTAACACACATTTTGCATAAATGTTTCTCAGTTCCTCGAATGGCAGTGCATGCGACTGTCGCACACAGCGACTGACGTCTGCCCGTCAGAAAGTCACACTACATGGGTTCCTCCACAACCGGGCAATTGGCTGCAATATGTCCCGCTTGCCGGCAGCGGTAGCAAACGATCCTTCTTGCGGCCTCTTGAGCTGCTGATTTCCCAGGCTGTTCTTGCCAAACTTGGGGTAGAGCTCCCACCCTCTCACTCTCTCCACCCTCACCCCTTGGAATCCTCTTATCCGCCCCTGGGGATGGTCTGGTCTTAGGGTGGAAAGTCCGAGTGTCTCTGGAAGAGGCCGTCAGGTTCTCTGTAGCCAAGTATTTCTCCACACGATCCACAAGACCATCGGCCGTCTCTGGGTCTCCATGGCTTACCCACTTTTGGATGGCAGTAGGAAGAGCTCTCAAAAACCGATCCATTACAACACGTTCCACAATCTTTGGTGCGGACAAAGTCTCTGGCTGTAGCCACTTTCTGCTCAGGTGAATGAGATCATACATTTGAGACCTGGGGGGTTTTCCAAGCTGGAAAGTCCAGTTATGCACACGCTGAGCCCGGACAGCCTGGGTGACACCCAGCCTTGCCAATATTTCAGCTTTTAGCATCACATAGTCTTTTGCTTGGTTAGGCTCTAGGTCATAGTAAGCTTTCTGCGATTCACCAGTTAACAGAGGAGCCACCAGTCCAGCCCACTGCTCCTCAGGCCACTTTTCTCTTTCAGCGGTCCTTTCAAATGTGGTCAAAAATACCTCTGGATCATCCTCTCCAGTCATTTTTGTCAATAAACGACTCACCCCAAAGGACGCGGTATTAGTGGGACGGCTTTCCTCACTGGTCTGCGGACGTTGCTGCATTACTGCTTCCATCTGTTGTTGTAGTCTCTGCTCTTGCTTCTGCAACAGGTCTATGAAGCGGGCCTCAGATTGCTGCTGGGCTTGTTGCTGAGCCTCCAGACTCTGTTGCAAAGTTGCGTTTGTCTGCTGCTGGGCTGCAAGGCTCTGTTGATGAGCTTGCTGCTGGGCTGCGAAGTTCTTTTGCAAACCTGCATTTGTCTGCTGTTGATTGGCATTTGCTAGAGCCAGCTGCTTCAGTATCTCCTCCATGCTGGCTTAAAAAAAACTGCCACTGGTTCTCCACCAACTGTGAGGGGGTTAGCTCGGCAGCGGGTGTGTGTGACCCCCGGGATGGGCTCCCCACACAAAACAGGCCCAGCAAACGGAGGTTGTGGTTTTCAAAATCAAAAAGGTGCGGTTTATTTTCTATTTACAGTGACAAAACACAGCAAAGCAAAAGAAACATAAACAAAATAAATCCTGGTCAACTTGACCTCTGACTAAACATACAGGTTTCCTAACTAACAACTGGGATCAGCCTAGTGCTGTCCTAGTTCCTAAGTCCCTGGTTTTAAATGTCCAAGCAAATAGCCACACAGGCTTTGTCTCACCGCACAGGGGTTCACTCTCCCTAGACAGTCCACACAGGTCTGGGTCCAGGCATGAGCATACATCTAATGAAGCTGGGAGTTCTTATAGAGGCCTAAATGAGCTGACAAGCTTCAGCTGGTCTCATCAACTCCCTGTCTGCACGACGCCCCACACTCTCCCTAGAGGTATGAGTCATCCATGAGCCCACTAGCCTCAGCTGGGCTTATACAACTCTCCACCTAGTTGTATAAGTCGGCGTAAAGCCTGAATCTGGGCGAAATATATCTACCCCCCTGGATGCAACCAGGTGACTTTACCTTCCTGCTGTCACAATATATACACACATATATATATAGGTGTGTGGTGTGTGTGTATATATATATATATATATGTATATATATACATATATATATATATATTCTGCAGGCAGGTAGTACTTAAGAAAAAGTTAAATGGGTTACAAACAAATCAAGTACCGTATTTATCGCGTATAACACGCACAGGCGTATAACACGCACCCTAACTTTAAGAGGGAAGTTTCAGGAAAAAAAACTTTCCACAGCCCCCTGCGTATAAAACGCAGGCACAGTTTACCCTCTATTTTCAGGGTGAAAAAGTGAGTGTTATACGCCAATAAATACAGTAAATATTAGTTTAGAATCAGATGAATATGTTAAGAGTCTGCCGCAGGTTAATAAAACAAAGAATATCAAAAATCCCATTTTATCAAGGAAGACATTTGCATCTATGTTAGGAAGGACAACACACATATCTAATTAATTATTGTACCATTTTTAAAGGTACCTATGAACCATAACCAGTCTTATATTGAAAGCTATGGGGATTTGAAAACCATTGCAGCCAGAGTTATATTAGCAGTTGTTTGTGTGTTTATTTTAATGATCAAACATGTTACCACAAAAGTTATCTAATAAGTATGAATCTCTTTGATATGAATGGTACTGTGGGATGAGCACCCAGTCAAGAAACAAAAGTGTATGTTTATGCGAACTGTGCTATTTGTTGCTCTTGTTCCATGTTCTGAGGTTCGCACATTCAACTTATCATTGTCTGAAAAGGACCTGCCTGTCATATTCTACGAAGGTTTACTAAGGCAATAATGTTATCTTTGCTGTTGAAGACTCTCCATGCAGACACTGCTAAGGTCCTTTCACACTCGGGCACTCCACTTCACTCCACTCCACTTCATTCCAAACCAGAGCACAATGGGGTGGATGTCCGATTTTGTCTGCATTTTGATGGAGGACTGTGGTGGACCCATAATGGCTCTATTGGCAGCCAGATCTAAAAGAACCTGCATCCTTTTACATCAGGCTACCTCTGATCCTCCACGTTTAGATCCAGACCTGGAGGTAGGTGGAAGTATACAGACACAGGTCCATTTACATCTGTCTGCCCATAGACCTGCATGGAGCTTCCGATCACGTCCACCTGAAATACTGACAAACGGATCTCATTTGAAAGCCTGTGTGAAGGGAGCCTTAAAGTGTATGCTAAGCCAAAACATTTTCTAGTTTTGGATAGAGTTGGAAAGGATTCTTGTTGGGTTTTTATTGCTATCTGGGACTCTGTTAGTGCTTGTTTACACTTGCAGTTGGAAGGCGTTAAAAACACCTGGCTGAGCTGCATTTTTACCACCCTCCAGCCGAATTCTCCTTAAGCTGCGAAGGCAGCGGCTGGGAGTGCACACAAGCAAAGAATCTCAGCCGCAGCATTAATTATACCCCCTGTTGTGTTCGGAGGATGCTACTTCCTGGCGAATGCAACTCATTCAAGTGAGGTGCTACAACCACAACGCAACTGCGTGCAAGCATGCAGTTGCTACGTGATAGTGCAGCATTTAGGAGAATTAAAACAGGTGGTAATGAGACAACATATCACCACCCCACCACCTGTCAAAGGCCTCTGACATACAATCTGAGTGCAGATCCTGTTTCAAAGGAGTGGCAGTGTCTGCTGCAATCGCAAAAAGCCCTCAGAGAGATTGCCCCTCGCTTCCTGTCCTGCTGTTATTTTTTATTTCTATTTGTGTTGCTGTTGGAAAGTTTCATTTACTCCCAGTTTGGTAAAAGGTTGTCAGCAGGACAAGAAGTGAGGGGAAATCTCTCTAGCAAAAAGAAAAGTAAAAATCTCTCTAGCAGATAAAAGAAAAAAAAACCTGACAGGGGTTCTAACCTTTCCTTTCTTTACCCAAAACAAAGAAAATAAATTTTTGCAGGACATACACATTAAAAAAAGAGGTAAAGAAGTTTTTTCATGTCCTAGCAATGCAATGCAAATGACATGAGTGGAATGACCTCTCTATGATGCATTGCTGTGTGTTAGCTAATGCTTATGAGTCAGCTACTAACAAATGTGCATAAAACTTCTCACGGCTTGAATTCCAAATCTCACACTTTTAAAGGAGCATGTCAAAAAGAAATATGGAAGTTGCTAATGGCTGTCATCTGTATTTTTTTTCATAAAACAGTGACCTGGAAAATCTGATACATGTATGTTTGTTCTGGGTCAGTGACTTTCTAAATAGTACAATAGTTGTCTTTTAAAGTAATATTAAACCCTCATTTTGTTAAAGCTCTTTCAGAAGCTAATTTAATCACTTACTGATCAGACATATTTTTATCTTTAAGGCTCCATGCACACTAGACGCTCAAAAAGAACAAAAAAAACATTGGATTGCGACAAAATGATTTGTTTGTTAATAATAATAAAAACCTATTGAAAGAAAAAACATTGGGAAAAAATTGCTAATATTTAGCATTTTTTGCCAGCGTTTTTGCAGTTTTCAGGAGCTTTTTGCAGTGTTTAAGGGCAGGTAGTGTTTTTGTTAAGGAGCAGGCGGCCACAGGCGTCCTTAACAACCACTGAATAGCTGGTTGTTAAAGAGCGGGCCGGCAAGCAGGCCTCTGCGTCCTTTACAACAGTCATCAGCTGTGAGTTGAATATAAACAAAGCAATGTCTGGCAATAAAAATTTAGGAAAAAAACAACATGGGAGTCCCCACCAATCCATACCAGGCCGTTTAGGGTCTGGTATGGATTTTATGGGGAATCCCACAGCAAAAAAAAAACAGCGTGAGGACCACCCCCAAATTCATACCAGATCCTTATGCCCGGTATGGATTTTGAAAAGAACCAAAATAAAAAAAATGGCATGGGGTCCCCCCAAAATCTATACCATACCCTTATTCAAGCATGCCGCCCGTCAGGTCAGGAAAGGGGGGACTCATTCACAGAAAAAGTGTGAAAGAAAATAAAAACACGCACGATTTTGACAGGCAGGGCTTGGTTTGTGGGGAAGAAGCCCTTGTTCTCATCAACAAGGGAACAAGGTGCTTTGATGGGGGAGCTCCACCAGCCCCAAAGCACCCCCCATGTTGAGGGCATGTGGCCTGGTATGGTTCAGGAGGGGGGGCTCCCTGGTCCTGCTCCCTTTTCTGGCCTTCCGGGCTGAATGCTAGGATAAGGGTCTAGTATGGATTTTGGGAGGCAATCCCCACGCCATTTTTTTTTGGCATAGGGTTTCCCTTAAAATCCATACCAGACCCTAAAGGGCCTGGTATGGATTGGGGGAGTCCCCCACGCTGTTTTCTTTTTCTCAGTTTCTATTGCCGGCAGTTGTTTAATTTACATTCAGCAGGTAAAACCGCTGACAGCTGATGACTCATCCAGTGTGCATGGAGCCTAAATCCTTCAAAGCAAGGTGAATGAATATCTGTGCTAACTCCAAAAACAACAAGAAAAAAGCAGCTAGCACAGTTTGTTGATAAAGCAAACACAAAAATATATAGTCCAAAGTGCAGCGCTTCAATCAAAAATAATAATAATGTGACAGTCTATGTGAAAACGATGTGAGATAAAATTGAGGTAAAGCCGATATGAAACCTCCACCAGACTTCAATGTGCAAAGAAAAAGCACACCACACCCACGTGCTATCAATCTGTTTAGCAGAAAGATATAACAACAGGCGATGTATTCATACAATGCAGAGGATCAATGGTGGATGTAATACTTCAGACTTGATAGATCAATCATGGGGATATCCAGAATCATCAACATCAGAAAAACCTCCAGGACTCACAAGACCAAATGGGTATAATATACGATCATCAACAGGAAGTTACCCAATGTGAAGAAAGAGGCATTAATAGTGAAGCCCGTAAAGGTAAAAACATACAGTATTAATTGTAGTCTACTTATAGGAACAAAGGAACATCTTGACATATAAAAACTCAGCGGCTCTTAGCGTGCTTGCATCGGCCAGCCTTGCATAGCACGCTAAGAGAAGCAGAGTTTTTATATGTCATGATGTTCCTTTGTTCCTGTAAGTAGACTACAATAAATATTGTATGTTTTTACCTTTACAGCCTTCACTATTATTGCCTCTTTCTTCACATTGGGTAACTTCCTGTTGATGATCGTATATTATACCCATTTGGTCTTGTGAGTCCTGGAGGTTTTTCTGATGTTGATGATTCTGGATATCCCCATGATTGATCTATCAAGTCTGAAGTATTACATCCACCATTGATCCTCTGCATTGTATGAATACATCGCCTGTTGTTATATCTTTCTGGTAAGCAGATTGATAGCACGTGGGTGTGGTGTGCTTTTTCTTTGCACATTGAAGTCTGGTAGAGGTTTTATATCGGCTTTACATCAATTTTATCTCATATCGTTTTCCGTTTTCACATGGACTGTCACGTTATTATTATTTTTGATTGAAGCGCTCCACTTTAATCCTTGCCTATGCTCCTGCTTAAACAACAGGTTCAATCTGTAAAATAAAATGAAAGCAGAGGTCCAGCGAAAAAAAAAAATTAAAAGCCAGCAGCTACAAATACTGCAGCTGCTGACTTTTAATAAATGGACACTTACCTGTCCAGGGTGCCCGCAATGCCGGCAGCCGAAGCCGAGCAATCGCTCATCTCTCGGCTGCCCCCACCGCCATCCTCCTGTGAGGGAATCAGGAAGTTAATAGTTGCGGCTTCACTGCCCGGTTACCTAATGTGCATGCGCGAGTAGCGCGGCGCGTTCCCAGTGGTCCCCGCTGTCTCCTTGGACCAGTGTGTTTCCCAGAAGACAGCGGGGGGGGCGGGAAGTGGAGTGACTCCCGTGGGAGTCTCTCCCCGGAAGTGCGTGCAAATACCTGTATTATACAGGTATCTGCACCCCCCTCCCGCCTGAAAGGACACCGGAGGGGGGGGAGGGTTCCGAAAAGCGGAGGTTCACTTTTTGTGTGGACCTCCGCTTTAATTCAGCAGTTACAAATTTTGTAGCTGATAACTTTTAATTAAAGGACACTTACCTGTCCAACGAGCCAGTACTGTCCTCACCCAGGCTAGTTTTTCACTAGCTTTTCGGTTTTGGGAGCCGGAATTCTAATTGTACAGCTGGCTGCCCACTGTGCATAGCACTGCCGCACTTTGTGAATTGTCCCAAAGATTTCTGTGACCTGTCCCAGAAGACTGTGGGGTGGGAGGGGGAAAGGAAAACTTCCGCTTGGATCGCCTAGGCGATCCAAGTGGAAGTGAGAGCGGGTACCTGTCAAAAGGGAAAGGATGTCTTAAAGCAGAACTTCTCCTTTTGGGTGGAGTTCTGCTTTAAAGAGTAACTCCACTTTGGTTTAGAAAAAAACATTCCCCTCTGGGGTATAAATGTACATTGCAGGGATTTGAAGAAGAAATAACTCTTTGTTTGGCTGTGCCTATGGGCAGAGTGAATCTGTATCGGAGTGATGTTATAATTCCCAATTAGCTGCTGCACTTAAAAAATTACAGGGTCTGCATTCCTTTAGATTTGATTTCCCTTTAAAAAATCTCACCATAAATTAAATTTTTGTTGCAGGGAATGCCCAAGATATGACTTTTATCTTAGTGTAGATCTCTAGAAAAATCAGTAAGCCAATCGCACAAGCAGGAAATTACATTTCTGGGGTGGGGGGGGGGTATTCTGTACACCATCTGTATACAGAACACCTCCAGGTTGCCATTATGCATTGCATTTTACAGAAAATTATAGCACTAAAGATTGAAAAGAAATAGTAATTTTTATGATATGTATGTTCTATAATATATTTATTTTTTTATTTGCCATTTTTTCCCACGAAAGTGGAGTTACCCTTTGTGACAGGTTTTCTGTTTCATGGTGGCTCCATTCTCTTGCAGGATCCTTTGGTGTCACCCCTTCATGCAGGTACTAGAGTAGCTGTGTCTTCCTACACTGTGTGCATCAAGAGAAACACAAAGCCTTGTAGCCTAGAACAACAAGGCACTCCCCTGCATCTCCCCCCTCCCTTTTCCAAGTTAACATACTGGCTGGAGGTTGCACTGTCCACTGCTAACTCTTTCCTTTGGATACCAGAAGCTCAGGGAAGCAGTACTGATAGAGTAGGAGCCAATGGCATTGAAAGTTGTAAACTGCAAGTGCTGGGGTAGTAATTTTAACAAATACTTAACTGTGAAATGTTTATTTTATTCTGCTCAATCTGTTAAGCTAAAAACACTGAGGGTTTAATACTACTTTAATGACGCCACCCACACATTTGTACTGCTATAAGATAATGGATATTTTCTTCATGTTGCACAATTTTGTATTAAATGCACATCTTTCTTCAAATTCACAAAATTTTAATTCTAGAAATAGAAGCAACTAATCATATGTGTTTGTAATAAAACATTTGTTACTGATAATTTTTTCCTATTATGTATATAACATACCATGTAATATTCTGTTTGGCTTTGTGTTCATGAATGTTCTCCACAATGTCTGTGTCACATTTTGGGGACATTTAAATTTGATATTGTCAATGTCTAACAGTTTAGGTACAGATTTGAAGAGCAGAACTCTTTTTAAATATTTGTGTTATCAATAATATCAACTTTGATGAAGAAATCCTCAAAGCTAGGTCCCTGCAGTAAGTGCTAGCATACAGCTTGACATTGCTGTGCTCTCGATATCAACTTTAGCTTTTATTTGTCTGAACCACAGGTACAGATTTATTTTCTGAGACCTAAGTAAGATGCAAGCAATGCTTGTTTTAAGATTTTGTTGCGGATGTAAACTAAACAAAAAATAAAAAGACAAAATTATAGAAAAGACATAACTTAGACATTAAAGAGGAGGTCCAGACTCCTTCAGAAATTTTTTTAAAGAAAAAATTATAGGAAAGACATAACTTAGACATTAAAGAGAACCTTTTTCAGAAAAAAATTAAGTCAGCAGCTTTAAATACTGTAGCTGCTGACTTTTAATATTAGGGTACTTACCTGTCCTGGAATCCAGTGGTGTTTTCACCCCAGCCGATTATTCAATTGGCTCTCGGGTGCTGCCGCCACCATTTCTTGTAAGGGAAACCGGCAGTGAAGCCTTGCGGCTTCACAGCCGGCTCCCTGCTGCTCATTCGCAAACTTCGCTGTGCTTTTTAAATGGCCCGGCAGCGGGGGAAGGAGCAAGGGTAAACAGGTACCCGCCCCCCCCCCCCCCCCCCCCGAAAGATGCCAAATGTGGCAGCGGAGGGGAGGAGGAAGCAAACACGTGGAGCTTTCCCTCTTGGGTGGATCTCTGCTTTAATTTTTACTGAGAAGATCTGCTGTCTAACCATCATTACTTTACTTTTATTATTACTACTGTTTTATATATATATATATATATATATATATATATACATATATATATATATATATATATATATAAATAAATGTATTATACGTAACAAAATGCACAGATAATTGCCATGATGCAGGCATATTTTGCAAAATTCTTCTCTACAAACCTGTCATTAACTAATTATTAACTAAATGAATTATTTTTCAGCAAATTAAAAGATAAGCCAAAAATAGCAACAATGTTAAATAAACCTCAAAATTAAACCATTTGTTAACTTAAAGCAGGGGTCCTCAAACTTTTTAAACAGGGGGCCAGTTCACAGTCCCTCAGACTGTTGGGGGGCCGGACTATAGTTTAAAAAAAATATGAACCTATGCACACATATTATTTGAAGTGCAAAAAAACAGGAAAAAACAATACAATATTTAAAATAAAGAACAATTTTAATCAACATAAACTTATTAGTATTTCACAGACTCCCCTCATCACAGAACCCCTCCCCATCACAGATCCCCCCCATCACAGAACCCCCTCCCTATCACAGACCCCCCTCATCACGGAACCACCCCATCACCGATTCCTCTCCATTACAGATCCCCCCATCAAAGATTCCCCCCGTATTAGGTCCCCCCATCACAAAGCCCTCCAACACAAACTTCTCTGGAGGGTAGGACAGAGTGGGAGCAGCCAGGTGGAGGGTAGAACAGAGTGGGAGCAGCCAGATGGAGGGAAGGACAGAGTGGGAGCAGCCAGGTGGAGGGGAGAGGACAGAGTGGGAGCAGTCAGATGGAGGATAGGTCAGAGTGGGAGCAGCCAGATGGAGGGGAGGACAGAGTGGGAGCAGCCAGATGGAGGGGAGGACAGAGTTGGAGCAGCCAGATAAAGGGGAGGACAGGGTGGATGCAGCCAGGTGGAGGGGAGGACAGAGTGGGAGCAGCCAGGTGGAGGGTAGAACAGAGTGGGAGCAGCCAGGTGGAAGGAAGGACAGGGTGGATGCAGTGAGGTGGAGGGGAGGACAGAGTGGGAGCAGCCAGGTGGAGGGGAGGACAGAGTGGGAGCAGCCAGGTGGAGGGGAGGACAGAGTGGGAGCAGCCAGCCAGATGGAGGGGAGGACAGAGTGGGAGCAGCCAGATGGAGGGGAGGACAGAGTGGGAGCAGCCAGATGGAGGGGAGGACAGAGTGGGAGCAGCCAGGTTGAGGCGAGGACAGGGTGGGAGCAGCCAGGTGGAGGGGAGGACAGAGTGGGAGCAGCCAGGTGGAAGGAAGGACAGGGTGGATGCAACCAGGTGGAGGGGAGGGAGCAGCAGCCAGATGGAGGGGAGGACAGCGTGGGAGCAGCCAGGTGGAGGGGAGGAAAGGGTGGGAGCAGCCAGATAGAGGGGAGGACTGAGTGGGAGCAGCCAGATGGAGGGGAGGACAGGGTGGATGCAGCCAGGTGGAGGGGAGGACTGAGTGGGAGCAGCCAGGTGGAGGGAAGGACAGAGTGGGAGCAGCCAGGTGGAGGGAAGGACAGAGTGGGAGCAGCCAGGTGGAGGGAAGGACAGAGTGGGAGCAGCCAGGTGGAGGGTAGAACAAAGTGGGAGCAGCCAGGTGGAAGGTAGAACAGAGTGGGAGCAGCCAGGTGGAGGGTAGAAAAGGGTGGGAGCAGCCAGGTGGAGGGTAGAACAGAGTGGGAGCAGCCAGGTGGAGGGTAGAACAGAGTGGGAGCAGCTAGATAGATGGGAGGTAAGTTCTTACCTTGGAGGGTAATAAAAAAAAAACAATGGCTTCCTCCACTCAACAGCCTCATGGTATTTCTTCTCCTCTCTTCCTATTCCCCCTCCCACTCGGTATGTTGGGGGCTGAACTCCTCTCAGGGAATCATCATGGGGCCTGCTGGTATCCAAGACTATGTGTCCCATAGTGCTCTAGCTTCCCAGCTATTAGCTCTGAATGTAGCCAATAGGAGCAGGCATTGGCAGGTGAATGCTCTGCTCAAGGAGGAGAGGGAGGGGTGGAATTCCCCCGCAGCTGCGGCTCTGCCTGTGTCCCTTCACAGAGCCTTTCAGTTTTGGCGCCGCTGCCCTGCCCTGATTGGGGGTCGGTATCAGCACAGCTGACTAGTTTCTCGGAGGGGGCATGAATTGACCCGTTCCCCCCCCTGGATCCGCCCCTGCCCCCCATATCGATATTACACTGCCGCCCCTTCTATAACATCACAGCACTCCCCCTCTCTGCTACCTCAATCACACAAGACGCGAAGCATGGCAAGTCCGGACAAAGGGGCGGGACTTTGCTAGTGAAAGGCAGGTGTTTTATTTGCTGGGACCGCCCTGCTGTTTAACTCAAAAGACCCGCCTTTTGTCCGGACCTGTCATATTTCTCATCTTGTGTGATAAAAGGTAGCAGAGGGGAGAGGGATTGCTGCCATATTAAAGGGGCAGTCCACGGGCCGAGTAAATCACACTGGCGGGCCGGATCTGGACCGCGGGCCATAGTTTGAGGACCCCTGCCTTAAAGCATATAATAAAAAGGAAAGAAATCCAATATTGCAGCTTATCAGTCCTTAGATGTGGTAGCTTCATTCATTTCTGATTTTCAGTTTCTTAATTTTCATCTGGTGATCCTCCCAGTTACACACTTCATGTCCTAGGATGACAACACTGTATCTATAGAGGAGCAGCATTGTTATCCTAGACTGTTCTCTTGTTATAAACTACAAACCTCTCCCCCTCCCCTCATCTCTGTCACATAAGAGCCTGTGTTAAATAGTCCACAATGGACATTTGGGAAAGCTAATAACATTGTTTGAGGTATCAGTTCAGGACCCAGGAAGTTACAAGGACACTGTAATTCTATCAGGAGGATCCAGAGGTATGTTTTTGTCCATTCAGAAAATGTACCAAGCTTGAAAAAATAAAACAAATGCAGTCAGCATATCTAAGGACTGGAAAGCTGCAATATATTACATTTTAATCTTGGGGTTAGAGATCCTTTGCGTATTTAAAGCGGAGGTCCCACTAAAAAAATGTTATTAAAAGCCAGCAGCTACAAATACAGCAGCTGCTGACTTTTAATATATGGACACTTACCTGTCCAGGGTGCCCGCGAAGCAGATCTGTCGCTCGAGGATCGGCTGCTGCCGCCGCCATGCTCGGTATAGGAATCAGGAAGTGTGTCTCTCAGAAGACAGCGGAGGGACAGAGTAGGCTCCGGAAGTGGCGCAGATCACCGAGGTGATCTATGCCAGGAAGTGGTGCAAATACCTGTATTAGACAGGTATCTGCTCCCCCCTCCCCCTGAAAGGTTGAAAGGTGCCAAATGTGACACCGGAGGGGGGGAAGATTCCAAAAAGTGGAAGTTCCATTTTTGGGTGGAACTCCACTTTAACAATAGAACATTCTTTTTAGTTGGAGCTACAGTGCACACATTTAAAATCAGAGTACCCTATCATTTTAACTGACTGTCAATTTCATTAAGCTGGATATCCAGCATTGCTATGTCTGTAGGTTACATCAGAAGGAAGGAGAGTGGACATTAAAAAATGGACACAAATTAACCTTAAAGTCTAAGTTACTTATGCTGCTGGCTCTGCTTTCCTTAAAAATCTTCATCCTCAGGGGTGTCAAACTCAATTATTTTGAGGGCCGCATCAGCATTATGATTTCCCTCAAAAGGGCCGGTTGTATCTGTAAGATTAGATGTCCAGCGCATCCCCTCCCATTACATTAGATGTTAAGAGCCACCCCACCATCAGAAGTTGAGTCCCCCACTCTCCCTTACATCACAGTGCACCCCCCTTTTCTTAAGCTGCTGCTGGGAAGAAGCTGGATGCATTGCTTAAAAGCAGAAAGTAAGGGTCTTGAGGAGGACCAGAGGAGGGCTGGAGCTCTCCTGCAGCTGCAGGAGAGGTGCGAGGGCCACATTAAATGGGCTGGTGGGCCGGATTCGGCCCACGGGCCTTGTGTTTGACATCAGTGCTCTAGACCCTAACTCTGCCCATTCATAGAGGCCATACTAGAGCACCTATGAATGAAACATGATCTATGAATAGAGGGAGTGGACCTTTCAATCATCCACCCATCCCCTATTCATAGATCCTGTTTTATTCATAGAAGCTATAGTACGGTCAGAAGATTATGATGGTGTGGGTGAGGGGTCAGAGGATAAGGATTTCATGCAAAGCAGGAGCCAGCAACACAAGTAAAAAAAGTCCCTTTTGCTGATTTTTTTTTTCAATTTGACTAAACATATGCTTTAAAGAGTACTGGTGTGAAAATTTAATTTCCATTATGCTACTGCTCATATGTACTTATGCGGAAAACAAATCAGACACCTACTGCCTAGTTGTAAAACAGCCTGTCAGTAAAAACTCCCTGGTGCTACAATAGGATGGGCTGGACATAAGAAGTGTGCCCCTAAGTGGCTGTTTCAGCTTGTTTAAACTGCACGTAAGCACAGCGCTTCCTTTTTCCCTCTAGTATCAGTGGTTCAACCACTGCTGCTAGAGAGGACATGCATGTAGTTTGAACTAACTTGAGAGACCACTTCCAATGTCCAGTCCAAGACCAAGAGTTTTTACAGACAGGTGGTGCACAGTCTATATATATATATATATATATATATATATATATATACAGTATGGGGGGGAGCATCATTTTCACCATCTGGAACATGGGTGTGTAATTATCTGGGGATCCTGGATGCACAGAGGGATAAAATGACTCTTTAAAGCTGGGCTCACACTGATGTGAATTAGTTGCGGGTTTCCCCGCATCAAATTCGCATGACAGGAGAGTGTGACCGGCTCTCAATAGAGCCGGTTTACACATCTCCCCGGCGGCCACGGAGCACACAGCAGAAGGGTCCTGTGTGTCTTTGGCCCCGTTCAGGTCTGAATTCAGGCATAAATTCATACCTAATTTGGACCTGGGGCCCCCTGCTGTGCCCCGCGGCCGCACATAGTGTGAACCCAGCCTAAAGTAGAACTATAGGCAAAAAATTTTTTTTTTTCATTTTCATTTTGGATAGAGTAACGGAGGGTTATAACCTCTGTAAGGTTTATTTTTGCCATCTTTGTCCCATTGGGGAGATTTACCTTCACTTCCTGTCCCATAGCCTAAACAGGAAGTGAGATAACATTCCTGCAAATTTAACTGTATATTCCCTATTTAAATATTTCCTCTCTATTCCTGTTCTGGGGACAACCCAAAATTCGAGATTTTCTCTTACTTCTAATTTCAGTGATAATGGTAAACAGGACAAATAGAGAGGGTGAATCTCCTGGCACAAACAGCAATAAAAAATGTCAGGTGTTCTAACCCATTTCCCCTGTATCCAAAAAAAAGAAAGACTGTTTTACTTTTGGTTATACTTTTATTTTTTTCATTTTACCTTTAGTTTACTTTAAATAAAAGTGTTAAATGGATTTTTTTTTTTTTTAACAAGAAGTTAAATGGATTTATTTAATGTGATTTCAATAGCCCAACATTGTAAATTAATATCCCACCGTTGAGCAAAGTTCTCCTCTATTCATATTGTCTATTTTTTCCTAAAATAATGTTTTGGTAAAATTATTTATATATTATTTATGACAATAGCAGGACATCAAGCCTGATGTTTTTCCTCCCATTATATGATTAAGTATTGAACATATTTACGGTATGGCAGCTTTTGTTAATAGGCATATTGATGCTCCTATCAGTGTGTCAGCAGGGGGAATATTGCCAGAATAGTTTAAAAGTAATTAATTTTAAGTGTAAAAAGTATAAAATTAGTCTGTGATTTTAAAACTACCGGTATATCTTATTTAGTCTGCTTTAAAGCAGGGAGAAGTAGGAAGAATGTTACACTTATTATTGTGATCCCACAAATAATGCATAACTAAAAACAGGAGATTTCAAGGACAGACTTAGAAAACTAAAAACAATGCAGAAATACCCTCAAATATGTACACTATAATTTCACAAAGAAAATTATGAAAATAATAATAATAATAATAATATATATATATATATATATATATATATATATATATATATATATATATTTATGTCTTTATAAATAAACCCTAAAACTGATATTATTAGGTGACTTAGTCTTTAGGTACCTATAGTATATTAGGGGTAAATGCTCTAAAAACAATGTAAACATATTTTTATAATCCATTGCACCTATATTATTATTATATTATTATACAGGATTTATATAGCGCCAACAGTTTGCGCAGCTCTTTACAACATCAGGGAAGACAGTACAGTTACAATAAAATTCAATACAGGAGGGATCAGAGGGCCCTGCTCGTTAGAGCTTACAGTCTAGAAGGGAGGGTCGAGTGGAACAAAGGGTAGTAGCTGTGGGGGATGATCAGATGGACAAAATGAAAATACAGTTGTTAGGTGTGGGTAGCATAGGCTTCTCTGAAGAGGAGGGTTTTCAGGGATCCCCTAAAAGCTAGTAGAGAAGGAGATAGACGGACATATTGGGTTAAGGAATTCCATTGGCTTGGAGAGGCTCTGGAAAAGTCCTGGAGACGAGCATGGGAGCAGGTGATGAGAGAGCTAGAGAGCAGGAGGTCTTGAGAAGAATGAAGAGAACGATTAGGTTGGTATTTAGAGACTAGGTCAGTGATGTAGCTGGGGGCAAAGTTGTGGAAGGCTTTGTAGGTAGTTGTTAGTATTTTGAATTGAATTCATTGGGTGAGCGGAAGCCAGTGAAGGGATTGACAGAGAGGAGTAGTAGAGACAGAGCGGTTGGTAAGGTGGATGAGTCTGGCAGCAGCATTCATGATGGACTGAAGGGGGAATAGAGTATGCAGAGGTAAGTCAATGAGGAGGGAGTTGCAGTAATCGAGGCAAGAGAGAACCAGGGAGTGAATTAAGAGTTTTGTTGTGTTATTGGTTAGAAAGGGGCGTATTTTGGAGATGTTGCGGAGGTTGAGGCGGCAAGATTTGAACAGTGATTGGACGTGGGGCTTAAAGGAGAGTTCAGAGTCCAGGACTACTCCTAGGACCTTGTCATGTGGGGATGGGATGATAGTTGTGCCATCAATTTTGACAGAGAGATCAGGGGAAGAGGCACGTGGGGGAGGAAAAATTATAAGTTCGGTTTTGGATAGATTGAGTTTGAGGAAGTGGTGTGACATCCAAACTGATATATATGATAGTAAATTAGTGATACGTGAGGAGAATGAAGGAGCGAGTTGAGGGGCAGAGAAATAGATTTGAGTGTCGTCAGCGTAGAGGTGGTATTGGAAGCCATGGGAGGCTATCAGCTGACCCAGGGAGGAGGTGTAGATTGAAAATAGGAGGGAACCTTGGGGGACCCCAACAGAGAAAGGAAGAGGAGAGGAGGAAGTAGAATTGTAAGTAACGCTAAAGGTGCGGGTAAATAAGTAGGTAGAGAACCAGAGAAGAGTACAGTCACGGAGACCAAAGGCGTTTTTTGAGGAGGAGGGGGTGGTCAACCGTATCGAAGGCAGCAGAGAGGTCCAGGAGTAGGAGTACAGAATAGTGAGCCTTAGTTTTGGCCGTTAGTATACTGTTTGTTAGTTTTAGGAGAGCGTTTTTTGTGGAATGTTGAGGACGAAATCCAGACTGAAGGGGATCAAGAAGGTTATTATCAGCAAAGTGGACGCTCAGTCGGTTGTAGACTAGACGTTCAAAAAGTTTGGATAAAAAGGGGAGCAAGGAGATGGGGCATAGGTTGTTAAGATTGGATGGGTCCAGTGAGGAATTTTTAAGTATGGGGCTGACTAGTGCATGTTTCAAAGAGTTAGGGAAGATGCCAGAAGAGAGGGAGAGATTGAAGATGTGGGTTAGAGAGTGTAGAATAGAGCCAGAGGGTGAACATAGCATTTGCGAGGGAACAGGATCCAGGGGGCAGGTGGTAAGATGGGCATTAGCAAGTAATTTAACAACCTTGTCTATAGTAGTGGGGTTGAAAGAGGGAAGTAATGATTGTACCTGTGGGCATGAGGTGTAAAGCGTGAAGGGTATCTGAACAGTAGAGATCTTCTTGCGAATTGTATCAATCTTCTATTTGAAGTGATTGGTGATCTCCTGGGCGGTGAGTGAGTTAGTGGGTGGAGGCAGTGGAGGACGAAGGAGAGAGTTGAAGGTAGAGAAGAGTTGACGGGGACGGGATGATAAGTTTTTAATGAGGGTGATGAAATAGGTCTGCTTGGCAGTGAGGAGGCTGGAATTGTATTTTTGGAGGGCAGATTTATACTGGCCGAAATCTTTCTGGGACTTTGTCTTACGCCACAGGCGCTCGAGAGCACGGCTGTTTTTTTTCAGACTTCTAGTATCATCTGTTTGCCAGGGTTGAAAGGGGACGGGGCCTTATTCTGTGTGTAGTGTACTGGCCAGTCGGTCAAGTGATGCTAGAAGTGAAGAGTTGTAGACAGAAGTGGCTAGGTTGGTGCAGGACAGGGGTGCAATTTTGTCATAGAGGTGGTCAGTCGCAGAGTATAGAAGAGAAGGGTTGATATGGCGAAGGTTTCTACGAGTAATCGTTTGGAGGGAGAGGAGGCGCAGGAGAGGGAGAGAGTGAAATTAATAAGGTAGTGATCAGAGAGAGGGTAAGGATAGTTGGAGAGGTTGCATGGAGTGCATAAGACAAGGTCAAGGGTATTGCCTTCAGAGTGAGTAGGAGCATGTATCCATTGCTTCAGGTCAAAGGAGGAGGTTAGACTGAGAAGTTTGGAAGTTGCAGGAGTGTTAGTATTAGTAGGGATGTTGAAGTCCCCAAGAATGATTGTGGGGATTTCAGAAGAGAGAAAGTAGAGTAGCCAGGCAGAGAAGTCATCAAGAAAGGATGATACTGGACCAGGGGGCCGGTAGGTCACAGCTATCCTTAGAGAAACTGGGGAGAAGAGACGAATGCAGTGTGCCTCAAATGAGGAGAGTGCCAGAGAGGGAGGTGGGTGAAGTACTTGAAAGGTGCTATGTGGGGCTAAAAGTATTCCAACACCCCCTCCTTTGCGTCCACTGGGTCTGGGGGAGTGAGTCCAAAGAAGACCACCGTGGGATAGAGCAGCAGAAGACACAGTGTCGGATTCATGAAGCCAGGTTTCGGTAATGGCAAGTAGATTAAATGAGTTAGCGATAAAGAGATCATGGAGGGAGGTGAATTTGTTACAGACAGAGCGAGCATTCCAAAGGGCGTAAGAGAAAGGGAGTCTGGTCTTGGGAAGAAGAGAAATGGGAACTAGATTGTGTGCATTGCGGCTGCAGCCAGAGGGTGTAGGGTAATGGGTGCGTAAAGCACAGTTAGATGAAGGAAGCCCAGGGTTTGGGGACACATCACCAGAGGATAGGAGAAGCAGAAGGGTGAGGGAGGAAATGTGGGAATGTGATTTATATGAAGGGACATGCCCCAGTGGTTTGGAGTATTGGACGTGGGAATTTAGAATTAGCCAGAATTGGTGAGTTCAGTAATAGGGAGAGGACAGAAGTGAGGGTGATATATATAAGGTGTGGGGTGGAGAAGAGGGCTGAAGGAAAGACAGTTTAAGGATATAAGACACAGCTGTCAGAAGGAATGGTAGTGAATGGGGAAGGAAGAGCTGAAAGTGTGAACAAGTAAACCAGCGTTACAAATATCAAGGTGTTATGTGTTCCTTCGCTTGGTGCATTCGCTGAAGTGCAGAGTCAGAATTCCTTTCACTTATAGAAATAGCCCCACTTGCAGAAAAAGCCCCAGCTGCAAATGTGCCCCCTGCAAATTCCTCCCCCAAAGGATGCTTATATTTATACTGATGGGGATGGGGGGTGGGTGCATTTCAATTATCTAATCAGGAGGTAATAAAGGTTTGCTGATTAACAGGGCAAAATTCTTACTTCAGAAACAGATCAGCAAGAGGGCACTAAAGTTAATGGGCCATCATTTTGGGTAAGACAAGGGAGATAATAAAGCATTGTAATGTGGACAGGTCTATAGAGGGTTAAGCAAAGATAACATGCCAGTATTATTAAATAGACATAAGCAAAAGCAGATAGCAGTGTTTCAGTTTTTGGGTGGAGATGTTTCAGCATAGCAATTTAGACTAGGGAAAACAAACACTTTTCAGTTTTCAATTCTGGGTGGATGGCAGTCAGCTGCAAACATACCTGTGAAGAGACAAAGAAGAAATCTATATACAATACTTTCCTAAAATGCAGTTCTGTTTAAATTACTGGGGTGAGGAAAATCTGTTGTTTCATCTCACTGAAAATATTAAACCTGAACTCCCACCAAAGGAATTGTATACCTGCCATCCATTTCTGACAATTACAAAGCACGTGTCTGTCTGGTAGAGCAGGAGACCTGATTTTACACTGCTGCCGCTATGCAATTCTAAAGCCTCGTACACACAATCGGATATCCTATGGATTCTGATCCGATGGTTTTGTCCATCGGAAATCCAATGAAGCTGACTTCCATCAGTCTTGCCTACACACCATCAGTCATAAAACCGACTGTTCCAAATGCGGTGACGTAAAACACTCCGATGAGCCGAGAAAAATGAAGTTCAATGCTTCTGAGCATGCGTCGACTTGATTCTGAGCATGCATGGGTTTTTTATCCAATGGACTTGCCCATAGACGATCGGAATTTGCTATCGGTTTTTGATCCATCGGAAAAATTTAAAACATGTTCTATTTTTTAAAACCGATGGAAAAAAGACCGATGGGTCCCATACACGATCGGTTTGTCCGATGAAAAAAGGCAATCGGACTGTTTTCATTGGTAAAACCGATCGTGTGTACAGGGCTTCACAGGTCTGTGAATGGACAATGAGAAGAGAAGCAACACACTGATGAGCTCCTCTCCTTGCCACTTTGGCCTATCCTCTTATCAGCATCTCCCTTGTGAACACATGAGCACTACAGCACAACTTGTTAGCTCTTTGTGCTGCTTCTCTATCTTCCCCACTCTGAGTTGCATTCATTTGTGTCTTTTATATCTACCTGGAGTTCAGCTTTAACTTTGCAACAGTCATTTATTTTATTTTTTTAGCACACAATAACGGTAAGATCAACATGTGTATAGGTAGAACTCCCATTTGTAATTGTGTTATACAAAAGAAAGTATACCACAAATGCAAAAAAAAAAATGGAATTAAGTTAAACTGATGTAAAAAAAAATGGGGATGTTATTTATTTCTAGTATATGTTATCATGACATAATGGAGACTTGGATTCATATTTTGTTTTTTAGTGGCTAGCTAGCCTTTTTACTTTAGTAGTTGGTGAGCAAATTAAAACAGGAATAGGAGGGAAGATTTTCTGATCGGATGTGCTTTATGGCATGTGCTGATGACAAATCCATTTGTTTGACTTGCACTTTGTAAATTGCACAGAAACCAGCAATAATGTACAGTATCCTATGGCAGCCAATCACACTTTGAGTTTCTATGAAATAACTACTGTATAGTCTGTTTCTTTGATTCATTGTATTATTATATTTCATAGAAAGATTATTATATCTGATATGTATGCTTTGCTTAATATAAATATTGAATAAGATAGATAGATAGATAGATAGATAGATAGATAGATAGATAGATAGATAGGTAGATAATGTGATTAGATAAATTATATGTATGTATCATAGAGGAAGCAAGTTAAATGTAATATTTACAAATGCAAAACTAAAAGGCAAACATACCAGTGCTGAGGAGAAATCAAAATTCTGTTTCCTTTGTTTTAAGTTCTGCTTTATCATCTTTTATCATTCTGCGTCCTTAGGTTTCTTTCTTCCATTGACATTACAAACACCTATGTTAAGGCATTCTTTAAAGTCTTAGTAATGTTTTCCTCATCAAATCATGAAATACCCTTTTGTTATATCTCTTCTTTAACACATAACATGTTCCTCCTCTGACCCTCATTTTCCCTTTTTTCTCTTTCTCTCCCCACCTTCCATATGTCTGTTCCTTTTGTTGACCAATCTAACCCAACCCAACTTTGTTTGCTCCTCCTATTCCATTCCTTTCTTCCCAAATTTATCCTTGCTTGACCATCCCAACCTATTTGTTCCTGTTCCTCTCTTCGTTTGCAGCTTAGAGATGGCTAAACTGAGCACCCAGACTGCTTCCGTCACGACCCCTGTTGACCTCAACATGAACCTCTCTCAGTCTACCACCCCTTCCTCCACCCCCACCTCTATGGCTGTGTTGGCGGCAGCTGCTGCTGCCTCCGCGGTCAACGTCAATTCCCCTCCTCCCCTACCAACTTTACCAACCACCCACTATGCTGTTCCTGTCTCCAGTCTGCTTGGCATGAAAACTGTCCCACTCCTGGCATTAAATGCAGCGGCCACTGCGGGGGCCACTGGGAATTTACCTGCTTACACTGCCAAAATTCCATCGACGAGTGGGGTTAAGAAATCAGACCGACAGAAGTTTGCTCCATATTGAAGGCATGAAAGCAAAGCTCTACCAAGATTGTGTGGTAGATCATTATAAAGGAAACAATATGGCATTCTTATTTTATGTTTCATTTTTTTTTTATGTTGAATTGCAAAGTGTTTATTGTTGCTGATCAATTTGTCCTTTTTCCATGGCTATTAACCCAAAATAGTAACTAGTTCCAACAGCCTATGTTTTTCTCATTTCTATAATTTATTTATTTATGTTGATGTTATGTATCACTCTTGTTTCAGTTTAGTTTATGATTTTTTTTTCTTTGTGTTAGTCAGTATTTTTAAAGGGCAGGACTGGAGGTCAAGGGATAAGATGACCTGGCATGTTTGCCTTATACAGTATTTGAAAGTATAACACATTGCTTTTTACACTGCTTTTTTCATGTAATTATTATATAATAAATAACATAGTGTACTCTTACTACTAATTAAAACAAATATATGAATTCAATCCAAATGATAGTGGAAATTCACATAGTTTATATTCAAAGGAATCTACTGCAAAGCAAAATACCTACCATTCCTACAATTTACATATGATATGTAATTTCCAGGCAGGGACCTAAATTCAGGGAACCAGTATAGCTTCACTGTATGAGACATCCCTGCCACAGAGACAGTATGCAGCCATGCATCAAAAAATCCAGTTGAAGCAAAAGTGTAAAAAATTTGTGTTCTTGCTTGAAAGGAGCCTATATGTATGCACTATTGCATTAGTTATCAGAAGAAAGCCTTGACTTGTTGCGGTACAAAAATACTTTTCTGGACATGCATCTTGTAAAATCAGGTTGTTTCATGGGTTTTGCACCCTTTTCATCAGTCTGATTTAAATAGCCTTGGTAGATGAGCTGTGATCAGCAGGTTTGCTCTGCCTTTTCAAAAAAATTTATGGGGGAAACCGCTATTATATAAGCCCTGGTGAAATAGGTACAAACTCTAAAGACGCTTGGCTTTTACAAGATGGCGATCTAATAGTCTTTTTATATTGCAAAAATCTCAAGCATTTTTGATTAATCACAGGTGTCAGCAGGCTTAAAATTTGAACATCTCTTTTGATTAATGTGCAGCCTTTGGGTACAATTTGAGTGCTCATGGAGTCAGCTTTTATCTGAAGCCTCTCACACAGGTATTTTAGTACATTAAAGATTCCCTTTAAAGTGGATCTGGCATTAAAATGCAAGCTCTGCTTATTTGGATCTTCTACATACAAACATGGCATGAAACATTTGAAAAAAATCACGCATTAGAAGAAAAGTGAAAAACATACTTACCTTGCACGCTGGGCTTTGCTACGAGATCCTGGGAAAGCTGAAGATGCTAAATTTTATTAGGAGATGCTCCAGCATTGCATATATATTTTTACTTTCCTCCTAATGTGTCTTTTTTTTTGTTATGTTTCATCCCATGCCTCTACATGTGGGGGACTAAAGAATAAGCATCTCCAAGGTCCACTTCAAGTTCAGGCCCAAACAGAAAAACATTTAAGAAGCATTAAAAAAGCAGAAGTTACATTAAATGTGTTTCTCAGATCTTTTTCACATAATTAATATTTTTTATAGTACACTAAATATTTCACATATTTAAAGTTTAATATAGAGCAATATATTAAAATCCATATGCACAATATGACACCTAACTCACCATTTAGAAGTCAGTTGTGGCAAAACTTTGTTAGCTTTGGGCTTTTAATATATTAAACAAAACATTGTGTATGTTAAGTTAAACATCAAAATGTAAGCTCTAAAATTAAACTCAACAAAATAATCCTTTGCTTTCAGATGTCATGTTTTTCATATTCTGTGTTACTCCTTGTTCTTCCAAAGCAGACAAAAAATTGTCTTTAAACAATTACAAAATATGGTCACCGGGGCAAATATACAATATACGACCAATTAAATCCTTCAGGTGTATAAAGCAGCATGCTTATCTGTTCTAAATAACCAAAAGGGGAATGCCTAAAATAATCCTACACAGACATCTATGCATAATTTTTCTTGCACTGTTACATTATGGAGAGTAAATATATATCTATACTGTGTATGTATATATATATATATATATATATATATATATATATATACACTGTATATCTCCCCAAACTATGTTACTTAAGTCTGCCGTGTGATCGTTTTAGTTAAGGCCTTTATCTTTGGGTAGAATCTTACATATACAGTGTTAGTAAAAAGTCCTTGCACTGATTTAACTCGTATAATTTAGCCTCTAATATTTGAAGAATTACTGTAAGATTTATTATAACAGGTGGTATTATAATAAAAATAATAATATAAATAATGTGTGTAGGCAAACATAGCATGGAATATTGACAGTTTTGGAGTATATTAACTATTTTCATATCATTATGTAAATAGTTTGGTAGTCATTTTTCATTTAATGAAAATAAAGTAAAATACAATAGCACTGAGAACCCTGCATTCATTGTACTACAGTATATCATAGTATGTTACTTCTCTACCTCTGAAATGCATATGCATGAAGGTTACTGTTATTCTGGCCAGTTCAAAAGTGGGTGGCCCTTCCTATTTTAGCTTATGATTTCTATTCTAGCATTGTGCATATGCTTATGCAGTGGACAGTACCAAGGGTTGAACATTCATATGTGGTTCTATTCAGAGAGATACATTGTACAGGACCAAAAAACATGAGAAAATATTAACCTATTTTAAAAGCTAATTTTAAGTTTAACCAATCAGATTTCACTTTTCTATAAACCAACCAGTACAAAATAGATTGTAATTAGTGGCTATGGTTTACTGCAATTATAAATTAGCAGACTCTATCAAAAAAGACCATCACTTCATGAAAATATGTGAAAAATAAATATGGCCATTACAATTGAAACCAGATGGGTGACCTCAGATTCAATCCAGATAGAATAACTTTGTAATCTGTGAATTTTGTTCAGTTGGCCCAACCTGGCTTCCTTTTTGTGTATTTTTTATTCTTTCTCTTAAGAAATAGAAGTATCCCATCACCCACACGATACTTGCCTGGTATCATATCATATATCTGCTAGCACTGGCCTAGTGTTTCAAAAGTAAAGGGACCAAAATAAAATGTGTTGCATCGTATCCCAAAACAGTAACCTGGTGTGGATGAAGTTGCTTTTCTGGACCTCACTGATCAATAGAAGGTGCAGGAGTTCACCTTGTTAACTGATAAAGGGGTTGTTACCAATTCAGAGAACATGCAACTGATTGTTTGAATAAAAGCAATGAACACTATCTATAAATTCAAACTAAAAATACATCCCCAACCTAATCAATTGTTTACCTACTAAAAATAAAACCTATAAAGTTTTAGGCTAGGGTTAAATGGATGTTTTTCAGTCACGTGATCAGGCTACTAAAATCTCCTGGGATTGCTCTGTTTGTTTATGTCACATTGTTTTCATTGTGGGCTGCTACATGAAAGACTATTAGTAACACGACTGAGCGATCGATCTCCCATGATCGCACAATGCCTCAATTTGGTCGCATAGCAGAAACTGTTCGCAATTATTCTCCTCCCTGCTCCTCCAAACATGGCAATGGAAAAAAGAGATTAATGACACAATTAGTCAATTACGATTTTTTGGGGACATTTCAAGTACACCCTAAAGGGGATTTTTGCACCAGGAGATTTTTAAGTCTCTCACATTAACAAATCACTGAGGTAGCCCTAGTTCCAAATATGTCATAGATTAAATTTGAATTGGGCAATAGGTTCACCAACAGACAACACCAGATTTGGCTTTACTAAAAGCCACAGTTATGTTCAGGAATGCTTGGAGTTTGCTACATGCTAAATAGACCTTTGCAATGCTTTGTGGTCACAAACAGAAACACAAGGAATAAAACCTTAATGAGTTAATTGGACTTACCAACTTACCTGTCTCCACTTGAAGTAGTTAGGTTGCAGATAAATCTCCTAACACCAGGATTTGTACACCTTGTTCAAGCTTGGGAGGTCTCTGAGAGAAACACTTTGCACACTAGGCTGGAGTTTTGGGACGATAAAAGAGCAAACCTGAGCCCACAACCTGGATTGCAGGAGTGAATATGGTGAACTGCATGTGGAGTCGATTCCTAGAGGTTTGTTCTTCTATAATTGCCACTAGGCAAATATATCTTATATATGGCAAAATACATCTGTCTCATTCAAAATATTCCCCTGTACTAATTAATTTTCTTGTATTAATTTTACCAAACCAAAAAATATATAATAATGTAACAACATTATGCATTCTTCTAAAAATACTATAGTTAATGTGAAGACATCCGTGCTATATTTCAGACACAAACATACTTCCCAGTAGTAGTAGTAGGATAAAGTCCACTAGGTGATTCAAGCGTAATGTTACACTTTGGCAGCTTGCCTAATATATTAGAATAACTGCTAGGTAGCATTTCCACACTACTAATTGGCAAAGGCTACAACTAACTTGCTACATTTATTGATAGCTACTAAGGCCATCTAGATCCTGAGCAGAAAATGGACACTGCAGTAGTTCAGAGCAGCCAAGTCATTTACCAACAGAAAATACAAGCCCTACTTTCTAATTTAATCCACCCACGGATAATAAATAATAAATAAAGATAAATAAATATTTATTAGAATATAATATATTTTCAAAATAGGAAAACTGATTTTTTTTTCCTTGTTAAAAAAGACTTATAGAAAAAAAACATATATATTCCCCTGCTCCCCCTCTACCATGCCATTAAACCAAAACATAAGCTAGATAAAACACTTCTCTGGAATTCAATAGTAGCCAATCACAAGACCAAACTGTTAGGCATCTGGTCATATCAATTCTACTGAATATGAGAATGGCCAAATACTTAAACTTTTGGTCATATGTCCAGTCTGTACGATCCCACAGCAGAAATTCCTCCAGATGATGTGAGGTTTGTGAGTTTCAGGGAATGGTATGAACAGAAGAGTATGAGATTTTGTTTTGACAATAGGTCTACTATTAGACTGCAAAGGCCCCTCCTAATCTGACTGTCCACAGTGAAATACACAGATCTCAGAGAAGAGTGCTATAACACAAATGTTCATCTGAAATTGGCATCAGTACACAGTCTAGTATAAGTCTATCTATCTATCTATCTATCTATCTATCTATCTATCTATCTTCATCATCACCATCATCAGTAAGTAGGGCATGCAAAAATGTAATAATAATTTTAGGTAACCTTTTTTTTTTTTTAAATGGCAAAGTATTTAGAGAACAGAGAAGGAAATACCGACTGTACATTACTACCTTTCTGAGAATATTAATATTTAAACTCATTCAATTCATTTACTTTATATAAAATTTAGAGTGATGTCCCATGCCCTTGTCCTAATTCATCCTTCTGTTTATATTAAATATAATAAATTTCCCTCTATCACCCTTTTTCTTCTGTGTTACCTTGCTTGCCCTCTGCAGGGTTTTTCATTTCAAATGCAAATACAAATTCTATGACAGTGAAGGGAAGTTAAAGGTGACGCTAATGCCTGTAATAATCAAATTCCTTTTTTAATTTGCAAACCTAGGCTAGGAAAATAATTTGAGATACATGGGTTACACATCCACTTAGTTCAGTTTTTTAGAGAAAACGTGATTTATGAAGCCTAGCTTTATTTACAACAATATTAACTGGAATCCTCCTAGAGAAACTGGAATCCTCTTGTACTGGAAGAGCGCTTGATGTAATTAATAAAATTTTCCTGGGATAAATGAAAGAAACAGTTGCGATTGGGCTAATGTAAAAAATTCAAGGTCTATTAAAACTATGATGACTTACTTATGAAAGATGAATATTAGCTAATTTATTTAGCTTCACCTAATGCATGTAAGGGTAACTCTCAAAGTGCTGAGATCAAAAAAAAATCCCCTGATGTCTCCCAGTTGATGCCCTGTTAACTGATAAAATTAACATATGCTTTTCACTAGCAGATTAATGTGTATAGCAGTAGCAAATAACATACTTGAAGTAGTGCTAAACTCTAGGTAGATTTAGGAACACAATTTACGGTAATTTAGTCATGTGTCCATTAAAATAAAGCATTAAATATGTTTTTACATTCACCAAGCATAAGTACTTGAATCAGTCTTGATATCATCCTCTTGTAATTCTCTCCACAGCAGCACTCAGAAACATTATTCATTGTGAAAATATACTTCTTTCCTAACTAAGCCTGCGTTATTATAATTTAAGACCGAACATTTAAATTCCTGCATAAACCCATGTGAAACTGTCTCTATTTTAGTCTAAACTGTGTAAATTTATGATAGACATAATAACAGAGAGGACTAAATGCATTTTCCCTGGACTCAACTTAAATTATAAGTTTTGCGATTAATGATAAAAACACAACATGCCATTAATAGTGCAGGAACATAATTTACAATTTACATATGAACATATTTTAAATTATTATCTTCCTTACTCACTGTTGGAACTAGTTTGAATCATGTTATATGTTTATTTCCATTCACCATCTGTGTTTTTTTGATCTGTGTTGCTTTATGCTTACCTAATGCAATATTGTTTGCCTCATAATTTGTAAGGCCTGACACCACACTCCTGCCATGGTAATTCACTTTTGCACTCCTCAGAAATCATAGCTTTAAAGGCAAATCTTTATACTGTTCGATCAGTCTCAGCTAAGATCACACTGTCATATAAATGCAATATATACAGTATATCTATTTTTTGAAATTCAATGTCTAATTTATGTTTATTAGCCAGGGGATTTCAATGTAACTGCCCCTATTAATATAGAAAGTCAGTATTACTGTACAGGGCCAGCTACCACTTTGTATTATGTATAATTTCTGTATATTGTAGACGTGTTTCCACTAGTGCATTATATATGACATTGTAACCATTATTAAATGTCACTATTTTTACCAGTTGTGCTTCACTAAGGTGTTTTTTGTTTTGTATATATATATATATTTACATACCTAAAATAGGAAAAAAAACTGAATTTATTATCACAGCTACTCAAATTATTAACAGCTTCAAGTAACTGCCGCGCAATGTTCTGAATTATTGTATTTATGTTTTATTAACTGAAGTAAACCAAATTGTAAGAACAAAATGTTGTCTGCATTGATACGCTCTTCTATGCTAGTTGTAAAGAAGTGTTATTTTTTTTAATGGTGAGAAGATTTTTTTTTCTTGCTTTTTTTTTCTCCCCTTCCATTTTGTGTTCACATTTTAGGCTTTCCTCAGAAGTTACTGGCCTGGGGGCTCTGTAATATATTAGCCTCAAGACAGGACTTATCCTCGTGAGACAATGATTTCTATGGACTTTATATGCCTGAGGGAATCTGACAGATATAACATTTCATATTATACAGAACGGGGGGGGGGGGGTGGCAATTCTTTTTTTTTATTCCCTGAGTCATTCTTAATTTTTACCTTTATGCTGTTTTCTCTACTGTTTCTGAGTAGGCTGACACTGTTGTTACTAAGACTATATTTCTACAGCAGGGTTTTTGGTAAAAAAAATATTTCCTTTGTGGTCATGCTTTGACTAGATAAATGTAAAGCATGAACACTTCATATTACAAATATCACTGTATTTAAATGTAGATTTGATGGTAAGTTAAATTATTTTGGTTTTATATATCTTTAAATAAAATTTCTTGGAAAAAAAACATTTTTTTCTTTTTTTATTAAAATTTTTAATATAATTTATTTTGTGTTCAATACAGCTGGTGCAATTGGTCACTGAAATTGTGTCGCACATAACATGTAAAGTAAATTATGATTTTCTTCTATGTTTATATTGACTTATGGTGGACCAAAATCAGCACATTTTAAAGAGGGATGCATCCAAAAGAAAAAAATGTAACAATGTGTTAATTTAATAATAAAAAAATGCTCAGGAATACAGTTATTGATGCCTTCATACTGTACATTTGTGCCTATTGACATGGTTAATTTGTTTTCTTAACAGGGAAATGGATAGCTTTGGTAAAATGTGAACTAAAAACATTTACCATGCATATCAATTAATATAAAAAAAAGTGTAGTTTCTCCCTCTCTTTAGTCTGAACTTGATTGTGCTGTTACTTGTACCCCTTTCTCTGTTGAGTGCTTGCTCATAGCAAACATTGAGAGCGTTGGCAATGGTGACCTAGCTATTGACTGTTTTACAATTTTCTGCATTGCAGAGGAGAGTATGGACATCAACAGAAAAACAGGGAAAGTCTGCCTTTCCCTACCCAAGTGAAATGCAAATGCACATACAGTATATCCATTCTAACGTCAAACATCTGAGGGGGCTGGAAGGTCAATTCATTGAGATATATGAATTATTTTAACTGTGCTCTTTTTATCATATGGTCATTTTCTCATCACAATGTTCAGTTCTTTATAGTGGCTGTAAAGGTAAAAGGTTTTTTACCCTAATGCATTTTATGCATTAAGGTAAAAAAACTTTTAAATGCAGCCCCCCTAAATACTCACCAGAGCCCAATCTCCGTCCAGCGCTGTACACTCTGCAGCAGCTCTTCTATCCTCTCCCAGCTCTCATAGGCTTGGCTGAGAGCCATTGGCTCCAGCTGCTGTCAGTCAAAACCTGTGAGCAGAGAGCGAGGCCGAGCCAGGCTGTGTGTCAGAATAGACGCCTGAGTGCCCCCATGGGAAACAGCTTCCTGTGGGGGCTCTCGGTAGAGGGAAGGAGCCAGAAGCACCAGCAGGGGACCCAAAAAGAGGAGGATCGAGGCTGTTCTGTGCAAAACCTTTGCACAGAGCAGGTAAGTGTGACATGTTTTTTTATTTAAAAAAATAAATAAACTTTAATATCACTTTTAACTATTATGTTGTTGGGCATAAAATTGTTAAAGACATGGTAATATGTAAGATAACTATGTGAGATAACATAGTTTTGAAGGTGCAGGTTTTGTATTCTTTCTTTGCTACTAGTGAGACACTGCCCTAGAACAAGCATGTGTGTATTAGGTGTCCTGGCATCTGATATGCATTCATCAGTTATTAAAGGATGGATAAGGATGATTGTCCTGAGGTCTAAACCTTAAAAAACAAGTCAACAAAAACAGCCCTTATATTACTTTATTGCCAGGATGCAGTTAACCATGGAAAATCTTTATTTTTCTTAAAGTATTATTTTATCCCTGTTAAAAATGGCTCAGTTTTCCTCTCCCCTCCATAAACTATTCATAGAACCAGAAGCTAGTGGTGTTTTAAGAAGAAACAACCCATGTGATGCTGACTTTCATATGTAGAATACTACAAAAAGCATATAAATAATCTCCATCCATTAAATAAATTCCCCAGAGAATAAAAAAAAAAGATGACTTTCAGCTGTTAAATATAGAAACGTATGCATGGCAATGAAAACACTTCATGCATTATGGTTAGGTGAGCTGGCCCTTAGGTTTTTATTTGCAGCATTACTCCATATGAAGTGTGATGGTCAGACATAGCTCTCAGTTCCTAATGGAATGCTTGATAAAGAAGTTCAAAATATTGAGCAGCCTATTTCATATCATCTAGCCTAATATCCCCACTGCCTTCAGCTTTCAGAAGAACATTTTTCTTCAAAACTCTTAAGTATCCAATGATAAGGTAGCTTTCAGCATATCCCATTCTTGTTATATCACCAGAATGGGAGGGCACTGGGGATGGCAAATGTGCCGATTTGCAGAGGGTACACAGAATCCTGTTTGGTTATTTTTGGAATAATAGGCAAACTTTTGTCAACGAAGGCCATAGGGAGCTGGGCACCATCATTAGGGACATTTAGCAATGTAAAAAAATACTGTACAAGGGGAGAGAGTCCTTTTAACGCAACTTTGAGGGCTACATAGAAAAAAATCTTTCAGCTGAATGGGCCATTAGAGTGGCAGGAGCTGCTAATGGCGGCAAGTATCATTTTTAGTTAGTGGGATGGGGGCTGGATGGCATTTAAATATCTAGTCTGTAGCATTAGCAGCAGGGTTTTCATAGTTATTGGTAATCCAAGATTCTTTAATTCTAATGAAAGTGAGCCTGTCCACATTGTCAGGGAACAGGCAGATTTGCCTCTCTGTAGAAGAAGAAAAGGAAGAAGAGGGTGGCTAGATGGCTGGCTGCTCTAAACCTAGGAGAAGAAGAGGAAGGAGGCTTTGTCAGCCACCTTATTACCTCCTGTTGCTATATAGCATGGTCACTGCCACTCTGAGATAGAAAAGGCAGGCGTGATCTGCCTTTAGATGGTACAGCCTAATCAGGCTTTGTCTTGCAGAGCCTGTACTTGCCTTGCCCCCCATCAGAATTAGCCTTTTTAGTATCCATATTTCTACATGAGAATTCAGGTGGTCTCCTTAGTGGGTGTATGAGTATTTTTAGTTACTCCATGCTACTGGGATACATAGCAAAATAAAAAAAATACCCTATAAAAATTAAGCACTCATAAATATCAGCTCCCTGGAAACCATTGATACATGAAATAATGTAAATAAAATACCAGTATATATTTTTAGGTTTTAATTAGTGGGCTATATTCAGTTAAGAACTGGTCACAAAATTGCACCTGGTTTACAACTGGTAAAATAAATTGACTATAGTTTATCTAAGGTTTACATACATCTTTATGCAATCAGCTTTATGTACATATTATTACTATTATGTTTTCATGCTTTAAAATTAGTTTACCTATAGTTTGTAATTATATACTGTGTGTTCAATCTTTGTTCATTACATATGCAGCCCCTGCTTCCTTTGTAGTACTGCTGTTCAGTGCTTGTGCGTTACTGTTCCTCTCTCAATGTAAGTCTATCAGGCTGCTCAGACTGACTGAAAATACCAGACTAGCCATGTGGGGTAACTTATAATATCTCAAAAGTCATTTAGCTGAGTTGCAGACTGTATTGTTCAATATACAGATATTTCCAGCAGAAAAACCAAACAATCTGTAGATGAAACATGAAAATAAAATATAAGAATAGCAGGCATGTAAAAATGTAAAATTCAAACGAAAGGCATTAGCAAATAATAAAAGCTAGCTTTGTATTTTTTGTGAATGTGTTGTTTCTCATTGGTCTTGTATTTAAAGGAAACCTGTCATAACAAGAGCACAAAGGCTGCCATTGCTGATCACCTCCTGAAAATTCTATTTTCCAGGCTGACATACTCTGGAGTTAGAACTTCACTGACATACCAAATACAAAGATCAGGAATTTTGATTTTCCTTATCAGCATACTAGTTCTGGGCCAGTGACTCAAAATCTGTTGACACTACAGAATTAACAGACCAGCCCGGGAACTGGAATTTTCATTTGTTAAGCAGTGAAAGCCTCTATGTTTCTCTCAGGACATTTTTTTAAACCAAAGTTTGCTAACTGACTCTCCAATGAAAACTTAAGCCAAAAAAAAAGCACTTTACATTTTTAACGGCATGAGAAAATAGTAAAATCTTTGTTTAGTTGCTGAGTTTCTATTATGAGGATTTTCTTACTTCCTTACACTAGAACAGACACAGATAGCTCTAAGAACCTAGAAGAGGTGCTATGTAAGACTTTCCACTCTATCAAAAACTAACGCTTGGGTGGGAATTCCACTATAAGGCCACTTAACTCCACACATGGTTTATAGGACAACAGTCAGGCAGATACACAATGGTCTGTTACAATATAACTTTTATATTTGTTCATATTTGTTAGCTGCTAATGCTACTCCAGAGTTTATTTTATATTTCATACCAAAATTATATTTTTACAGGAAAAAACCTTGTATAATTTGTGTATCCCCCCCTCCTGTCACATGCAGCATATCAATTATATCAATACCTCCTCATGATAAAGATAAACCTATTGTTCTTTCTGGAATGTTCCTGTACATTACCAAAAGCATTAACCTGTGATACCCCATATTCATCAATAAAACTGTAAGAAAACTTTTCTCTTCTTTTTGCAGTTTCTTTTGGTGAATATGAATAAATCCGTATGGATTCAGCTTTACATCGGGCCTTCATCTCCTTGAAAACGTCAGGAAATTTTGTGTCCATCGAGGTTTACTGCTTGACTAAGGAGTTGGATAGAGCCACCATACTCTACTATGTGCTTTTTTCATTGGAAGTATTTATAAATCGGCAATAGTTTGTAGAATGTCAATGTGTTGGTGAAAGATCATTCTTATGAGAATGAATATAAACTTGCTTAAAAGATGATGACTTATATGGAGAGAAAAACAGAAAACATTAAAAAAATAAAAAAATAAATGAGACTTATCCTGTACAATTGCTAAAAGCAGTAAAAAGTATTTGCACTCCTCTTAAAATACATTGGTTAGAGCTCAGGTGGCTGGTGTGACAAAATATTTTGCAAAAAATAACCTTTTTTTCTGGCCAAAACTGTACAGCACCATAAACAGTGTGAAAAAAAAATCTGTGCCATTCAAGCCCCTTTATTAATATTAAACAATGTCAACTAATGTCCGTATTTGCATTTCCATCAATGTGATTGACAAAACTCAGTCTAGATTATGCTGGTTAAATTCTGTGTGTTATAAAAGTGGAGAAGGCCAAGTATTGTAAACAAATGATCAAGGACCGTCGTTTTGGAAAGCCACTTGTTTATGATTTTCTGTCTTATCACACTATGACTTTTAGCAAGAAGTTTTCTTCTTTAGTGCATAACGTGCTGTTTTAAGTACAGAGTTTATACAGATTTTATCCATTACCTGTGACTTCAAAGATATGTAGTAAATGAGGTGTGCACATGCTGTCGAAACAGTAATTTAAGTAGATGACTGAGACTTGGAATATTTATTTGGCATATGCCCAAAAGCCCTACATGGCTCTTTCTAAAGGAAAACAGTGGAATAGATGTAAATGTCATACAACAAGAGGCCACTAATGTTTATACACTGCTAGAAGTGACATAAAAAGGTGGCACATGCAGGACATGTTTACACCATAGACTCAGGACCTAATTCTAGCTAAGGACGATGCATGTCAGGCTGTTCCAATCTAATATTTCGTACAGTATAAGGGTCACCAAAGAGTTAAGTTATTATTTTGCAGTGCTGTGCACCTGTATATGTAATCCACAGCAGTGCAGTGCCCGCTGCTGTGATGTTGTATGCTGTAATGTTACACGATATGGTGGCCAGAACCGAAAGCCTGGTAGCTCAGCCTTTTTCTATGCCTGGTGCCCATTTTAATAGCCATTCTTTGCAAATAAATGTCTTAAGCAATGTGTCATCTTTGACAGAATAATACAAATCACATTATTAATGACTGTAAAAATTGTTCATATTGTGAACTGTGTACACGATATCTAGCAGCAGTGAACTTCAAATATAGCTCTCTAAAGTACAGGTACATACCACACACTCTTCCTGGCTGCAGAACGGCTTCATGCTATGACCATTGGGAGTTCTCTACTGATCTTGTTTTGTGATCGAGGCCACTTCTTCATGTAACGTACATTTCAAGAGAATCTGAGACACTATACATTTTTTTTTTCAGTAAAAAGAGGAAAAATAAAATTGGTAAATTGCAATATGAGTCAGTTTTACTCTATGTCATTTCTATCAAAGGACTTCTGCATCAAGCCCATTCTGAAGAACAGCTAAGCTTTAATGTACCTGAATAAAGATACCTTTGAAGACAATCAAGTCTGGAGTAGTCCAGTATTTTATGCTCTGACACATTCACAATATTTACAGAATAAATGTAAAATAATTCCATGAGACCTGTGTTCCTTTTTTTTTCCCAACATCTTAGAGTATGTATGAGACTGATTGGTTTGCAGTGGCTATTTACAATAAAATATATTCACTATAAGAACATTAGTTTGTGTGATGAACCTCCATATGCACTTAAGATACTATAAATATTTCTCAACACTAAAAGTAGCCCTTTGCTTCTTGTTTGCATCTTTTTACACATGGCAAACTAAAGCAAAAATGTGTAGTGGGGGAAATATACAGGCTGTAAGTTATTACCTCTGGAATTGTGGGTTGCTGATACATTCCATGGAAATCATAAAATGTGGGACACTCTTCAGAATAATAGTGTCTCGCTTCAGTGCAACAAATGTTGGTAAATGGGAGATTCATGTACAGTACCTGTCGGAAACATGTACATAAATTTGTTGCAGTAATTCACCAGAATTGGCACAAACTACTCCAACATGATTTTGGTCTTATTTACCAACAGTTTCCTTAGCACCAAAATGGCAGTATTTCGTAATGAAATTGTCGCAGCCATAGTGACATATTATTTGAATATGTTGCACATGTCATGCCTATCTCTAAAAGTGTTGCAAGATTCTGATGCTAGACTCCCTAACCCAACAATAGAGCCAAAATATTTTGCAAAAGCTATATTTAGTTGCCCACATTGAGGCACTATCTGGAACAATAATGTAGATTGCAGTTCTGAGTTTATTTGCTTAAGTGCTAGTTCACACCAGACGCAGTTCCGTTCAGTTATGTGTGCTTTTTTCTGCACAAAATGCATGCACAGTGTTTTCCATATATTCCAATGGCTCCAGTTCACACCATGCAGTCAGTTTCTGGTCAGTTTCTGCACCGGAAACTGACTGCATAGTGTGAACTAGAGCCATTAGAATACATGGAAATCACTGTGCATGCATTGTTAGTGCAGAAAAAAGCGCACGGGACTGAACGGAACTGCATCTGGTGTGAACTGGCCCTAATACTTGTTGCAAACCAAATACCAAACAGTTCCATTGTGTCACATGTCAGACATCAGGAAGTTTATTATAAATTGGATGGCTTGCATAAGCGGTTATTACATGCTGCCTTAACATGACATATGTTAAGGCAGCTAATGATAACTTGTGTTAGCCATACAATTAATAATAAACCTCACGATGTTTGGCATGCAACTACAAAGATCTTGTCTTTTTAACTGAGTTGATTTCTGGCAAGACAAGGCCATAGACCTTTTTGTGTATGCTATATAGTGGATATTGGCTGGATTTCCATAGTGGCAGCAAGTCTTTAGATTTGTATTTGTTTAACCAATTGTTTACTCAAAATATTAAAGCCAGAGACAACCAGACAACAACCACTTTTATAGTAATAACACAAAAAAGGGGGTAAACCCAGCAACACCGATCGGATCTCAAAGGCATAATATAAGTGGGGAAGTAAATACAGTGGGGATAAACCAGAGGAGTCTGGTATTAAGTAACAAAAAACTGAGAAAACCAGCTCAAACACACCTTACTACACAAAAAAGTTAAAAACAAACAAATTATGGAATAATTATGGAATAATGCCTCCATTCTTAGGTATACATCTTCCCTTGTAGGCAGACCTCTTAAGTCTCAGCTTTCCAGAAGCCTTGCTGTATATGTGAGCTGAATAATGCTCAGTTCTTTCTCTCTGTAGCTCTTTTTTCATAGGTCACACCTAAAAATAGAGGCTTTGTTCCACAGTTCTACAAAGCCTTTAGGACCCAGAACAGAACTTATTAAGATCCTGTGAAAGCAAGAACTTTTTCTCTACATCAGTCGTAAATGCTGGAGACCAGGAATAAAATGAAAAATTCTGCATGGAATACCTGTTATCTATGATAACAAATGTCAGAAGTGTCATTTTATCTCACTTTGGAGAGATGTTCTTTCACTTCCTGATGTGCCTCTAGACAAGGAGAGGTGGGAAAACTCCTATTATGGATACAGGCAGTAATAAACACCTGACACGTTCTAGCCCTTCCCATACTGTCCAAAACTAAGGAAAAATATATTTTGTCTGGAGTTCCACTTTAGTCAAAATAAGTAAAACAACACAAAGAAAAAAGCCTGACTGAATGTTGATCTAGACTAGTACAGGCGGTCCCCTAGTTACAAACATCTGACTTACAAACGACTTGTACTAACAAATTGAGGGAGACAACAGGAAGTGAGAGGAAATCTACCCCTAGGAAGGGAAATACACTCCTGTTAGAGTTATTATGGGAAAAAGGTGTCTCCACTGATGCTTTATCACCAATCCTTGTTTCCACAACAATCCAAAAGTTTCAAAATCCAATTATCATTGGGACATAAAGTGAGGTGAAATCTTCTGGACAGGGGCACAGACAGCAAAACAAACATTACAGGGGTGTTAACCCTTCCCTATACTATCCAAATAGCTTAAAACATTTATTTTTGTCTGGAGCTACACTTAAAAAATGTACCTGTTCCGACTTACAAACACATTCAACTTAAGAACAAGCCTACAGACCCTATCTTGTTTGTAACCTGGGGACTGCCAGTACACAGTATACAGCATTTAAATGTGTCAAAAGACAACTCAATTAGGTAGAATGCCATAGTTGCCAGGACAAGTAACAAGGCAACAAACAGTAATGCCGCAAACACACGGCCTTTTTTCTCGTCGAAAAAAACGAAAATTTTCCCATTCGACGAGAAAAACGATAGTCTGTGGGCTTTCTGTCGTTTTTTTCGACGAGAAAAACGGCATTAAAAACAACGAGAAAAATTAGAACATGTTCTAATTTTTCTCGTCGTTTTTTTCGACATGTTTTCCGGGGCAGCACTGGCGCGGAGCCCACACACGGTCGTTTTTTTTCGACCCAAAAAAAATGACATTTAAAACGGGCGTGTGTGGGGGGAACAAGCTGTTCCTCGTTTTTAACGTCGATTTTCTCGACTGTGTTTTCACCGTCGAAAAAATAGATTGTGTGTACGCGGCATTAGAGAAGAGTTGGAGATAATGATTACATTTATTTCTAAATGTATGCTACAGGAGGTGGACAAAAACACCACACAATGAAACAGTCCAATTTTGTACTAATGTCACAGTTACAAAACTTCAAAAGCAAGTCACACTATGTTGGTTCCCAGTTTACTGTATGTGTCAGCTTTGAATGAGCAGTAACAATTAGCACCTTTTCTTTGTTTTCAGCTAAAAGAATTCAAAAGAGACAAAATGGCATGTTTAAATGTGTCTAAGGTAAGGTTTCAAAACTAATGGCAGCATGTACCAAATATAGTCCAAGTGCCCTGGCAAGGACAATAGTGGCTGCAAGTCAAAGTTTACCAACTAGGGTGGTCATGAGAGGATAGACACTGAATGCCACAATTGTATGGATGTTAAAAAAAAAGTCAGGACATATATGAGCATGTCTATTTGAGCAAAAACCTTACCAAAAGCAGACATTTATAATAGGGCTGCTATTTGGAGGCTTCAGATATCCAGGGCAAATGTGCCAGAAAACATAACCTGGATAAGAAGGACAGAATTATATCCTTGAGCAGTGGAACAAAGTAACATAGTCTGAACAATCATTTTCTATGCTATTTTTTACAAAACTATGGATTTACATTTCAAGAGCCTTCCACATTTAACTGTAAATGTAAACTCTCATAGAAATATTGTACTCTGAGAAGAATGGGGTCTCCTTCTGAAAACACTAGTCTCTGGTTTCAATTATTTACAAATCAGTGGCCAAATCCTGGTTTGCAGCAAGTTAGCTAACAGTTGGCGAGGAACAAACCCCTTATCGCTTTAATTGTTCTAGGTCTATGACTGAGAAAGTGTTTAAACCAATATGTCAGCATGACAGAATAGAACAGCAACAAGTACCCTCTATGCCAGTGGTTCTCAACCTGGGGTCGGGACCCCCTCGGGGGTCGAATGACGATTTGCCAGGGGTCACCGAATCCTGGGCTTTTCCTGAATTCTGCATCGCTCTCCCAGTCTTTTTCGCGGCCGACCAGCGGGGCTGTCCCTGGAGCCTGTGGCCGCTCAGCAGGGATGTCCCTGAAGCCTGTGGCCACCCAGCAGGGCTGTCCCTGGAGCCTGTGGCCGCCCAGCTGGGCTGTTCCTGGAGCCCACGGCCGCCCACTCAGCCTCTTCGCAGCCACCCATTCAGTTCACGGCATGGCTGGGGGGCAGAGATTAGAGGTCAGCTGACTGGTGAGGAATGTGAAGTGGGAGGGGCTGGAGGAGACCCTATCTCCTGATTTCAGCATAGGTGTCACTGCTGCGAGACACCACAAAGTCGGAGACACAGTGAGTAACACTACCTGTGACTATAGTTGCTATTAAAAGTCCCCACTACAGTTCTCAGATCAGCAGATGTCCTTGATCAAGAGCACCTAAGTTGGCTGATCAGAACTCCCCCCAGCACTGCTACTCATCCCATCCCCCCTCACCAATGAGTAAGAGAAGGAATAAAAATAGAGAATACATGGAATGGAGAGTAAAAGAGGGGGAGGAACAAAGAAAAAAGGGATTTTTATAACAGCTTACCTGTAAAATCCTTTTCTTGGAGTACATCACGGGACACAGAGCGACTTAGTCATTACTAATGGGTTATATAGATTACCTTCAGGTGTTGGCACTGGCCAATTCCAAACCGGAAGTACCCTCCCCTATATAAGCCCCTCCCACCCGGGAGCACCTCAGTTTTGTAGCCAAGCAATAAGTGTCCCAAAAAGAGGGGTGGGAGCTCTGTGTCCCGTGATGTACTCCAAGAAAAGGATTTTACAGGTAAGCTGTTATAAAAATCCCTTTTTCTTTTTCGTACATCACGGGACACAGAGCGACTTAGTCATTACTAATGGGACGTCCCAAAGCAATGCCAAATGAGGGGAGGGATACATAAGCTGGGCGCCATCAGGCATGAGGCTCTTTTGCGGCCTGCAACACACTGCGCCCAAAAGGCGACATCCTCCTGACTTCTGACGTCTACCTGGTAGAATCTAGTAAACGTGTGTACTAAGGACCATGTTGTGGCCTTACAGTACTTGAGCCAGGGAGGCTTGGTGATGCACTGCCCATGAAGTTCCAACTGCTCTTGTGGAGTGCGCCCTAACTTTGAACGGAGGCGGTCTCCTTTTCAAGCCATAGGCTTGTATTATGACCTGTCGAATCCACTTGGCTAAAGTAGATTTTTGATGCTGCCTGACCCTTTCTGGGGCCTTCCGGCAGAACAAACAAAGTATCCGTTCTACGAATCTGAGCAGTGGCTTTAAGATAAGCTTTAACTGCTCTTACTACATCCAAAGAATGCAATAACTTTTCCTCTACCGAACTAGGTTTGGGGAAAAAGGAAGGAAGAACCACATCTTGGTTCAAATGGAACCTCGATACCACCTTAGGAAGAAGGCTGGATGAGGACGTAATACTACTCTGTCCTTATGGATAACCAGATATGGCTCCTTACAGGACAAGGCGGCTAATTCCGATACTCTTTTAGCCGAACAAATGGCTACTAAGAAAATCAATTTCCTGGTGAAAAGAACCAAGAAAATGTGCCGCAATGGTTCAAATGGTTGTTTCTGTAGAACCGACAGAACCAGGTTTAAGTCCCATGGACATATGGGAATACTAACCGGAGGGCTAATACGCATCACTCCTTGTATGAAAGCTTTGATTAATGAATGCAAAGCCAAGGGCCTTTGAAAAAAAAATATTGACAAGGCCGTCTGACCCTTGATAGTACTCAAGGCAAGCTTCCTATGTACAGCCCACTGTAGGAAGTCCAGAATCCTACCTATTACGTACTTACGTGGATGCCATTTCCTGGCCTCACCCCACGTGATGTACGCCTTCTAGATCCTATAATAGATCTGTCTGGATACCGGCTTCCTGGCATTGATCATGGTAGATACCACAGGATTAGAGAGCCCTCTCTTTTTTAGAATGTGGGCTTCTATAGCCAGGCCGTCAACCTAGGGCTGGTAAGGAAGGGTAGTATATCGGTCCTTGCGAAAGCAGGTCCGGACGATGTGGGAGGGTCCAAGGACTTCCCACTGACATTTTTACAATCTCCGCGTACCATGCCCTTCGGGGCCACGCTGGAGCCACCAGAATCACTGGTTTCTTTTCTACCCTGATTCTGCGGATTAATCGCGGTGGGAATGCATATATCAGCTTGAACTGATCCCAAGGGAACACTAGGGCATCCGAACCGCAAGCTAGGGGATCCTTTGTGCGAGACACAAATCTGTCCACCTTTGCGTTGAATCTGGATGCTAGCAGATCTACATCCGGTGTTCCCCACCGCTGGCATATTGCCTGGAAAACCTCGGGGTGAAGAGACCATTCCCCCGGGCATAATTGCTGGCGACTTAAAAAAGTCCGCTCTCCAATTTTCCACTCCTGGGATGAAAACCGCGGATATGGCTGTGACATACCTTTCTGCCCATTCCAGGATGCATTTCGCTTCCCTCTGGGCTGCACGACTCCTGGTGCCACCCTGGAGATTGATATATGCCACTGCTGTGGCATTGTCTGATTGAATTCTGACAGGTGACCCTTGGAGTTTGGATGTCCATGCTACTAGGGCATACCGGGCTGCTCGTATCTCTAAGAGATTGGTAGGCAGGGCCTTCTCTGCTTCTGACCACTTGCCCTGGAGAGACCATTGCTCCAGTACTGCCCCCCAGCCTATGAGGCTGGCAACTGTAGTGACCACCTTCCAAGAAACCGGACTGAAGGGTTTCCCTTCCCAGATTCTGGGGCACCAACCACCAATGGAGGCTCTTGCGAACGGAAGGGGACAGGGACATTGGTAAGTCTAAAGCCTGAACTTTTTTGTTCCAGGCTGACAGTATGGCCCTCTGCAAGTTCCTTGAATGGAATTGACCGTAGGGTACCGCTTCGAATGAAGCCACCATTTTTCCCAGCAGCCTTATACACAGGCGTATGGATGGTTTTTCTTTTTTGTACCCACTAAGTGGGTCAAATCTTTCAAAGACGACACCTTCTCTGGAGGTAAGAAAATCTTTCTCTGATTTGAATCCAGTCTTAGCCCCCAAGTATTCCAGGCTTTTGACTGGTTTTAGGGCTGACTTGTCTCGGTTGATAATGCAACCGTGAGATTCCAGATACTTGATTATCTTGTGAACGACCACTTCTAGTTTTTTTCACTGAGTGGTCTATCAGCAACAAGTCGTCTAGATATGCCATTATCGTTACACCTTGTGTTCCTAGTTTGGCCAATCGTAGGGCCAGAATTTTTGTGAACACTCGTGGTGCCGTGGCCAGACCGAAAGGTAAGGCTCTGAACTGAAAATGGCGCCCTTCTACTGCAAGGCGTAGAAATTTCTGGTGGGCCGGACAGATGGGAATATGCAAATAAGCATCCCTTATGTCGATCGAGGCTAACCATTCCTGCCCTTGTAGGGCGGTGGCCACCGATCGGATCGACTCCATCCGAAAAAAGTACTGATATGTAGGAACTTGTTTAGCCCTTTTATATTCAATATGGGCCTCATGTCCCCATTTGGTTTGGGGACTGTGACAAGGTTCGAGTAAAACCCGAACCCGTTTTCTTTCAAGGGAACCTTCATGATTACCCTTGGGGCAATAGTTGCTCTAGTGCCAGAAGGAGGGATCCACTCTTCTGGGGATCGCTTGGCACGTTTGACCTTATAAAATGGGCAGGAGGAATGTCTTTTAACTCCAGCCTGTATCCCAGACTTACTGCGGGGATCACCCATCTCTGATGGTGTCCCGCCAGGTCTCTGTGAACAACTGAAGTTTTCCCCTCACCCGACTGAGTGGGGGCAACCCTTCATGACTTAGGGGGAGGTTTTGTACCTCTCTTGACCCAGGGTTTCTTGATACCCTGTGATTGTCCCTGATTTCTGCCCCCTGGATTTGACCGCGGAGGCCGTCGGAACTGTTTCACAGCCGATGTGCCAGGGACTGGAGAAGTAGGCCTCTTAAAAGAAGGACTTCTACCCTTGTTCTTAACCGGTAAGAGTGAACTTTTACCGGCAGAAATTTTCTGGATATATTTGTCCAGATCTTCTCCAAATAAGCGTTCTCCATGAAATGGGAAGCTAACCAGCAGTTTTTTACAGGGAGCTTCAGCAGACCAGTTTTTGAGCCACAGAAGCCTGTACTATAGACAGCGTAAAGCGGGAGGCCTGTTGGATTGTATCCTTTATGGCGTCCACCGCAAAACACAAGGCTCTAGGCAGGTCAGCTAGGGCAAGAGCCTGCTGATCTGGTAAGTCCCTTAAGACTTGTTTCAACTGATCTTTCACTGCTTGGCAGACTCCAATCGCTGCTACCGCAGGTTGTGTCACCATGCTTGCTGTAGAGAAAGCAGATTTTAGTAAAGACTCCAATTTTTTATCTATTGGGTCTTTGACATTGGAACATTATCTACTGGACATGTCAGTGATTTGTTAACAGAAGAGATGGCTGCGTCCACTGTAGGGACCCTCCATTTTTTTATGAACTTATCCTCCATGGGATAGATCACCGGAAATCTCTTGGGGGGAGCAAATATTTTATCAGGATGCTCCCAATCCTGGTAAATAAGCCCTTCTAATAAAGGGTGGATTGGGAAGGAACAGACAGCCTGGGGAGCTTTTAGCGACCCCAGCGAGGAAACCGTAGTGGATGGTGGTTCCGCCAGAGGCATTTTAAATGCTGATCGGACCATATTAGTCAGAGACTGAACCCATAATCTTTCAGCCTGAGATGCTGAGAAAGGTTCTTCCACTGTTGATTCCCATAACTGAATCAACCTCATCCTGATCCCCTTCAGGTAGGTCGATCTCTGGGACTGTTCCTCCACTAACAGGCACTCTGAAGGAGGAGACGGAGATCGGACGCGCTTTTCCTGAGACAGGGAAGCAGCGATCAATGCTGTTAATCTCTCTTCCAATCCTCCCAGAGTTGAGGATAAAACCTCCTCTGTTATATATACAGGAGCAGGTGGACTGGGGACAGCCGCAGCACCAGGCATTCTTGCGGGGTTTCTACGGCTACTGACCTCTGAATTCTCAGGGGAGATTGGTGCAGTACAAGCATGCCCAATATCCTCAGAGCCCGATGGAGACCCCTTTGGCTTCCTGGAAGATCTATTTCCGGAGCGTCTGGACGACATATCCTTTAAGCACAAAGCTGAGGTATTCCCGTCGTCATACACCAATTTTGCTGGTAATAATCTAACACAGGTGCTGCTATATACCAGCTGGTGTCCACTAAAGTGCCTTTCTATGGGGATGCCTGCATCAACCGCCTCTGTGTGCCACTGTTTGTTGCTAGCTCTGTTTGCATCCAGCTGACACTTGTACTGTGTCTTTTAACTATGCTGGGACGCCCGCACATGCGCAGAAGCGCCGCGCATCGAGCGTCATCCACCCGCCCCGCCCCTTTTTTTCATAGGAGGCGCGTGCACGCGCCCACGCGCGCGCCCGTGCGCCATTGGCGCCCTTTTCAAAATCAAACAGGGGACTAGGAGCCAGGGCCCTTTTTGCCGGAGGGCCTGTGCGGTGGATGAGCGCAGCAACAGGGCAGAGGAAGTGGATTCCCACAGAGAAACTTACCAGCTGCCTGGATCTTTTGACTTGAGAAAACCAAAGATCCACATGACAAGAAAAATGGACTACAGCGGCCTCTAGTGGTTTAACACAGGTACCGCGGTCCCTTTTTTTTTTCTTGACTACTATTAAAATTTTACATTTTCAGTAGTTACAGGCAAACACAGATATTTAGCGGGAATACCGTTAGGTAACAGACAGAAAGACAAATTAGGCTTGGGGGTCCCCCAATAGAACCAAGTTCCTGGGGGCCCCCACTTACCTGATCCCCGCCGCAGGACTTTGTTTGGTCCACAGAAGTCCAAACTTCACCTATCACGGCAGGCATTGTAATTAAACCTTCAGGGACCGGGTTCCCAAGGATTCCACTCCCCTGGACCTGTATAGCACCCTGCACAGACAACATCTTGGTCGTGGGTATGACCAGAGCTCTGGATCCCAGGGTCCAGCCCTCCTAAGAGAAGCATTACAGGCAAAACCTTGCTCTTCTGCTGCAAGGCCCGGGTACCGACCGTTTAGCTATGAAGCTTTTTTGGTGGGATCCGGAACAGCTTACTAAGGCCCAAAAGAACCTGTATGCAAGCCCAGTGAAAACACATGTTACTCTTTGGCCAACACCTTAGACACTGGCAAAAAACTGAGGTGCTCCCGGGTGGGAGGGGCTTATATAGGGGAGGGTACTTCCGGTTTGGAATTGGCCAGTGCCAACACCTGAAGGTAATCTATATAACCCATTAGTAATGACTAAGTCGCTCTGTGTCCCGTGATGTACGAAAAAGAAAAGGGAGAGAAATAATAAGAAATATAGCTAGAGAGAGGGATGGGGGAAAAAACAGGAAATTGGCATAAAGAGAGATAAAAGGGAAAGAAAGGAGAACAAAGAGAGGGAGTGGTACATCCTAAAATGTACCATAAAGGGTTTTAATACTGTACAAGTGGAAGGGACTCAGGGAGCGCTAAATGTCCGTGGGTTAAGGGGGCAAATTACTTGTCTTGCCTTGGGTGCTGACAACCCACGCTATGAAAATAATTTTACTGTTAGGGGTCCCCACAACTTGGGAAATTTTAGCAAGCGGTCACGACACTAGAAAGGTTGAGAACCCATCTGCTCTATGCACTGCAGCCCCTTACAAGCCCATAGACGTGGTGGCTGCATTAGTATTTTCAAGCTAAGAACAATTTCACAAAATATAAAAAATACCAGTTGATCATGCTGGAAATGCAGTGATCTTGTCAATTCATGGAAGTATAAAACAATCTTAACTTCCTTCTGTAAACTACTAACCTCTAGATCCCCATCTAATGTAGATGAACAAAGGCAGACATGCTTGCAGTACAGCCTTGGCGTTAAACCCTGGTTCCCTCAATAGATACAGCGGAAAACGGAGCGTAGTCAGCTTAAGGCAGGAAAAACTTATTCTAATGCCTCGTATACGCGACTGGTTTTCCCGGCAGGAAAAAACCGACGCTTTTCCCGACAGGATTCCTCTCAAGCCTGCCTTGCATACACATGTGCACACAAAAGACCGCTGAACTTTTGACTGCCAAGAACGCGATGACGAGCCGACAAAATTACATTGTTCTATGCTTCCACGCATGCGTCGAATTGTTTACGAGCATACGCGTTTTTTTTTCCCCTCAGTAAAGCATACAGACGGCTGGTTTTCTCGGCAGGATTTTTTCCTGACGGGAAAAAAGAGAGTTGGTTCTCTTTTTTTTTCCCGCAGTTTTCCTGTCGGGAAAACTGTGATGGAGCATACACACGGCCGGTTTTCCCAGCCAAAAGCTGTCATGGCAGTTTTCCCCACGGGTAAACTGGTCGTGTGTACGAGGCATAAGGATTACCAGGTCTAAATATAGCAAGAAAAAGCCTCAAAAACGAAAGCAGCCACCACATCTAAGAACTAGTAAGCTGCAATATAAAAGAAACTTTGAATCACCTTATTTGCTGATATCTTCAGGTGAGTGGAAATCAGCAAAGCTACCCCACTCTGTAAGTCCTCAGTTTTGTTGTAAGCAATACAGAGTAACCAAGGAAGAGAAGGAGGGTGGCCTGTGGCCTGTACTTCAAGATATGGAATTTAAGGTAAGTAAATTTTATTTTTATCTTAATTATACAGTATAGGAAACAGGCTGAGTGTTCATACACCCTGGGACATCCCTAAGCAACAAATGAGAAGAGTGCGCAACAACAAACAAAACTGCCAACAGGCCCAACAACAAGGGTCAATAAAATCAACTTCAGAGAGCTGATGCAAAGAATGAGGAACGGCACCTTACAAAAGAGAGCCGTTGAAGGGAATTTCCCTGAGGGTTCAAACAGTGGTTCCTGCAGGGCACATAATACCAAAATGGGGTTCCAAGGAAGCTCAAGGAGCTGTAAGGTGGGCCTGATCTGAGATACACCTCGAGTAAAGGTTTTGACAAAAAAAAGCGAGGCCAGAAGTTTTTGGAAAAGAATGGACAAGACCGAAACCTGTCTTTTCGGAGTGCTTAAGGCCAAGTTTTGGTTAAGTTCTATGTGCAGGTAAGCAAAAAATGAGAGGCACAGACTAATTTCTGGGATAGAAGTGTCTGTGTCCACATTAGGCAAAGAAGGATGTCCAGGTATGATAGTAGATCTTTCTGGAAGTAGCTTTCAGCAAAGTAGCTGTGATGACTAAAGCCCTGTACACACGATCGGATTTCCTATGGTTTTTAAACCGATGGATTTTTCCATCGGAAAACCGATGAAGCTGACTTCCATCAGTCTTGCCTACACACCATCAGTCAAAAAACCGACCGTTCCAAACGCGGTGACGTAAAACACTCCGATGAGCCAAGAAAAATGAAGTTCAATGCTTCTGAGCATATGTCGACTTGATTCTGAGCATGCGTGGATTTTTTATCCGATGAAGTTCACCACAGATGATAGTAATTTGCTATCGGTTTTTTAACCATCGGATAAATTTAAAACATGTTCTATTTTTAAACACTGATGGAAAAAAGACCGATGGGGCCCATACACGATCGGTTTGTCCGATGAAAAAAGTCCATCGGACTGTTTTCATCGGTAAAACCTATCATGTGTACACGGCTTTAGGGACCCCTTTGTGCTTTAAGACCTGGACTTTAGCAGCCATGCTGTTAAAGTAAGTGACTAAGAAGCAGGATAGAGTAGAAGGCCCCAAGACAGCAGGTCTTGTCTGCTACAAAGAGGCCAGGGGTAATCTCCTAGTAGTCTGAGTATGTCTGTGTACCAGGTTCTTATGGACCAGTTTGGTGCAAGGAGAATCAACAGTTTTTTCTCTTATTCTATTTGTGGAGCAAGCATGGTAGAATTTGCTTGGGTATAGATTAGCAAGAACTGAGACCAATGGATTTGCAAGGCATCCAATGCCAGTGCTAGAGGATCTTTGATCCTGGCCACAAACAGAGGTAGCTTGTTGTTAAATCTGAAGGCCAGGATTTCCACATTTGGGGTCCCCAATCTCTGACATATCAGTTTGAATATGTCAGGGTGAAGGGCCAATTCCCCTTACTCCAGGCAGTGATGGCTGAGGTAGTATGCCTTCCATATGTCCATTTTTGGTATGTGGACTACAGAGATCACTAGACAGTGTTTCTGCATCCATTGATGATCAGGATGGCTTATTTTAAAGTGTTTGTTAACCCCCCCCCAAAAAAAGAATTCAGATCCTGGTCCCCTAAAGAAGATTAAACAGCACAGTGCTTGTGCTGTGAAATCTGCCCCCCCCCCCTAAACTGTAAAAAAAAAAACCTCCCTGAACCTGCCACTTCCTGTATCCCCTCTCTGTACTGACCACGAAAATCAGAGCTTCTAAGTCCTGACCACCGTGGTCAGAGTGCGTCCCTCCACCATATGCAGCTGTTCTCTCTGCTCTCCTCTTTCCCCCTCACCCCCTCCTCCTTGCCCGTCAGCTCCCTCTCTGTGTCTATGTCTCTGCCCCCCCCCCCGCCGCTATTAATAAAAATAAAAAACATACAATGGTCACTGCCAGCCCCTCTATTAGAGCCTCGCATACCACACTATATAAGTAATTTCTAAAAGCGAGCATTGTAAATACCTATTTAGAGCTATCTTCAGGCCGGTCACGTGATTCGCAGCCGCTTTACAGCTTCAAGACAGGGCTTCTGTGGGAGGCCACGTGATCTCCCCGGCTGACATTGACATCAGAGGGAGATCTCGGCCCCTCCCGCAGAAGTTTTGGATCGGAGCTTTAAAGCGGGCACGAGTCACATGACCAGCCTGAAGATAGCTCTAAATAGGTATTTACAACGCTCGTTTTTAGAAAGGACTTACATAGTGTGGTATGCCAGGCTCTAATAGAGGGACTGGCAGTGATTTAGAATTTAGACTTAACAAACACTTTAAGGCTGTATGACTCCTGGCGCCCCCTTGGTTGTTTGTGTAGGCCACAGCCATGGCAGTGTCTGATTGCACCCCGATTTGGTGTCCTTGCAGTAGTAGTAGTGCTCTGCCACAAAAATAATGTAAACCTTGCACTAGATGAACTAAGGGAAACTCAGACTGGTACACTTAAATCAACCCTGAATACGGGATTGAAACTAATATGAAATTAAAAAAAGGGATGCGCTGTCTTATAATGAACCCATATAAACATGTGGCAATATTAGCCTGATAGACATGCCATACTCACATGCATGTTTATCAATAATGTGAAAACAATAAAGTATATGTTGCACCTAGTATATAAAAATAAATTTATTAAATATAGTTTATAAAAAAATCTAATTGTGAAACACAATTAATAGAGCTCCCAAGTGCTCAAAAGCCCACACAGAATTCATCAGGTAAAGTATAGCAAATCAATGATGCTCTTCTCCATGTGCCAAGTGCTCAAATCACACAAAGTGTTCCAGTGCTCCAAAGTGCTTCTTAACAACTTAAGGACCGGACCATTATGCAGCTTAAAGACCTGGCCACTTTTTGAGATTCGGCACTGCGTCGCTTTAACTGACAATTGCGCGGTCTTGCGACGTGGCTCCCAAACAAAATTGGCGTCCTTTTTTTCCCACAAATAGAGCTTTCTTTTGGTGGTATTTGATCACCTCTGTGATTTTTATTTTTTGCGCTATAAACAAAAATAGAGCGACAATTTTGAAAAAAATGCTATATTTTTTACTTTTTACTATAATAAATATCCCCAAAAATATATAAAAATATTTTTTTTGCCTCAGTTTAGGCCGATACGTATTCTTCTACATATTTTTGGTAAAAAAAAAACGCAATAAGCGTTTATTGATTGGTTTGCGCAAAATTTATAGCGTCTACCAAATAGGGGGTAGTTTTATTGCATTTTTATTAATAATAATTTTTCCTAGTAATGGCGGCGATCAGCGATTTTTATCATGACTGCGACATTATGGACACATCGGACACTTTTGACACTATTTTAGGACCATTGTCATTTTTACAGCGAACAGTGCTATAAAAATGCACTGGTTACTGTAAAAATGACACTGGAAGTGAAGGGGTTAACCAGGAGGGGGCGCTGTATTGGTTAAGTGTGCCCTGATGTGTGTTTCTTACTGTGGGGGGCGTGGCTTAGCGTGTGACGTCACTGATTGTCATTCCCTATGACAGGGAACAGACGATCAGTGACAGGCTCACTAGGAAGCACGGGGAGAGGTTTGTTTACACTTACCTCTCCCCGTTCTTCCTCTCTGTGACCAGATCGCGGGACACCGGCGGTGATCGGGTCCGCTGTTCCCACTGGGGCGGTCACGGAGAAGAGGACCCACGGCTGGGATCTTAAAGGGGATGTACCTGTACGCCCTTGTCCCCAGCCGTGCCATTCTGCCGACGTATATCGTCGTGCAGCGGTCCTTAAGTGGTTAAATGAAACACCCTCTTACCAGACTGAAATGATCTGCAAATCATAGGAGATAAATAATGCCTTTGGTTCAGCGAATCTCTCAGCCGATGCTCTCACCACCGAATGGTTCAAATTTTAATTACCCTGTTAGTAGGAATCCACGACCATGTCCCCGCACCATAGAATCTACTCCATCTCAGTGCCGCTTTCTAATCATCAAGCTCTCTCAGACAACAATATGGTATTGAATACAAAAGAGAATATATTAAACATTAAAAAAAAATATTGCACTTCACAATCTGCAGGACATAAACAGCGGTAAAATAAAATCTTAATCCGGCCACGGGACACATCAGCCGACCCGGGTGTGATGATGTCACAGCTCTGACTCCATCTGACACGTTTCTCCATAAAAGGCATCCTCTAGGATTGGAGATCGATCATAGTAGTATTGCTCTGAACTGCAGGGCCTTAATAGGGAGCTTGCCTTCCACCAATGATCTGGTTACCTGAACATTCCTCCCTAACCAGAAAGACTGGAATCTGGCACTTTCCAGTGATAAGGAAGTAAAGATTTCCCAGTTTTTAAGGCTGCTAGGAAATTCCTTTCTTGGCTGGACAAGAGCATGTGTAAGCCAGAAGGGGCATGCTTTTATACCCATTGTCTCAGAGAGGCATTAACTGACCTTGCAGTTACCAAGTGATATTTTAGAAATTAAAGTTACACTATATTACCAAAAGTATTAGGACATCTGCCTTTACACGCACATGAAATTTAATGGCATCCCAGTCTTAGTCCGTAGGGTTCAATATTGAGTTGGCCCACCCTTTGCAGCTATAACAGCTTCAACTATTCTGGGAAGGCTGTCCACAAGGTTTAGGAGTGTGTCTATGGGAAAGTTTGACCATTCTTTCAGAAGCGCATTTGTGAGGTCAGGCATTGATGTGGACGGAAGGCCTTGCTCACAGTTTCTGCTCTAATTCATCCCAAAAGTGTTCTATCGGGTTGAGGTCAGGATTCTGTGCAGGCCAGTCAAGTTCATCCACCCCAAGCTTCCTTATCCATGTCTTTATAGTTAAAAAACCAAAAGAGGAAAATACTGCTATGAGTAAGCATCACACCCTGATGTGAAACGCGTTAGCTGTCACCCTGCATGTCCCTTCACTTTTGATTGTTTTTGGATGGATTGTTTATTTATTTCTTTTTTGAAAAAAAAATTTTTGGCTTTTTCATTTTCTTCATTAAACAATACGTTTAACCAGAGTGTGGCAGTCCAGATTACTTCTTCTCCTCAAGGAAAATACTGCGCTAGACAATAAGTGAAAAAGAAAAATATTAATGAAAAACCTACGCAATGATTGTGAGTGAAGATAGCTGCCAGTGCCAAAAATTTAGATACAAAACTCAGAAAATATGTGGTAATAAGGTACAACGCTAAATAGTGATCAAAAAATCCTAATTAAAGGAAATCATTAATAAACCCAATGTGAATGGAGAAAACCTAATAAAATGTTGTAAACCAAACCAATTGAATATATGTATATATCAAAATGAATTAGTGTGACAAATACCATAAAATTAACCAAAAGTATCAAGAAAACTTAGTGACTAAAATTGTGAATGTAAAGAACCAATATCGCATGTATATCACAAAATGCAGCTGGCATATAAACAAAACAATAATGTAAAATGATTCCCAACTGTGAAGAAAGGAAATATAGATATGTAAATGGATAGAAATAGCCAAATTAGCAAATAAAAATATGCTGACGGATAAATCCTGGATGTAAGAGGTTAATCCTAAAACCGGTCAGTCCTTATGAGGATTATTCCATAATGGTGCAAGGAAAGGGAGACTTGTGACAAGAGAACCTTCATCCACCAGTGAGGCACCCAAGGGATAGTAATGTAGTCTCCTTACCCTAAAGATATGACCGCTATCACGGCAGTCACTCCAGACACAGGGATTTAAGGTCTCCCTATAGACCCACTGCTGGTAGCCGGGTGACAGAGATGTGAGCGGTATCTGGTGTTATCTATCTCCGATAGATTACGATGAACGAGCTGTCGATGTTGTCTCCGAAGATTCCACTATGGGGCGCTGTCCTCTTCTGTCACAAGAGCTCCAAGAAGACGCTCCTTCCTCCTTGCAGCCGACACTCGAAATGGTGTGTGATTTTATGTCAGTATTACATTGTATATCCCTGTATGTTGTGGTCATTCAATTTGTCGTGGGTTATGAAGAAGAAAAAAATAATACATTCTATATTTACTGGCATGAATGTTAAAATTCTAGTAGGCCTCCAAAATAGAGTGAACAATTGCACTTGAAAACCTTTCAGAGAAAAGCAGATGAGCTTACGTGTTTTTTTCTTACAAGTCAACTATACATCAAATATTAAAGGTTTTTACAACTCCTGTGTTTAAGCAGAGACATGTTAGAACAATGATGGTTTTCGTAATCAAACAAGAGATGTTTAAGAAGACGAATTCTGCCATAGGAAAAGCTCTACAGATAGCTAACTGGGTTATAAACCTGAACAGCCAGGACAAAAAGTCACAGGAACTGAAACCAAAATGAAATAACAAATACATGTTGCATTATAAATACACCCAATATTATAAATAAGAATGTGATATATTGATATGGAATAAATGAAAAATTATGGTTAGATTATATATGATATGGTAAATCAAAAAGATGATAATAATTGTAGTATCTGTTGATCTAAGAAATTTGTTATAAGAAAGAAATATATATGAGTGTGATAATAAGTAGACGTGTTTTAAAGAGTTAATTAGCGGTATGAAAGACGTCAAATTGTGATTATAAAAATATAAATTTTAACCTGTACTTAGAGTAACACATATTCATCGGATATCGGAATTATTCATGTATCCGTATAATCATTTTTGTGATATTGATTGATATATAACCTGTGTCATGTTTAGAAAAAACTGTTTTAAAAGATATACATTTATGCAGAAATATAGAACAATGTTATGTTATATAAATGAATCAAAAAGTATACTAATCGTATTTTATGTATACCAGTTACCAGAATATTCAAAATATATCCTTCTCACCATTATATAAAATAATACACATTATATAATATATTAACTATATTAACACCATGCATCAATACATATCTTTACACTCATGAAGATTCCTAGACACCTGATACCTAAAAGCCACTGGAGCCATCTTAACTCTGGTCACCAACCAGTAGGAAAGAGCCATTTTGGAATGGGTAATTATGTCATTTTGATTTTATCTTGAATTCATTGTTGTTCTCTAAAATATTGAAGTATTAAATATTCTGCAATTTATGATTTATTCTCATTAATTAATAACCTGGTAGATTTTTCTCTAAAGCTTAAATTTTTCATTATATTTTTCTTTTTACATAGTTGCCAATTTATTGACAAAACAAAGATCCAATTTATTTCACATTGTTACCCACTTACTCACCTGCAGTATAGTAACGGTTAAACGTGGGAAATACAGACGTTCTGTTTCATTGTCATTTACACAAGGTTATTGATTATACGAGAAGTGATCATGGCGGTATTATGCCAAAGGGACTGCCCGCCCATTTTGCAGGTATTTTTATTGATTTTCAAGTCGTTCATGTAACGCAATTGAGATTTTAATTTCATGTAAATATTTGTTTTTTGTCAACCAATAAGTTTCATATGCATAGACTGTGTCATATAGATTGACTTGTATCTTAAAGATATCCTCGTTAAAAATTACTGTGCGGGCAAACTGTCCTTAACCACTTAAATTCCGGGCTTTTTATACCACTTCCATACCGGGCCTATTCTGGCACTTCTCTCCTACATGTACAAATCATCATTCTTTTGCTAAAAAATTACTCAGAACCCAAAAAAAATATATATGTTTTTTTAGCAGACACCCTAGGGAATAAAATGACGGTCGTTGCAACTTTTTATCTTGCACGGTATTTGCGCAATAATTTTTCAAACACCTTTTTAAAAAAAAAAAAAATGGTTTCATTAATTAAAAAATAACAAAACAGTAAAGTTAGCCCAATTTTTTGGTAAAATATGAAAGATTATGTTACGCCGAGTAAATAGACACCTAACATGTCACGCTTTAAAATTGCGCACACTCATGGAATGGTGCCAAACTTCGGTACTTAAAAATCTCCATAGGCGACACTTTGAAATTTTTTACAGGTTACCAGGTTAGAGTTACAGAGGAGGTCTAGTGCTAGAATTGTTGCACGCGCTCTAACGCATGCGGCGATACCTCACATATGTGGTTTGAACAGCGTTTACATATGTGGGCAGGACTTACGTGTACGTTCGCTTCTGAGCGCAAGCTATTGGGGACAGGGGCGTTTAAAAAAATTTTTTATTATTTATTTTTTTATTTTACTTAATTTTTTTTATTTTTACACTTTTTTTAACATTTGTTTTGATCACTTTTATTCCTCTTACAAGGAATGTAAACATCCCTTGTAATAGGAATGGTGTGTGACAGGTCCTCTTTATGGAGAGATGCGGGGTCAATAAGACATCACATCTCTCCTCCAGGCTGGAAAGCATGAGATCGGGAAAAATAAATCACGATCTCATGCTTTCAGACACAATCGCGGCTTTGTTTACCGTCGGAGGCCCGGGCGCAATGTGATGACGTCACGCCTGGGCCTCCGACGGTCATAGAGATGACTGGTGACCATCTGGTCACCAGTCATCTCTATGCTCATCATGTGACCACCGGCGCCGGACGATTCTTTTTCCGGGCCCCCGATGGCACGGGAGAGCCCGGAGAAGCACCGGATGGCGGCGGGAGGTGGGGTTGTCCCCTCCCGCCGCCTATAAGAACGATCAAGAGGCGTAACCGCCGCTATGATCATTCTTATGGTGCGCAGAATCGCCGGCAGAAGAGAAGGATATCTGAATGATGCCTCTAGCTGCAGGCATCCTTCAGATATCCCCCCACAAACCCAGGACGTCATATGACGTCCACCCAGAGGGAAAGAGGGTTCCTGCCAGCATCATTTTACAATGACCCGGTATGGAAGTGATTAAAAAAGCACAAGATATAAATGAAGGCACTGAGCTGAGATAATGTCGATGTTTTGTACAAGATCAATCATAGTTATGGTGGTGACATACCGTAAATAATATTTTGCATGAAATTATTAATTATTCATTTTTGTGAATTGGTTTTTTGCCTAAAAAAATAAATAAAAAATGTCTGGTCAAAGTAAATTTTATGTTGATGGGGATTATCAAGAGTCAAGCCTTAGTGGTAATATAAGTACTCAGAAAAAATTTGTACATATACAGGACATGTTGGAAATGATTTCTAAAATTGAAATGGCAGATCATGTCAGAAAAAGTTTGTCTAAGGAGAGACTGATCTAGAAGCATACATTAAAGACAGTAAAAGACGTGCCCGTCATTTAGCAAAAGACGTGTGGAAGGTCAAATCTATGAACTCAAAGACAGCTCCTCTAAGACAAAGGAAATAGAAAGGCTTGATCACATTATTTTTGAATTGTTCATTATCCTGATATGTCTTTATAGAGAGTTTAAATGTCAAAATACCCAACAGGAAAGTGATATCTTAGAATCCCAGCCACATTTAACAGAAAAGGAATGTGAGCTCACTAAAAATAGAAAGGAGACCAATGACAAGGCAGATTGTTATCATGAGTCTATAATGACAGTGCAAAATGAAATAGAACAGTTGCAAAAGAACACTAAAATAATTCAAGACAAATGCCACAAAGTAAATAAAGAGTGGGAACATTTAATAGAAGAGATGGAGAGTTTTCTGCAGGAAAATGAGTCTCCTGACGAAAGTTGCCGAGTAATAGGCAGTGGAAATTTAGAAAGTTGCAGAGTAATAGGCAGTGGAAATTTAAAGAAGAAAAAACTCAGCTTAGGTCAGAACAGGAATCCCTAATTAAGCAATCAGAAGAATTAAAAGTGAATGGTTAATACTGCGCCTGTCAGTAAGTGAAAAGATTTTGTGTATAACTGAATATCACAAAGGGAAATGCTGAGTGATGAATTCTAATAAGCTGCCCACATAACAATTGACTAATTGTGAAGGAATATGTATATAAAATGTGAGCGCTAAATGCAATCCAAATTAATAAAAAACAGTGCCTATATGCATGTAATACAACAAGTGCTTCCACACTGTTTGTATTTCTTTCTCGTACATCACGGGACACAGAGCGACATAGTCATTACTAATGGGTTATATAGATACCGTCAGGTGCTGGCACTGGCAACTTCCAAAACCGGAAGTACCCTCCCCTATATAAGCCCCTCCCATCCGGGAGCACCTCAGTTTTTTGCCAGTGTCTAAGGTGTTGGCCAAGAAGAAACATGTGTTTTTCACTGAGCTTGCGTACAGGTTCTTTTGGGCCTCAGTAAGCTATTCCGGATCCGACCAAAAAAGCTTCATAGCTAAACGGTCGGTACCCGGGCCTTGCAGAGAAGAGCAAGGTTTTGCCTGTAATGCTTCTCTTAGGAGAGCTGGACCCTGGGATCCAGAGCTCTGGTCATACCCACGACCAAGATGTTTTCTGTGCAGGGTGCTATACAGGTCCAGGGGAGTGGAATCCTTGGGAACCCGGTCCCTGAAGGTTTGATTGCAATGCCTGCCGTGATAGGTGAAGTTTGGGCTTTTGTGGACCAAACAAAGTCCTGCGGCGGGGAACAGGTAAGTGGGGGCCCCCAGGAACTTGGTTCTATTGGGGGACCCCCAAGCCTAATTTGTCTTTCTGTCTGTTACCTAATGGTATTCCCGCAAAATTCTGTGCATGCCTGTAACTACTAAAAAAATGTAATAATTTTTAATGGTGGTCAAGAAAAAAAAAAAATATTTTTTATATATATATTTAATATATTAGACTGCGGTACCTGTGTTTGTTCACTAGAGGCCGCTGTGGAATGTTTTCTTGTCATGTGGACTAGCTTCTTCTCAGCAGAGCAAAGTCCAGGCAGATGGTGAGTTCTCTTATAGGAAACTGCTTCCTCTGCCATGTTGCAGTGCTCGTCCATCCCCCGGCCTGCGGCAAAGAGGGGCCCTGGCTCCTGTCCCTTGTTACTATATTTTGAAATTAGCGCCGAAGGCGCACGTGGCCGCGCGCGTGCGCGTGCACGCGCCTCTATATATAGAGATGAGTCGGGAAAGGGGGCGGAGCCTGGGGGATGACGCTCTGTGCGCGCCGCAGCGCTTCTGCGCATGTGCGGGCGTCCCAGCAGTTTAAAAAAACCACAATATTGTAGTGAGCTGGCTATGAAGTACAGAGACAGAGCTGGCAACATTTAAAGGCATACAGCAAGCGGTTGATACAGGCATCCCCTAGAAAGGCACATTAGTAGACACCAACTGTGATATAGCAGCAATTGTGCTAGACTATTCTCAGTAAAAGTGGTGTATTACGGCTGGAATACCTCAGCTTTAGGCTTAGGAATATGCCGTCCAGAAGCTCCGGAACTGAATCTTCCAGGAAGCGAAGGGGGTCTCATCGGGCTCGGAGGATCTTGGGCATACTTCTGCTGCACCAGTCTCCCCTGAAGTTCAGAGGTAAGTGACTGTAGAGACCCCGCAGGGGTACTTGGTACTGTGGCTGTCCTCAGTTCACCTGCTCCTGTGTATGTAACAGAGGAGGTTTTTTCCTCAGCTCTGGGAGGATTGGAGAGGCTGCCTCCCTGTCAGGGAAAGCACGCCCGATCTCCGTCTCCTCCTTCAGAGTGCCTGTTAGCAGAGCAACAGTCCCATACAGGGATCGACCTGCCTGAAGGGGATCAGGATGAGGTTGATTCTGTTATAGAGGAATCAACAGTGGGGGAACCTTTTCTCAGCATCTCAAGCTGAAGGATTATGGGTTCAGTCTCTGACTAACATGGTCCGATCAGCATTTAAAAATGCACCTTGCGGAACCATCAACCACTACTGTATCCTCGTTGGGGTCGCTGGAAGCCCCCAGACTGTTTGTTCTTTTCCACTTCACCCTTTACTGAAAGGGCTCATTTACCAGGATTGGGAACGTCCTGAGAAAATATTTATTCCCCCAAGAGATTTCCGGTGGTCTATCCCATGGAGGATAAGTTCATCAAAAAAAAAAATGGAAGGTCCCTACAGTGGACGCAGCCATCTCTTGTATGTATAAATCACTGACATGTCCAGTGGATAATGTCCAAATGTTCAAGAACCCAATAGATAAAAGATTGGAGTCCTTATGAAAATCTGCTTGGTGATACAACCAGCAGTAGCAGCTATTGGGGTCTGCTAAGCAGTGAAGGATCAGTTGAAACAGGTCTTGAGGGACTTGACAGATCAGCAGGCTTTGCCCTAGCTGATCTACCTAGAGCCTTAGGCTTTGCGGTTGACGCCATAGAGGATTCAGTCCATCAGGCCTCCCGCCTTACGCTGTCTATAGTACATATGCGTAGGCTCCTATGGCTCAAAAACTGGTCTGCTGAAGCTCCCTGTAAAGAATGGCTGGTTACCGTCCCGTTTCATGGTGAACGCTTATTCAGGGAAAACCTGGACAAATATATCCAGAAAATTTCCAGCGGTAAAAATACGCTCTTGCCGGTTAAAAACAGAGTTAGAGGTCCCTCTTTGAGAGGCCTGCTTCTCCAGTCCCTGGGGCATCGGCTGTGTAACAGTTCCGACGGCCTCCTCGGTCAAATCCCGGGGGTAAAAAACAGGGACAGTAGCAGGGTAATGAGAAACCCTGGGTCAGGGGAGGTACAAAACCTCCCCCAAAGTTAAATTCATTGAAGCCCCCACTCAGTCGGGTGGGGGGAGGACTCCAGTTGTTCGCAAGAGACCTGGCGGGACACGATCAAGACAGATAGGTGCTCTCCGCAGTAGGTTTGGGATACAGTTTGGAGTTAAAAGACTCTCCTCCTTCCCATTTTTGAGGTCAAACGTGCCAAGGGATCCCCGGAAGAGAGAGTCCCTCCTGTTGGCACTAGAACAACTATTGCTCCAAGGAGTAATTATGGAGGTTCCCCTGGAAGAATGAGGGTTCGGGTTTTACTCAAACCTCTTTACAGTCCCGAAGCAAACGTGGACGGGAGGCCCATATTAATTCTAAAAGGGCTATACAAATTCCTGTATATCAGGACTTTCTGATGGAGTCGATCCGATCGGTGGCCACTGCCCTACAAGGGGAGGATTGGTTAGCCGCGATCGACATCAAAGATGCTTATTTGCACATTCCCATCTTTCCAGTCCACCAAAAATTTCTACGCTTTGCAGTAGAAGGGCGCCATTTTCAGTTCAGAGCCTTACCCTTCGGTTTGGCCACAGCACCACGAGTGTTTACAAAAATTCTGGCCCTTTATTGGGCAATCTAAGAACACAAGGTGTAATGATAATGGCATATCTGGATGACTTATTGCTGATAGACCACTCAGTGAAAAAACTAGACGTGGTCGTTCACAAGACAATCAAGTATCTGGAATCTCACGGTTGGATTATCAACCGAGACAAGTCAGCCCTAAAAACCAGTCAAAAGTCTGGAATACTTGGGGCTAGGGTTGGATTCAGGCCAGAGAAAAATATTCTTGCCTCGAGGAAAGGTGTTGTCTTTGAAAGATTTGATCCACTTAGTGGGTACAAAAAAGACAGCCGTCCATACGCCTGTATATGAGGCTGCTGGGAAAAATGGTGGCATCATTCGAAGCAGTACCCTACGGTCAATTCCATTCAAGGAATTTGCAAGGGGCCATACTGTCAGCCTGGAACAAAAAAGTTCAGGCCCTAGACTTACAATGTCCTTGTCCCCTTCCGTTCGCAAGAGCCTCCGTTGGTGGTTGGTTCCCCAGAATCTGGAAAAAAGGAAATCCTTCAGTCCGATTTCTTGGAAGGTGGTCACTACAGATGCCAGCCTTATAGGCTGGGGAGCAGTACTGGAGCAATAGTCTCTCCAGGGCAGATGGTCGGATGCAGAAAAGGCCCTGCCCATCAATCTCTTAGAGATACGAGCAGCCCGGTATGCCCTAGTAGCATGGACATCCAAACTCCAAGGGTCCCCTGTCAGAATTCAATCAGACAATGCCACAGCAGTGGCATATATCAATCATCAGGGGGGCACCAGGAGTCGTGCAGCCCAGAGGGAAGTAAATTACATCCTGAAATGGGCAGAAAAATATGTCCCAGCCATATCTGCGGTATTCATTCCAGGAGTGGAGAATTGGAAGGCGGACTTTCTAAGTCGCCAGCAATTAGGCCCAGAGGAAGGGTCCCTTCACCCCGAGGTTTTCTGGACAATATGTCAGCGGTGGGGAACATCGGATGTAGATCTTCTAGCATCCAGATTCAACGCAAAGGGGGACAGGTTTGTCTCTCGGACAAGGGATCCCCTAGCTTGCGGCTCGGATGCCCTAGTGTTCCCTTGGGATCAGTTCAAGCTGATATATGCATTCACACCGCCACAATGGTTACCTCGATTACTCCGCAGAATCAGGGTAGAAAAGAAACAGTGATTCCGGTGGCTCCAGCGTGGCCCCGAAGAGCGTGGTACGCGGAGATTGTAAAATTTCAGTGGGGAGTCCTTGGACTCTCCCACGTCGTCCGGACCTGCTTTCGCAAGGACCGATATACCACCCTTCCTTACCAGCCCTAGGTTTGATGGCCTGGCTATTGAAGCCCACATTCTAAAAAAGAGAGGGCTCTCTAATGCTGTGGTATCTACCATGATCAAGGCCAGGAAGCCGGTATCCAGGCAGATCTACTATAGAATCTGGAAGGCGTACATCGCGTGGTGTGAGGCCAGGAAATGGCATCCACATAAGTACGTAATAGGTAGGATTCTGGACTTCCTACAGTGGGCTGTAGATAGGAAGCTTGCCTTGAGTACTATCAAGGGTCAGATTTCGGCCTTGTCAATATTTTTTCAAAGGCCCTTGGCTTCGCATTCACTAGTCAAAGCCTTTATACAAGGAGTGATGCGTATTAGTCCTCCGGTTAATATTCCCATATGTCCATGGGATCTAAACTTGGTTCTGTCGGTTCTACAGAAACAACCATTTGAACCATTACAGTATATTTCCTTGGTGCTTCTCACCAGGAAATTGATTTTTCTAGTAGCCAATTGTTCGGCTAAAAGAGTATCGGAATTAGCAGCTATGTCCTGTAAGGAGCCATATCTGGTTATCCATAAGGACAGAGTAGTGTTACGTCCTCATCCAGCCTTTCTTCCTAAGGTGGTATCGAGGTTTCATTTGAACCAAGATGTGGTTCTTCCTTCTTTTTTCCCCAAAACCTACTTCGGTAGAGGAAAAGTTATTGCATTCTTTGGATGTAGTAAGAGCAGTTAAAGCTTATCTAAAGGCCACTGCTCAGATTCGCAGAACGGATACTTTGTTTATTCTGCCGGAAGGCCCCAGAAAGGGTCAGGCAGCGTCAAAATCTACTTTAGCCAAGTGGATTCGACAGGTCATTTTGCAAGCTTATGGCTTGAGAAGGAGACCGCCTCCGTTCAAAGTTAGAGCGCACTCCACGAGAGCAGTTGGAACTTCATGGGCAGTGCATCACCAGGCCTCCCTGGCTCAAATCTGTAAGGCCGCAACATGGTCTTCAGTTCACACATTTACTAGGTTCTACCAGGTGGACGTTAGAAGTCAGGAGGATGTCGCCTTTGGGCGCAGTGTGTTGCAGGCCGCAAAAGATCCTCATGTCTGATAGCGCTCAGCTTATATATGGTGTATCCCCCCCCCTCATTTGGCATTGCTTTAGGACATCCCATTAGTAATGACTATGTCGCTCTGTGTCCCGTGATGTACGAGAAAGAAAATAGGATTTTTATAACAGCTTACCTGTAAAATCCTTTTCTTGGAGTACATCACGGGACACAGAGCTCCCGCCCCTCTTTAGGGACACTTATTGCTTTGCTACAAAACTGAGGTGCTCCCAGATGGGAGGGGCTTATATAGGGGAGGGTACTTCCGGTTTTGGAAGTTGCCAGTGCCAGCACCTGACGGTATCTATATAACCCATTAGTAATGACTATGTCGCTCTGTGTCCCGTGATGTACTCCAAGAAAAGGATTTTACAGGTAAGCTGTTATAAAAATCCTATTATCTGTGAGAAATCCCCCACAGGTAAAAATAAAATAAAATAAAAATAAAAATAAAAAAGGGGAACAGGGGGGTGGTGAATCACTGATGAGTGAAAAGATCCCCTGGTAAGTGTGTGTACACAAACTATAAACAAATGATTCAGATCTGATGCGTGATCCCTATGGGTATGACCCAGAAACCAAGTGAAAAATGTATGTAAAAAAACTGTATATAAAAAAATTATATAAAGTGTGAACACAATCTATTAAACTACAGGGTGTATAACCCCCTATGTATGAGAAATAAACTGTGAGCAATGTGAAGGCAACGTTGCTAATCATAAGATGTTAATTGAAGGACGGTCTGTGAAGTACATATCCAACATCCAAAGCATAAAATGATAAAGTCTATATCAACTGTCCACACTATCAGGTATATACCAATGTCCCCCAAACGAATCGTAATCACATGGGGGCAATTGGAACCCCTGAATATGAGTAAATGTCCTCTTGGATATCGAATTCCTGGGCTGTGGTGTAAATTCCTATAAGTGTGGGAACACCGATGATAGGAAGGGGGGAAAACACTTCAGAATTTGCAGCTGATACACGGTGATAACATCATCATCTCAAGTATTAAAGAGAATTGAATACTCTTACCGCAAGACTCGGACCCTGATCACCATACGGTGCTGGGTCATGCAGGCTTATGTCCACTCAGGGACTTAGGTCGTGGTGATGTGATGTTGTCCTTTATTCCTCCGCAGCTGGAAGCTTACACCGGATCAAACCCTTCAGCTCAAACCAAGATCAGATATCCAGGGAAAAAGTTGGTTCCGAAAAAAGAAAGAGAAATCCTCTGCATAGTGTAAATCCAGATAGCTGGAATTTTATTTAAAACTGAGCAGAGTTCAAATGACAAAACCACTACAAAGATTTTTAAAATAAATAAAAATAATAATAAAATCCAAAAATTCCTGGAAAATCAAAACCAGCGATACAACAAACATGCGTGGGCTAGGTGGCTGTAACTAGCATGTGATCCCGACGCGTTTCGTCTACTACAGACATCAACTGGGGTACAGGCTAGTGTGTCACCTCCACGCTTTATATAGAAGGAGGAAAAAATTAAAATTGGAATTGAAAATGCCGCTCTGAACCCGCTTCCGGGATCACCGCATCACGTGGGTCATCGTGCAGACGTATTAGCGTCATTGCACGTTAGTGGGCCAATGGGAGACGGATTGGAAAACGTCCAGGTTTTGAATCCAATCCAATCACTAAGGTGGGATGTATGTCCCCAACAAGGTGATGTTGAATTTGATCTATGGTTCCGCTACTTTAATGAGGCAGGAATCTCATTTATCTCCTTTCTATTGGAGAAAAAAACATCTCGCCTAGTACTCATTGATAAAGAAATTAAAGACATTAGAGACAAACTTCTGCCACATAAATCCACAATAGAATACAACAACCTATCTACAAATCTAAAGAACCATCTGGAGAAGGAGGAAAAGGAACAAAAAACAAAAAAACAAAAGAAATACACAAGAGACGTTAATGATTACAAAAGTAACTGCGTATTTAATTGGCAATCAAAGGAGAGCATATTAAGGGCCAGTGAAGGTAATTCCAGTAACATGGAAACCTCAGCTCCTTTTAATAAGGAACCACGGCCACAACAATCTGCAATAGCTCAGCCATCTGGCCGCCCACAAGATGCTAGGGAACATAATCAAAGACAATCTAATACACGTACCCCTACCACTCATAACCAGAGTTCCCACTCCATCCCTAGAGGTAGAGGGAGGGGCCATCGAGGAAACAATAGAGGAAGAAGAGACAGTTCCCGTGAACATTGGCGATATGACTCACCACGGGGAAGAGAGCATCAAGGTCCTAATGATTATGATTATCATTATTACCAACCCCAAAGAACACCTATACAGACATATAATAGATTCTCACCTCTGAGAGAAGAACGAAGAACATACCAGTCCCAATACAATTATAGGGATAGAGATGAGAACCACCAATATAACAGATCTCCATTTAATTATAACCAAAACCACCCCGGACCATCTTACTCAGGGGGTTTTCACAAGGAACAGGGCGGGCACAACAGAAACCCCGATCCAAACGTGGAAGTAGAGGTGGATGGCGCGCCCAGAAAAAGAAAATGCGTATAGACACCAGTGGAATTTTCAATCTGAGTTCAGCTATTTTTACCGAGGCTGAGAACACAGTATTAAATAAAGGACTGAAATATGTTCCTCCTAAAAATTTAAATAAATTTGCAACTTTCATCGACGTGCAAAAATGTGTGCGTAAATTGAACATACAAAGATTTTTTCTTTCTAACCCTACCAGACCATTGTTACCTGAAATCACCTCTTCAATTGTGCATTCAGGTTTTTCGAATCCTTCACTTTTTAATCCCCCATGCTCAACAGCTCCCTCTATTCAAGTATTTAAAGAACTTGTTTTGAAGGATTTAGATACATTACCCAAGAAAAGAACATATAATAACCCGAATATTAAAGCAGGCTTAAAGTCACTATGTGAACGAAAAAATCTGACCATACGCCCCGCAGATAAGGGTGGTGGCATAGTGGTCTTAGATAAGGAAGCCTATCACTTAGAAATGATCAACATTTTGAGTGACACTGAAACATATGTACGTCTTACAAAAAATCCTACGCAGAGTTTTAAAAGGGAGCTGGTTGACCTCATCGATACAGGGACACATTTGGGCATCCTCGACAAAAAAGAGGCCAATTATTTGGTTCCTGTCGCCCCACGCATCCCTATTATTTACTACCTGCCAAAGGTACATAAGGATGCAGAACATCCTCCAGGCCGCCCAATTATCAGCGGCATAGACTCTGTGACCTCCCGAATAGGGAGGTATATAGATTTTTATCTACAACCTATCGTAAGACGTATTCCATCATATCTTAAAGACACGAGGCATACCATCTCTCTGTTACAACAGATTAAATATAGTGATGACATGCTACTAGTTACAGCAGACGTCACTTCATTGTACACGTGCATCCCGCACCAACTAGGTTTAACAGCAGTTGAATCATTCCTATCCAGGGAAGACAATCTCCCAAGAACCCAGAAAAGATATGTCATGGACCTCCTGAGGTTCGCAACCACACACAATTATTTCTGGTATAACAGAGAATTTTTCCTGCAACAAAAAGGGGTTGCTATGGGGGCTAAATTTGCCCCCAGTTTGGCCAACATTTTTATGGCCAAATGGGAGGAGGATGTCGTCTATGCTTTCAATCGGCCTGAGATAGTTCTCTGGGTTCGATACATTGACGACATCCTCCTCCTATGGAAGGGCAATCAAGAAACCCTCCAGTTTTTCATGTCTACCTTGAATGATAACCAGATAGGCATTCATCTGTCCTATGAGACCAGCTCTACTAACATCCATTTTCTGGACTTAGAAATATTTTGCAACAAAGGACAACTTGAGACTAGAACATTTTTCAAAAAAACGGACCGGAACGGCTATATACCGGCTGACAGTTGTCACCACTCTACCTGGTTGAAATCTGTGCCACGCAGCCAATTGTTGCGGATTAGGCGGAATTGTACCAACCTTACAGATTATTACCATCAAGCCACTATGCTGAAAACCAGATTCGTGGAAAAAGGTTACAGACCATCGTTAATTGAAGAAGAAATTCAACAGATTGCAGCGGGGAATCATGAACCATTGCTAATTGAACGACCAAAGCTCTCACAGGATTCGAAATACAAATGGTCATTTTTTACCACATTTTCTACCCAATACAAACAAATCAAAGATATTTTCCAAAAACATTGGAGAATATTAAAGAACGATCAAATATTGGGTCCCACCCTCCCTGACAAAGCGGGCGTGATATATAGAGGAGCATCATCTTTGAAAAACCAAATTGCTCCAAACGTCACGGACCCCCCTACCATTCCAGAGTTTTTTCCCCACATGAAGGCGTATTATCCATGCAGAAAATGCAAAGTGTGCCAGATCAACATCTGTGGGAAACGGAGGACTGATACCTTCTGCTCTACATCCACTGGAATTAACTATAAAATGAAGCAATTTACAACTTGTGCCAGCAAGCACATTGTATATTTGCTGACCTGCCCTTGTGGCAAGCAGTACGTGGGGCGCACCATCCGTACGTTCTCAATAAGGGTGGGAGAACATCTCACGAGCATCAGGAAGGGCAAAACTAACCATAGTGTACCAAGACACTACTTAGAGTCCCATAATAAAAACCCAATGGGCACCAAGTTTCAGATCATAGACAAGTTTGTGCCCAATTGGAGGGGAGAATCTAGTCTGAGGGGTGTCTCCAGACTAGAGACTTACTGGATTTATCAGCTTAGGTGTTTTAGGCCGTATGGCTTGAACATAGAATGGGACATTAATGCTTTTATTAATAGGGCATAGTCTCCCATTCTTTCCATAAGCTCTTTCTGATCCATACACACTCATTTTTTGTCCATTTAATATTTTTATATAGAAATACTCTTTTATACTTACTTGTTTAAAAGTTTTGTCTATATATACATTTTCCACAGTACCGATCAGTTTTGGCTCCTATAGCTAATCAATATTCGGTTATCATATTGCCTTAGATTTATTATGTTTGCTTTAAGGGTTATCTAAGCATCATATTGTCTGTATATAGCATTGAGAATCATTCCCATTTATGTTTGATATGATTAGCCAGTCTTGCCCAGTCCGGTTATCATTCATCAAGGTCATCTCTATTCCATACATACATTATTCGGTTCCCACAGACATGAGTGCAGGAGATGTGTCTCCCTTGTACTTGGGAATAGGTATTTCCGGTTTGAGTATCTGACATACTAGGGACTACATATCCCAGCCCGCCCTCTGTCTAGCCTCTGATCCACATGGAGGACCAGTGCGGAGCGCGTGACGTCATGTCAACATGCTGGATCATTGTCTACATTTGTGTTCATGTTCCCCAGCTCGCACCGCCTCTGGTTCAGACTGGTGAGGCATATGACAGGTCTGTGTGGTTAACATTCAGTGCTTTGGGCACTAGACTACAATATCCAGAATGCCTAGCGCTCCACTTCCGGTTTCTCCGGAAGTGTCATTATAACCGGCCTCATACTACAATCCCCAAGTTACCTTGCGTCTCACCTCCGGTTTCGCCGGATGTGTCATTTACATCTCACGTATACGTTATTTACCGTTATTTCATGGCCAGTCTATGTTTATTCCCTGGCAGCCTAGGAGTTTATACGCGGCCCCATGTAGACTTAGTCCCTTTTTCCCCGATAGGGGTATACTTGGACTACATTTCCCGGCATACTTTGCGTTTGATTATCACGCGCTTATATACTCGAGATGTGATTGGATTCAAAACCTGGACGTTTTCCAATCCGTCTCCCATTGGCCCACTAACGTGCAATGACGCTAATACGTCTGCACGATGACCCACGTGATGCGGTGATCCCGGAAGCGGGTTCAGAGCGGCATTTTCAATTCCAATTTTAATTTTTTCCTCCTTCTATATAAAGCGTGGAGGTGACACACTAGCCTGTACCCCAGTTGATGTCTGTAGTAGACGAAACGCGTCGGGATCACATGCTAGTTACAGCCACCTAGCCCACGCATGTTTGTTGTATCGCTGGTTTTGATTTTCCAGGAATTTTTGGATTTTATTATTATTTTTATTTATTTTAAAAATCTTTGTAGTGGTTTTGTCATTTGAACTCTGCTCAGTTTTAAATAAAATTCCAGCTATCTGGATTTACACTATGCAGAGGATTTCTTTCTTTTTTCGGAACCAACTTTTTCCCTGGATATCTGATCTTGGTTTGAGCTGAAGGGTTTGATCCGGTGTAAGCTTCCAGCTGCGGAGGAATAAAGGACAACATCACATCACCACGACCTAAGTCCCTGAGTGGACATAAGCCTGCATGACCCAGCACCGTATGGTGATCAGGGTCCGAGTCTTGCGGTAAGAGTATTCAATTCTCTTTAATACTTGAGATGATGATGTTATCACCGTGTATCAGCTGCAAATTCTGAAGTGTTTTCCCCCCTTCCTATCATCGGTGTTCCCACACTTATAGGAATTTACACCACAGCCCAGGAATTCGATATCCAAGAGGACATTTACTCATATTCAGGGGTTCCAATTGCCCCCATGTGATTACGATTCATTTGGGGGACATTGGTATATACCTGATGGTGTGGACAGTTGATATAGACTTTATCATTTTATGCTTTGGATGTTGGATATGTACTTCACAGACCGTCCTTCAATTAACATCTTATGATTAGCAACGTTGCCTTCACATTGCTCACAGTTTATTTCTCATACATAGGGGGTTATACACCCTGTAGTTTAATAGATTGTGTTCACACTTTATATAATTTTTTTATATACAGTTTTTTTACATACATTTTTCACTTGGTTTCTGGGTCATACCCATAGGGATCACGCATCAGATCTGAATCATTTGTTTATAGTTTGTGTACACACACTTACCAGGGGATCTTTTCACTCATCAGTGATTCACCACCCCCCTGTTCCCCTTTTTTATTTTTATTTTTATTTTATTTTATTTTTACCTGTGGGGGATTTCTCACAGATATACAAACAGTGTGGAAGCACTTGTTGTATTACATGCATATAGGCACTGTTTTTTATTAATTTGGATTGCATTTAGCGCTCACATTTTATATACATAATCAGAAGAATTAAAAGAACAAGTGAAGTTTGTGCCCCAGGGTAATGCTCAAATACATAAACCTGAAAGTATAGAATCTGACCAAAATCCAAAATCTGACTCTCAATCTGAAATGTGGGAGTTAGACAATGGGGAGGGATCAGAAAAAGAACCCATTTCCTACCCCAAACCATCTGTAGAGCAAAGGGGGGTAAAAATTGAACCCCCACATTAAAGTAGGTCTAATCAGTTTTCTCTGGAATCAGAGGAAAAGACAGGCACCCCTAAACAGGACGCCTCAGAAATAATAACAATTTTAAATGATGCTTTCCCAGTCTTTGAGGAAGAGGGATCCATGTGCGTTATTAACCACATCGAGACCTATGAAAATACTTTATCAGCTTTAGGCCTAGATGATGACCAGTCTAGGATTAATTTCTTGCCGTGGATATTTGAAACCAAACACTGTAGATTCTGCGAATCTTTAAAAGGTCTGTCTGGTACCTCATGGCAAGAAATTAAACACCGCTGTCATCTAGAATTTGGCCAGTACAAAAATTTTACCACGGCTATACAAAATCTGAGATGTGCCAGTAATCAAAGCCCCACAGAATTTTTGGCTGTGCTCAAAAGTGCTTACCACTTAGCAGAAAATGAGCCAGATTACAATAACCCTGAGTTTAAATCCATGTTCTTCAAGGCCCTACCTACCCACATGAAAGTGAGTTTAGCAAAAAACTACAAAAAAGGGTGTTCACTGGAGTACTTGGTAAAAGTGAGTAACAATTTGTAGTCTATCCTACAAACTGGTGAATACAAAGGAAGGCCTGAACCCATAACTAAAATTGTGGATGAAATTCATGTATCTCCTAAATTATTACAGTTTGAAACCCAGAAAATGACATGCGCTGATGTAGTCAGAGGAGATATGCCACAGAGTTTCCCCAGCGGGAAACCAGATACCCCACCCATCAGAAGGGGGGAGCAGAGACCACCCTTTAGAAGGGGGGAGCAGAGACCACCCTTTAGAGGGGGAGCACAAAGACCACCTCAGGAGTATCACCCTAGGGAACCAGACCCGAGGTTTTAGAGAAACTATAGGGTGTATCTCCAACGGGTCAGATCTAAACCTAAGGGTAGAAACCCGCACTATTACTGGTCCAATTGGCCCCGGGGACCTACACAGGTAAATAGGGAGCAACCACAGGGTACAACACCCCAAAATTCCCAGAAAAATAGGGAGCAATTAAGGCCCAGACAACTATCCCAAAATCAGGACAGTGGTTCTGATGGGGATATGTCTGATCAAACTGAGCCAGTAGTCCCCAGAAATTACAGAAGCTGGGTCCTACGACCCAATTCTGATCAGCCTATAGGCAATACGGAAGCCAAAATAGATCAAATTATGGATATGCTACACGGATTCATTGCTGTACGGAACGTGGATAACATTTCTTCAAGGGGCAAATCCTGTGGCCAGCCAAGGGCCACAGAGCCTTTGAAGCGCCTGTGTTAAAGTAAATCAGAGGAATGCACTGAAAAAGTATAGGAGACAGGGGTTCTAACACCATGTTTTTCCCCCAGGTTACAGTAGTAAGGATCCTGAAATCCCTAACGAGGATTTTGGTCGTTAGATATTAACCACTTAAGCCCCGGACCATTTTGTAGCTAAAGGACCAGAGCTGTTTTCAGAATTTGGCACTGCGCTGCTTTAACTGGAAATTGTGCGGACATGCAATGTTGTACCGAAACAAAATTTGTGTCCTTTTCTTCCCACAAATATAGCTTTCTTTTAATGGTATTTGATGGCCTCTGCAATTTTTATTTTTTGCGATATAAACAGAAAAAGACTGAAAATTTTGAAAAAAAATGATATTTTCTACTTTTTGTTATAAGAAAAATCGAATAAACTCAATTTTAGTCATACATTTAGGCCAAAATGTATTCAGCCACATGTCTTTAGTAAAAAAAATGTCAATAAGCGTATATTTATTGGTTTGCGCAAAAGTTATAGCGTCTACAAACTAGGGTACATTTTCTGGAATTTACACAGCTTTTAATTTATGACTGCCTATCTCAATTCTTGAGGTGCTAAAATGGCAGGGCAGTATAAAACCCCCCCAAATGACACCATTTTGGAAAGTAGACATCCCAAGTAAATTGCTGAGAGGCATGTTGAGCCCATTGAATATTTTTTTTTTGTCTCAAGTGATTGAATAATGACTAAAAAAAATAAAAAAAATTACAAAAAGTTGTCACTAAATGATATATTGCTCACACATGCCATGGTTATATGTGGAATTGTACCCCAAAATACATTTTGCTGCTTCTCCTGAGTACGGGGATACCACATGTGTGGGACTTTTTAGGAGCCTAGAAGAATATGAATAAACTAAGAAATGGACTTTAGGCGGCACATGAGTAAATACTGTAAAAAGCTAAGGATATTTATTTTAGAAAAAGTCATAAGAAAATACACGTAAACATTCAAAAAATTGACAGGCTATTCGTATTTAGATACAAGGTTTAGGCTAATGTTCAACAGTGCTTCAGAATTATATTTAAACAGTATATATGCACTTCATCCTAAATGAGAATACATAACCAGTAGCCAAAGGCTAGTAAAACAGTAATCGTATGAAGCAGGTGGTGTTAGCCATATATCCAATGTATCAGATGTAATCTTCAATTGCTCTACCAGTTTCGCGAATTAACGCTTCTTCAGGAGCATAATAGTAGGTCGAGTGTGCTGCAAATACAACAGCACATCTTGGTAAAGTTAAATTGGTAATTTGTTTGTGGCAAATGACCAATAATGATAAAAAATCACAGTAGGCGACGACTGGGTATACTGCTAGGTAAAGGCTACAGATGAGTAGCAACAGGTAATGTCCTCCAGGATTTTTGGAAACTGTAGATACCAGAACATAAAGGGAGAGGCTAGATATGCACCATGGTAGACCCTGGTGCACATTCAAGGCAGAGGGTATCTGACCCCAAAAAGGCCTATGGTAGATGGACAGGCTGTTGGCCTGCACCTTGAAAAGAGGAGAGCTTCCAGAAATCCAGAGGAATCCTAGCAGTCAGCCGTCTGACTGCTAGGATTCCTCTGGATTTCTGGAAGCTCTCCTCTTTTCAAGGTGCAGGCCAACAGCCTGTCCATCTACCATAGGCCTTTTTGGGGTCAGATACCCTCTGCCTTGAATGTGCACCAAGGTCTACCATGGTGCATATCTAGCCTCTCCCTTTATGTTCTGGTATCTACAGTTTCCAAAAATCCTGGAGGACATTACCTGTTGCTACTCATCTGTAGCCTTTACCTAGCAGTATACCCAGTCGTCGCCTACTGTGATTTTTTTATCATTATTGGTCATTTGCCACAAACAAATTACCAATTTAACTTTACCAAGATGTGCTGTTGTATTTGCAGCACACTCGACCTACTATTATGCTCCTGAAGAAGCGTTAATTCGCGAAACTGGTAGAGCAATTCAAGATTACATCTGATACATTGGATATATGGCTAACACCACCTGCTTCATACGATTACTGTTTTACTAGCCTTTGGCTACTGGTTATGTATTCTCATTTAGGATGAAGTGCATATATACTGTTTAAATATAATTCTGAAGCACTGTTGAACATTAGCCTAAACCTTGTATCTAAATACGAATAGACTGTCAATTTTTTGAATGTTTACGTGTATTTTCTTATGACTTTTTCTAAAATAAATATCCTTAGCTTTTTACAGTATTTACTCATGTGCCGCCTAAAGTCCATTTCTTAGTTTATTCATATTCTTCCTGCTATATCGGGACGTTGGCACATTCATACTTGTGCATCCACAGTGTCACCCTGTGAGGATGCACGTTAAGCAACTTCTTCAAAATTTTTAGGAGCCTAGCCGCGTACGGGCCCCCGAAAACCAAGCACCGCCTTCAGGATTTCTAAGGGCGCAAATTTTTGATTTCACTCCTCACTACCTATCACAGTTTCGAAGGCCATAAAATGCCAAAATAGCACAAAACCCCCCCAAATGACCCCATTTTAGAAAGTAGACACCCCAAGGAAATTGTTGAGAGGCATGTTTAGCCCATTGAATATTTTTTTTTCTTGTCCCAAGTGATTGAATAATGACAATAAAAATAAAAATAAAAAAAATTACAAAAAGTTGTCACTAAATGATATATTGCTCACACATGCCATGGTTATATGTGGAATTGCACCCCAAAATACATTTTGCTGCTTCTCCTGAGTACGGGGATACCACATGTGTGGGACTTTTTAGGAGCCTAGCCGCGTACGGGGCCCCGAAAACCAAGCACCGCCTTCAGGATTTCTAAGGGCACAAATTTTTGATTTCACTCCTCACTACCTATCACAGTTTCGAAGGCCATAAAATGCCAAAATAGCACAAACCCCCCCAAATGACCCCATTTTGGAACGTAGACACCCCAAGCTATTTGCTGAGAGGCATGGTGAGTATTTTACAGCTCTAATTAGTTTTTGAAAATGAAGAAAGAAAATATATATATTTTTTTTTCCAATTTTCAAAACTTTTTGACAAAAAGCGAGATCTGCAACATACTCACCATACCTCTCAGCAAATAGCTTGGGGTGTCTACTTTCCAAAATGGGGTCATTTGGGGGGGTTTTGTGCCATCTGGGCATTCAATGAACTCCGAAATTGTGATAGGCAGTGAGAAGTGAAATCAAAAATTTACACCCTTAGAAAGCCTGAAGGCGGTGCTTGGATTTTGGGGTCCCGTACGCGGCTAGGCTCCCAAAAAGTCTCACACATGTGGTATCCCCGTACTCAGGAGAAGCAACAGAATGTATTTTGGGGTGTAATTCCACATATGCCCATGGCATGTTTGAGCAATATATCATTTAGTAACAACTTTGTGCAAAAAAAAAAAAAAAAATTGTCTTTTTACGCAACTTGTGTCAACATATAAAATATTCCATGGACTCGACATGCCTCTCAGTATATAGCTTGGGGTGTCTACTTTCCAAAATGGGGTCATTTGGGGGGGTTTTGAACTGTCCTGGCATTTTATACACAACATTAGGAAGCTTACATCCACTCTTCTAACCACTTGAAGACAAAGCCCTTTCTGACACTTTTTGTTTACATGAAAAAAAAATTTTTTTTGCAAGAAAATTATGTTGAACCCCCAAACATTATATATTTTTTTAAAGCAAAGGCCCTACAGATTAAAATGGTGGGTGTTGCATTTTTTTTTTCCACACAGTATTTGCGCAGCGATTTTTCAAACGCATTTTTTGGGGAAAAAATACACTTTTTTAATTTTAATGCACTAAAACACACTATATTGCCTAAATGTTTGATGAAATAAAAAAGATGATCTTAGGCCGAGTACATAGATACCAAACACAACATGCTTTAAAATTTCGCACAAATGCGCATTGGCGACAAACTACATACATTTTTAAAAGCCTTTAAAAGCCTTTACAGGTTACCACGAGGTCTACTGCTAAAATGACTGCCCTCGATCTGACCTTCGCGGTGATACCTCACATGCATGGTGCAATTGCTGTTTACATATGACGCTAGACCTATGCTTGCGTTCGACATTGCGCAAGAGCAGGGCAGGACAGGGGTGCTTTTTTTTTTTTTTTTTTTTTTTTTTATTAATTTTGCTTTTTTATTTTATTTTTAAACTGTTCCTTCCATATTTTTTTTTTTTTATCATTTTTATTGTTATCTCAGGGAATGTAAATATCCCCTATGATAGCAATAGGTAGTGACAGGTACTCTTTTTTTGAAAAAACTGGGGTCTATTAGACCCTAGATCTTTCCTCTGCCCTCAAAGCATCTGACCACACCAAGATCGGTGTGATAAAATGCTTTCCCAATTTCCCAATGGCGCTTTTCATATCCGGGGGGGGACATTCCTTCCCACTGCTTGTAAAAGCAGTCCAGAGGCTAATTAGCCACTAGGATTGCTTTTACATGAAAGCCGGCCGCTGGCTAAAAAGAATGATACCAAGATGATACCTAAACCCACAGGCATCAATCTGGTATAACCATTCAAAGTCCAGGAACATACCAGTACGTTGCTGGTCCTTGTTGGACATGTATTGTAATCTTTTTTTTCATGCAGCCTGTTGGCTGAACGAAAAAAAGAGATTGATCGGTGGGTATGCCCACCATTAGAATACCGCCCTTCATCCACCCACTTCTAATGATGGGAATACATGCACCATTTATATATGCCGAAGCATGGGGGCATCTTCCCGCAAAAGTTATGCCGCGTACACATGGTCAGACTTTTCCACGGGCAAGCCTCCGTCGGAATTTCGACCGTATGTATGCGGCATTAGGAGCAAAATCGCTCCTCCACTCCTCCGCCCCTGCTGCCCCAATGCTTTTATGCTTTTTTTTAAACTGTGGTGGTGAAATCACCTCTTACAGCACTGGAGTCGCAGGCCTGTCTCTGCGAACGCAGCAGTTATGTGTGTTGTGTTTTGTAAGTGACAGTGATCAATCGATACTGCACTTGGGTGGCCTGGGCTGGACGGAGGGGCAAAACGCAGGTGCTAGCAGGTATCTGGGCTGATCCCGCTAACACTGCGTTTTTGGGAACCCTAAACTGCTGGGGACGCTAGTATAGATCTGATCAGATATTGATCTGTTCAGATACTATACCACTAAGGGAGGTGTATGCTTCACGCGTGGGTGTTGGCATTACTGGCACTAACCTGACGCTGCCTGGGGTGTGACGCAGGGTTAACTAGGGGCAATTAGGGGGTTAAAACCTTTATTAGATAATATATGGGGGTACCTGATCCTATAAAAACCTGCGGCGAACCTAAAAAAAATAACTGGCTATCTATCGGCACCAGCATAACTAATACAGCGTTTAGAAAAACGATCGCTTAGTGACACTGGCAAAAGGGGGTGAAAGGGTTACCTGGGGGGGCGATCAAGGGGTTAAACCTTTATTAGGTAATATATGGGGGTACCCGACGCTATAAAAACCTGCGGCGAACCTAAAAAAAATAACTGGCTACCGATCGGCATCACCGACAATAAGACAGCGATCAGAAAAACGATTGCTTAGCGACAGTGGTGATAGGGGGTGAAAGGGTTACCTGGGGGGCGATCAAGGGAGTTAAACCTTTATTAGGTAATATATGGGGGTACCTGACGCTATAAAAACCTGCGGCGAACCTAAAAAAAATAACTGGCTACCTATCGGCATCACTGACAATAAGACAGCGATCAGAAAAACGATCGCTTAGCGACAGTGGTGATAGGGGGTGAAAGGGTTACCTGGGGGGCGATCAAGGGGGTTAAACCTTTATTAGGTAATATATGGGGGTACCTGACGCTATAAAAACCTGCGGCGAACCTAAAAAAAATAACTGGCTACCGATCGGCATCACCGACAATAAGACAGCGATCATAAAAACGATTGCTTAGCGACAGTGGTGATAGGGGGTGAAAGAGTTACCTGGGGGGCGATCAAGGGGGTTAAACCTTTATTAGGTAATATAAGGGGGTACCTGACGCTATAAAAACCTGCGGCGAACCTAAAAAAAATAACTGGCTACCGATCGGCATCACCGACAATAAAACAGCGATCAGAAAAACGATCGCTTAGCGACAGTGGTGCTAGGGGGTGAAAGGGTTATCTGGGGGGCGATCAAGGGGGTTAAACCTTTATTAGGTAACATATGGGGGTACCCGATGCTATAAAAACCTGCGGCGAACCTAAAAAAAATAACTGGCTACCGATCGGCATCACTGACAATAAAACAGCGATCAGAAAAACGATCGCTTAGCGACAGTGGTGCTAGGGGGTGAAAGGGATATCTGGGGCAATCAGGGGGTTAAACCTTTATTAGGGGGGGGGCTAGGGGGCTACACTGGACCTAAAACTAAACTGTAGTGACACTTTTACAGTCACAAATGTCACTGATTGCAGTGATCAGTAAATAAATGGTCACTGCAATCAGTGACACTGTGGGCTGGGGGGTGGTCTGGGGGGTGATCTGGGGGTGTCTGGGGGGCCTGGGGGGGGCGATTTATGTTCCTATGTGTCCTGGTGTCAGTGTGCTTTTTGTGCACTAACCTGTGTGTCTTCTCTTGTACGGCGCTCGGTATATGTGAGCGCCGCATGAGAGATGACATCACTTCCTCTGCCTGTGTAAACATTACACAGGCAGGGAAGCTTTCTCATTCGCCGGGAGCGATCGTGAGGGGGTGGCCGGAATCGAACGGCCGTCCCCTCATCCCGGATCGCTCCCGAACAATTAACGACCGCTCACAGTATTTATGTGTATTTACATGTAGGAGGTTTTCACATGTGGCAGCTCTGTGGCTTAGAGGTAGAGCTTCTGCTTAGCATCCCTGAGTGTCTGGGTTCAAATCCCAAACATGCTGCTTCATGTAGAGAAGTTGTCTTATCTCCCAGGTCCTAAAACTATGTCTAAATGTTGTATTTATGTGTAGGAGGGTTCCACCACCATTGTAAATCTTGCCAGATACACAATTTAGCCAAAAGTATTGGGAGGCCTGCATTTACACACACATGAACTTTAATGGCAGCCCAGTCTTAGTCCGTAGGGTTAAAATTTGATTTGGCCCACCCTTTGCAGCTAGACAATCTTCTGGGAAGGCTGTCCACAAGGTTTAGTGTGTCTATGGGAATGTTTGATCATTCTTCCAGAAGTGCATTTGTGAGACCAGGCACTGATGTTGGATGAGAAGGCCTGGCTCGCAGGCTCTGCTCTAATTCAGCCAAAGGGTGTTCTATCGGGTTGAGGTCAGGACTCTGTGCCGGCCAGTCAAGTTTCTCCACCCCAAACTCGCTCATCCAGGTCTTTATGGATCTTGCTTTGTGCACTGGTGCGCAGTCATGTTGGAACAAGAAGGGGCCACCCCCAAACTGTTCCCACAAAGTTGGGAGCATGAAATTGTCCAAAATGTCTTGGTATGCTGATGCTTTAAGAGTTCCCTTTACTGGAGTCAAGCCCAACCCCTGAAAAACAACCCCACACCATAACCCCCCTCCACCAAATGATTTGGACCAGTACACAAAGCAAGGTCCATAAAGACATGGATGAGTGAGTTCGGGGTGGAGGAACTTGACTGGCCTGGACAGAGTCCTGACCTCAACAGAACACCTTGGGGATGAATTAGAGCAGAGACTGTAGGCCAGGCCTTCTCGTCCAACATCAGTGCCTGATCTCACAAATGCACTTGGAAGAATGGTCAAACATTCCCATAGACACACTCCTAAACCTTGTGGACAGCCTTCCCAGAAGAGTTGAAGCTGTTATAGCTGCAAAGGGTGGGCCAACTCAATATTAAACCCTACGGACTAAGACTGGGATGCCATTACAGTTCATGTGCATTTAAAGGCAGGCGTCCCAATAGGCCAATATATTGTATATTGCTTGGAGAAACTGAGCATGGCTATCGACTTAGGGCTGGTTCACACCACAGAGATACAGAGGACATGTTTGAGGCTGCCTGGTGGCTAAGTGGGTAGCAATTCTGTCTAGCAGCCCTGGGGTTGCTGGTTCAATTCCCCAACATGCTAATGCTCGTGTTGAAGTTTATATGTTTTGCCTGTGTGGGTTTCTCACCACAATCCCAAGACATGCTGGCATTTTATTTGTCTCCTATCAAAATAATCTCTACTGTAAGAAAGTTTGATTTGGACTTTAGATTGGAAGCTCATTGGAACCAGGGCCTGATGTTAATTTTTTTTAGCACTAATCATGCCCAGGGACTTGGACATTTAAAATTGTAGGGTTACACTGCACAGGTACATATGCTTAGAAAACTTAGAAAACTGTTTCTTTGTTTATGTGCATGCAAATGGCCTTGTATCTTTGGCCTGTAGTTGGAGATTTGATGCACATAGCCAAGGGCTAACACAGTTGCAAATAGTATTATGTGTTCCTGTCCATCAGGTGCAATCACTTTAGACATACACGAAGAGACAGATTGAAAGATACTGGTAGGCGTGTACTTCTATTGGGCGTGTACTTCTATTGGGCGTGTGTCAGTGTGCTAACAATAAAACCTCTCTTATATAAAGGCCTGCAGTATGGGGGATCGTTTGGTCTAAGAAGGCCAGGTTTTTTGCTGTGATTTGTGGGGGGAGAAGGAATGATATTGTGCAGATTGACAAACCCCCCAACTAGTGTTATTTGCTGAAATTCTTGTGCATTTTTTCAATCAAAAATTGTGTGTGGGGGGCGTGGCCTGGAGCTTCATGGCGTAGGGTGCAGAGTGAGAGCTTCGTCTGAGTTTTCATCATTTTACTCCATCCTCCGGGGAAATTCCTCCAGATCTTCGCCGGATCACAGCCTATTGAGCCCTGCATACGGCCATCCCTATGTCGCCACCGGAACGGACATCGGAAGCCATAGCCAAGCTGGCTAAATACCGCCATGAGGGACAGGATGCTGAGGAGGAAGATGGCGCTGGCCCAGCCCAGGCCACGGAGGAATCCACCTCCAACGACACCGCTAGAATCCTGGAAGCCGTCTCCCTGTGCCAGACCACCCTGACATCAAGGATTGAGGAAGACATCCAGAGGTTGCAAGACAGGACCTCAGAAACTGAGCGCAGGGTAAGCCACGTGGAAGCGGACATTGCCCCACTACAGATCTCCACAGAACAGCTCCAGCACCAGCTCACCGCCGTTCTCCATAAGCAGGATGATATAGAGAACAGGCTCAGGAGATGCAATCTACGATTTGTGGGCCTCCCCGAGAGATCCGAGGGCTCTGACCCCCCTACTTACCTGGAAAATCTCCTTGTGAAAACTTTTGGTAGAGAGGCCTTCTCCACCACGTTTGTAATCGTGCGCGCTCATCGCCTGGCAGGGCGCCCCCCTCCTGCTGGTACACCCCCGCAAACTTTCATCGCCAAGCTCCTCAATTACAGGGACCGGGACACAGTGCTTCGCCTCACCCATAAACATGGAAACATACCAGTCGGTAATGTTACAGTGGCGGTCTTCCCGGATTTCTCTGCCGAAGTGCAGAAGAAGCGGGCACAATTCATGGAGGCCAAGCGACAGCTCCGCATCCGCCATCTCCTGTATGCTATGTTGTTCCCGGCCAGGCTCCGGGTGGTCAGAGATGGTAAAGCCCACTTTTTCGAGGACTCTGCTGCCGTCCTGTCTTGGCTGGAACAACCCGAGGCAGCAGGCCCGGCTCCTCCTTGATCCTCACCCCCTTCACTCTACGGCTCCTCATCGCCCCCATCCTGGGTCTGGTGGACAGCCGACCGGGACTACTCCTTCTGAACTGTGAGTGTGCCTTCCTTACATGACTCCCACCTGTTCTCACCCTCCTGCCCGTGAAGGTTCCCTGGCGGCACTCGGTCATCGCTAATATGGTCCCCGTTCTGCTGCTCACAGGCACGTCACCCTGTCCTTGCTCTGCCCCTTTGCAATATAGAATTTCCCCGCTCTTCCACCCTCCTGGCATTCTCAGACACCCCAGAGACACTCACCCGGACTACTTGCACACCCTACATTCCATCGTGCCATGTGTGCTCTGCAGTTCACTCTTTTGTCGCCCCCGTACCTAGCCATGGTCACCCCCAGACTCGGGCTCTCCCCTGTTGCCCTGGTGGCCTGGCATTTGTTTTCAGCCATTGCAATTTTGTTTACCTGGCCAGCTATTGCTACCACGGATGTGGAGAGCAAATGTTTGTTACTATTGCCATGCTGGTCCAGAGATGGCACTGTTTGGATACTTAATATGTTTTTTACTAAATTTTATTCGCAACTGACTTACCATATAATGTGTTTCTTCAATGTGCGCTGCATGTTCTGTGCTTACTTACGCCTCTCACACCATGCTGTCTATTATGTACTGACAGGGGTGCCACTCTGTGCGGTAGGATACGTCGCCTATACAACCCAGACGGTCACCCTGCACAGACCCCCCACTCATTTGTATGTCAGGCCTCCGCATGGGTACTGCCTGTGGTTTATTACAATGTTTATTCTGCTTGAGGCCCACGCTGTCAGATCCGACTGCACTTCCCAACCTACTAAATTTTCAAATGGCTATGTTTAAAGTAATTACCCTGAATGTCCGGGGACTATGTGCCAGACCTAAACGAGTAGCTGTCTTCACGCATCTAAAGGGCATGCGTGCGGACATCTCTGTTTTGCTAGAAACGCACCTTACGGGTCAGGCCCAAATGGCACTGAAAAAACCCTGGGTGGGCTGGCTCTACAGTGCTCCTTATACTTCCAACTCCCGCGGTGTGGCCATACTTGTGGCCAAAACTGTGCAGTTCCAACTTCATAACCTGCGGTCGGATCCGCAGGGTCGGTTCCTGTTTCTCCACGCCACAGTTGGTGGCCTGGAGATGTTACTCATGGCATTCTACATCCTGCCACCCTTCCAATTTCATGCTCTGCAGGAGGGACTCACAATCATGGCCAAATACCCTACGGTACCTGTAATGTGGATAGGTGACTTCAACATGACGATCAATCCTAGCCTGAACAGACTTAGCGCGGTCAACCCGGCTCCTACCCCCCCTTACCAAATTCGGTAGATTTGCGGCGGAATTCGCTATGACTGACTCCTGGTGACACAAGCACCCGACCAAAGTTGCCTTCTCATGCTACACTCCCTCGCAATTGGCTATGTCTCGTATTGATCTGATTCTTCTCTCCCCTACCCTGTTGCCCGACCTCCTGGATGTGGGGTTTGGCACCATGGTGCTCTTGGACCATTCCCCTTACTGGTTGACTCTCAGGCTCCCCTCTGGCCCTCCTCCCCGCATTTGGCGGCTCAACCCATTCTGGCTTACGGTCATCCCGGAGCTGGAAGCTGTGCAGAGGGAGTGGGTTTACTTCTTCCGTACAAACCTGGGTTCGGCGCCTGTCGGATCGGTCTGGGAGGCTTTCAAGCTCCACGCCCGATTGGTCCTCTCCACCCGCATCACTAGACATAAGACCGCTTCCAAACTGATCCTCCAACAGTCCGAGGAGCGCCTGAGTTCCCGCGAGCAGATATTCCTCGCAGGCCCCACGGCTGCGAATGCCTCTCTCATCCGCTTACAGTCCAGATTAACTAACCATCTACACTATGAAAAGGCTAACCAGGGTATTTTCTTTAGCAGACGTGTATTCGAACATGGAGAACGTGCAGGCAAACTGTTGGCCTACATGGCCCATCTGGATCACAGTCCCCCGGTTGTGGTCCAAATCCGGACCGCAGCTGGGACTGTGACCTCCGACCCAGACCTAGTAGCTGAAGAGTTTAAATAATTTCATTCTGTCCTCTACACGTCCACAGCGAGTCACACACAAGCCGAACTTTCCCAGTTCCTAGCCCTCATTGACTTCCCCACCCTCACCCAGACCCAGTGTTCCCTTCTGGAGGCTCCCATCACCTCAGAATGTGTTGCAGAGGCCCTGGCCCAGCTCCCGCCCTCAAAGGCACCAGGCTCGGATGGTCTCCCCCTGGAGTTTTATACACAGTTCCAGGAGGTCCTTGCCCCCAAGCTGCAAGCCCTGTATGCCCATATCTTTGACACCTCGACCCTCCCCTCATCCATGGGAGAGGCTCTCATTGTCCTTATCCCAAAAACCCAGCAAAGATCCCCTATACCCAGAATCCTACCGTCCCATCTCGCTCCTTCAGCTAGACGTCAAAATCCTAGCCAAAATTCTTGCCTTGGGACTTAATAAAGTGATACTTAATTTAATCCACTCGGACCAAACTGGGTTCATGCCCAACAAAAATACTGCGTTTAATCTCCATAGGTTATTCATGAATCTACAGTCCATTCATGACAATACCGGGTCCAGGGTGATGGTGAGCCTCGATGCTGCAAAGGCATTCGACTCTGTGGAATGGTGCTACCTATGGGATTGCTTGGCCAGATTTGGCTTCGGCCCTAAATTTATAAAGTGGCTACAGCTCCTGTATCAGGCTCCCACTGCTCAGATCCAGGTTAAAGGATCTCCACCCCATTCCCACTCACCAGGGGTACCCGCCAAGGCTGCCCCATATGCCCCCTGCTGTATGCTCTGGCTGTTGAACCATTGGCAATTGCCATCAGGACTCACCCACATATCAGAGGCCTCCATGCGGGTCACCTGACGGAGACTTTAAGTCTATACGCGGATGACATGCTACTCTATCTGGAGGACTCGGGCCCTTCACTCACGGCGGCCCTGCGATTGATAAAGCAGTTTGGGGAGTTCTCCGGCCTAAGAATTAACTGGTCGAAATCCCAGATCCTCCCGCTTGACATAGATGTCCCGTCTGCGGCTCAGGCGGTGCTTCTACTTGTCCGAGCAAGTCAGATCAAGTACTTGGGAGTGAAATGTTCCAGAACGCTACTTGATTACAAAAACCTTAATATTGAACCTTTATTTGATTTCCTAAAAGCCAAAACCCAAGTGTGGTCCCGACTCCCCCTAGGGGTTATGGGTCGTGTAAATCTGGTCAAGATAATCCTCCTCCCCAAGCTGCTCTATTTATTCTGGCATGCCCCCCTTTGTATCCCCCCTAGAATTTTCAAGTCCATGGAAGCCATTCTTAACACCTTTTGTCTGGGGTACATCCCGCCACAAACTTTCATGGCGTGCTTTGAAATGTCCCGTCCACCTAGGGGGCACTGCCCTACCAGACCTCACCCTATACTACGTCGCCTCCCAATTGTCGCACTTTTACTATTTTAATCAGATGGACAGGGACCGCTATGAGACTCTGGTCTGCTCCCCACGCGTCGATCGGGTCGCACATCCGTTTCAAGTCCTCCTACGCGGCACTTACGGACCCCTCGGCGCCAAAACTACCATACTGACCCATCACTGTAAGATATGGCAGCGAGCTGTGACCATTACCGGGGCCCCTGCACTGCACACCCACACTCCCCTTTGGGACAACTCCCAACCCCCCGAACTGCGTACCGTTCCAGACCAAACCCAATGGATAGACTTTGGTATTCTTTTTCTCTCCCAGGTCCTTGACAATGGGACAATTAGATCATTCCAAGCCCTCAAAGACGAGTTTGGTCTTCCCAACCGCATGCTGTTTCGCTATCTCCAGCTCCGACACGCCCTCGGCTCCCAATTTGGAGAACATATCCCTAGACTTGTATCGCTGCCGCTTGTGACTGTGATCCTCAGCCGCGACCCTAAGGGGATGATTTCTTTTTTTTACAACCACCTGTTAATGCCGTCGGCCACTTCACTGGCATACCGGCTCAAATCCAAGTGGGAGGCGGATCTTGGGGCTATGGAGGACGGGGATTGGGAAGATGCACTGGCCACCTCCAAGCTAGCTTCCCCCAAATTGTCGGATAGACTCACTCACCTATACATGTTGCACAGGTCCTATCTCACCTCTGCCCGCTTGTCTAAATTTCAACCAGGTTACTGCTCGGCCTGCCCCAAGTGCGGTGACTCGCTGGGCACGTTCTATCATCTGCTGTGGTCATGCCCCAAACTCCAGCAATACTGGTCCCAGGTGGTGAAGTTCCTTCACGATCGCATGGGCTCCCCACTCTCCCTCTGCCCCCGACAATGCCTTCTCGGTATCCTCCCTTTGCCAGAAGAAGAAAAATACCTCATTATTTTTTTACAGGAGAGGCTATTTCTGGCCAGGATGCAAGTTGCCCGCACCTGGATCAAGCCAACGCCCCCCACCATACAACAGTGGAGGGGGCGATCAATGCCACACTTCCCTACAAAAAAGTCCTCTATAAACATAGGCGCTGTCCGACTAAGTTCAATAAGATCTGGGACAAGTGGGCGGAGGACCCGTTTACTTGCACAGAATGAAACTATTCCTTAACCGTGCTCTCAACCCCCCTGCAGTCCCGCTCCACGGCTGCTCACTTCCCGCCACCACGACCCGCTGACCGAGTTGTGTGAATGTACCACCGATTCGGGCCACCTCGCTGCTCTCCGCACCCGGGCCCTCAGTTGGTTCCAGATGTTTAACTTAACATGTATGTGTCATGCGTGTGGTAGTAATGTCAGATGCGATATCCTTGTATTTGGTGCATGTTGCACCCCACATGTGATTATGTACCTTTTTCTATTATGCTCAATAAACGTTTTCTTGATTAAAAAAAATAAAATAAAATTGTGTGTGTATTGTTCATGTCTGACCATGCAAAATCGTTAGGAAGCCTCTGCTGACCTACTCTTGGTTCTCATTGCTTAATCATGTACACAGAAATGCAGATTCCAGCAGAACATGGTCACCAATGTATGTATATGTGGATTGTGGGGTGGGAGTGGGTGTTTTGAACATGTCGTTTTTAATATGTTGGAATGCTTTGTAAGAATAATGACTTAAGTATGTTTTTATAATCTTGCAGATAAAAATGTGATGTGTTGCCCGTTATACACTAAAAGTAAAGCTGTGTGCACTCTAAGGTTTTGTCAAATTTTAGATTGTAAGCTCCTATAAGCAGGGCCCTTAAAATCCGATTGCTAAATGTAGCATCATGTATCCTGTCCAAATTTTTTTGAAGCTAGTAAATGAATGTACATCATTTTTGTTTCTGCTGGCAAAATAAAAGTACATTATTGAGCTTTGGTGTGTGTGTGTTTTTTTTTGTTTTGTTTTTCTTTTTGTTCTTTTTCGTTTTTGTGGGTGGTGGTGGTTTTGGCAAAGTGCAATATCTTTTATATTTTATTTCTATATGCATTTGTGCACCAAAAAACAAATCTCTTCGCCCTGGTTCACATTGATGCTACTTTGAAATCGCGCTACTTCACTTGCGCTAGCGCGATTTTAGGTACTAATTGATAGACATCTGTGTGGCTTCATACACAAATGTCTATTGAAGTCGCACCTGAAATCGGCAAAAGTAGTGCAGGAACTACTTTTGCAAATCGGTGCAGCGCCAAAAATTGGGGTTGCATCGATTGGAACAGTGCCATTGCCACCATTTCTGAAATTGCATGACAAATCGCCCCAATGTAAACCTAGGCTTCAGCACACCTGCAAGTAAATGATAAAGGTGGAATCTTTATATATAACAGCTGTGGAGAATTGCGGGTAATGAATTCAGCTGGTGGATAGGCAGTGTTGTATGTGTCAGCTCTGGTTCACATTGGTGCGATTTGACATGTCAAATCGGTGGCAATTGCACTATTCTAATTGGTGCGATTTGTATTGATATCAGTGCAGAAACCTGCACAGATGTCTCTGATGTTCCCCCCCTGCAGTCGGGACTGACATGCAGAATGAAATTGTGTGAGTTCAGCTGAACGATTTCCTCCCGCTGTCAGTGTGAAGCAGGGCTCAAACTGGGCCTTTTGCCTTTGTAATTCACCTGCTGCTAAGCCAGAGACACCATTTCTTATCAAACGCCCTTAAGTTTACCTTCAAATATTATTATATGTAATAAATTCTAATCGTGATTGAGATCAAATATTCACAGCTGCAATCAACAGAGCGTGGTTTCACCTCCTTACCTGGAAATGAGTCATTGTAATCACCCGGAAGTTCCTGCGCTGGACAGGATCTTCATCTACGTGGACATGGCGAGGTCCCTCTTTAGCAAAGAGGAGGTGCTGCTGATTTGCCGGGTAAGTGTAGGATATGTACTTGTGCTTACTCAAGATGGGGGTGGATTTGGTGTGGGTGGGCTTCATTGATTTGTTTGGCATCACCACACATTTGCTTCTGGCCCATTTGCACACATCACTACTTCCTGCATTTGTTCTGCTGATGTAAATCAGTAAGGAGTGGACTATGCAAGTATAAATGAGAGCTCCTTTCTATTAAAATATATATGACTTGATTCACAGTTGGGTGACTTTTCATGATTCTCAATGATAACCATTCATTTCTGTGCTACTTTAAGTCACACCAACTTTAAAGTAGTACCTGTACTACTTTGGTGTGACTTTCAGGCTCGGTTTCCACTAGTGCGACTTGTCATGCGACTTGGGACTGCAAAGTCGCATGACATGTCATACCCCATGATTTCCAATAAGTATGGTTCATATCTGTGCAACTTCAAAGTAGTCCCTGCACTACTTTGGTCCCACTTTGATACGACTTGAGGTCCATAGACCTCAAGAATATACAGGCATAGCTCCAAGTCACATTAAAATCGCGTCAAAATCATGCCAATTTAGGGTTGCAATAGTGGAAAGAGAGCCTCCTGTGACTTGAGGTACATAGAGCGCAATATTACACAGGCATTCCTAGAAGTTGGGGCCAAGTTGCAGCGGCAGAGTGGCAGCAAATTAGTGTGACTTTCAGGTCGCAGCAGTGTGAAAGAGATTCAAGAATATCTTTGAATTTGGCCCTATTGTCACTTGTGCATCCTGAAAGTGGGGCAAATTCTTCCCTGCACTACCTTGCTTTGACTTTGATGCGATTTGAGGTCCATACACCACAAGATCACACAGACATTGCTTCAAGTCATGGCAAAGCTGTGCAATTTTAAGGTCGCACAAGTGCAAATGGGGCTTTATTCAAAGGTGTTATCATTTAATCTCATTAGGTTACTTTCACACTTATGTGACTTTCCATGCAGCTTTGGACCTCAGAGTCGCATTAAAAGTTACCCCCTATGAGTTCCATTCATATCTATGCAACTTCACCCATGTTCACATAGCTCTGAATTGACATGTCAAATTACAGGCCAAATCGGCGCCTATTGACGGCAATAGAACTGTCCGAATTGGTGCGACGCCACACAGATTCCCAAAAGTAGTTCCTACACTACTTTGGGCGACTTCAGGAGGCGATTTCTTACCTCCCAACTTCTTGAGATGGGTATAAGGGACACCTATTAGCAAAAGTATGTAGGCATAGGACACACCTTCTAAAACACCTTCTTAAAGGAGAATTATTCCAAAAAAAAAAGATTAGTTAAAACCCCAAGTACTTTTTTTTTTTAACAATAATATCCCTTAAGAGCCCATTCACACAGGGGCGGCACAACTTGTCCCGCGACTGTGCCGGGCGATCTTAACACGACTTCAAAGGTGACTTGCAAAGTGACTTCTGTATTGAAGTCAATGGAAGTCGCCCTGATGTTGTCTTGAAGTAGTACAGGAACCTTTTTTTAAGTCGGAGCATCTTGAATCGTTCCTATTACAACGGTTCCATAGTACAGAACGGGACGCGACTTGTCAGGCGGCTGAGTCGCCTGACGAGTCGCCCCTGTGTGAATGGGGTCTTAGATTGGCTTTGGGAATTTACAAACAAAGCAATTTAGAAATTGGATGAAAGGTTTAGTGCTGGGAAATCCTTTTTGAAAGATAAAAATCGCATTTTATATAAAACTATACAGATCAGAACAAAATGAGGGACAAATGAGGAGGAAAGAGGGACTTTGTTCCAAATCAGGGACAGTTGAGACCTATGTGATTTCACTAGACATCTGTGCAGGAAAGTGCACTGATGTCTCTGAAATCGCTCACAAAGTCGGGCTGAAGCCCCTTTCACACTTGAGCGACTTTTCCTGCGACTTTATCATACCCGATGATTTTCAATGTGTACCATTTATATCTGTGCAAATTCAAGTCACACCGACTTCAAAGTAGTCCCTGTACTACTTTAATCCGACTTTGATACGAGTTGAGGTTCATAGACCTTAAGTTTACACAGGCATTCCCTGGAATCGCAGGAAAAATTGCAGACGGAAATTTGCGTGCCTTTCCCTGCGGCTCCTGCGTCCATAGACCTCAAGATTACACAGGCATTGCTTAAAGTCGCATCAAAGTCGCACAACTTTCAGGTCACACAAGTGTGAAAGGGGCCTAAGTCACTGTGCTGAGTACTATTATACCTAGAATATAAAGTAGTCCCACCATCAAACACTAGTAAACATATGTTCTCAATATAATTATGCTCAAATGGCTGAAAAACACACAGATGGTAAAGCTTACATTGTATTCAGCAGCATATGCCACATCAGCATGAGCATGGTTGTTACTATAATATTAATGCCTGAAATGCAAAACATTATTGTATAGAATTAAACATTAGTAAATGTATTTTCTCTGTAGGTATGTGCTCTGCTCTGTAGCATAGTGGTATTCCCTGCTGCCCTCAAAAGTTTTAAGCCATGAGTTCAAATCCTACTGACGGCATCACCTCCTGAAAGTGTGCATTTTACTCAGCAGCAGATTTCTCCCGTTGCTGTGTTCTTCCGCGCAGTCGGTTACCCGCTAATAAAAAAAAGCTGCTCTTCTTCTGTGGCGGTCTTCCTCCGCTGTGTTGTCACCCACTGTCTCTTACATAGCCATGGAGCGGGCTCTCCGGGTGATGTTATCGGATGGCCACAGAAGAAGAGCGGCTTTTTTTTTTTAGCGGGTAGCCGACTGCGCGGGAGAAGACGGCGGTGGCAGGAGAGATGGCTTGGGAAGAAGAAATATCACACATTAGTAGGTGTTTGTGCTACGCTCAATAGGCTAGTGGTCAGCACTTCTACCTTAAAAACTCAGGCTTTGAAGCAATCATGGGTTCAAATCCCACAGAGAGATACTAAAAGATTGAATTAGTGAAAAAAAGGCAAATGACTATTAGCCAAAGCAGCATATGCTGAAAATAGGTGAATGCCAATTAGCCAATGCACTTTTATTCAATAATATTATGGTGTGGAGTTCCAAACATCACACACTAGCTAACGGGCAGTTTACATTTCTTTGTTTGTTCATTTTAATTTGCTTGTGCAAAAAATAAACATGGCTGTTGGATGGTAGGTTGGCTGGTATTTGAACTTTTACCATGAGAGCTGTGGAGACATCGGAGCAGACCACTAAGCCATTGTGCTAAGTACAAAACCTGCCTAATAGTGTAGTATGATTAAAGAATGAACATAAATAATTACCGCTTTATAGCCACCTAAATGAAAAAAAAAAAACAACATACAACAAATAGGTAACCTAAATGTTTAATACATGTAACTTTACAGAATAGCAGACATTACTATGTAATAATCATTCATAACTGCATTCGTTAGCAAAAGAAGAAAAAAAACTAGGAATACTAATTGCAATATACATCAATAGATGCACACGAGGTAGAGCACATCTCACATAAAAATGTTTCTTTCACATACATGGATCATGGTTACAGTGCAGTGCTATATAAAAACTTAGTGGAAATTGGCATTTGCATGTACACTGATTCGCTAATTAGCGCTGATTCCATATTTTCTAACACTTTTTTAATTGGCTAAAATAAGAGCTATTATTTGCAATAGTGCTCAGTACTTCCTGGAGTTATAGTAAATTACCCCCTATGTATCCACAATCCCAATCCACCCCAAAACTAGAATTACAAGGCCGAATGAAGCCAGATCTCTTCAACATTTTGAGTTTTGAAGTCTTTCAAACGACTTCCGGCATTTGAACACTTCAAAAGGGGGGATTTTTCGTGGGTTATGAAGAAGAAAAAATAATACATTCTATATTTACTGGCATGAATGTTAAAATTCTAGTAGGCCTCAAAAATGCAGTGAACAATTGCACTTGAAAACCTTTCAGAGAAAAGCAGATGAGCTTATGTGTTTTTTTCTTCAATAAGTCAATTATACATCAAATAGTAAAGGTTTTTACAACTCCTGTGTTTAAGCAGAGACATGTTAGAACAATGATGGTTTTTGTAACCAAACAAGAGATGTTTAAGAAGATGAATTCTGCCATAGGAAAAGCTCTACAGATAGCTAACTGGGTTATAATCCTGAACAGCCAGAACAAACAATCCCATTGTCTAAGGATGAGATCGTCTCTTAACCACTTAAGCCCCGGACCATTTGGTAGCTAGAGGACCAGAGGTGAATTCAGAATTTTGCACTGCGCTGCTTTAACTGTAAATTGTGCGGACATGCAATGTTGTACCCAAACAAAATTTTCGTCCTTTTCTTCCCACAAATAGAGCTTTCTTTTAATGGTATTTGATTGCCTCTGCGATTTTTATTTTTTGCGATATAAACGGAAAAAGACCGAAAATTTTGAAAAAAAATGATATTTTCTACTTTTTGTTATAAGAAAAATCGAATAAACTCAATTTTAGTCATACATTTAGGCCAAAATGTATTCAGCCACATGTCTTTAGTAAAAAAAATGTCAATAAGCGTATATTTATCGGTTTGCGCAAAAGTTATAGCGTTTACAAACTAGGGTACATTTTCTGGAATTTACACAGCTTTTAATTTATGACTGCCTATCTCATTTCTTGAGGTGCTAAAATGACAGGGCAGTACAAAACCCCCCCAAATGACCCCATTTTAGAAAGTAGACACCCCAAGGAAATTGCTGAGAGGCATGTTGAGCCCATTGAATATTTTTTTTGTTTGTCCCAAGTGATTGAATAATGACAAAAAAAAAAAAAAAAATTACAAAAAGTTGTCACTAAATGATATATTGCTCACACATGCCATGGTTATATGTGGAATTGCACCCCAAAATACATTCTGCTGCTTCTCCTGAGTACGGGGATACCACATGTGTGGGACTTTTTAGGAGCCTAGCCACGTACGGGACCCCGGAAACCAAGCACCGCCTTCAGGATTTCTAAGGGCGCAAATTTTTGATTTCACTCCTCACTACCTATCACAGTTTTGAAGGCCATAAAATGCCAAAATAGCACAAACCCCCCCCAAATGACCCCATTTTAGAAAGTAGACACCCCAAGGAAATTGCTGAGAGGCATGTTGAGCCCATTGAATATTTTTTTTTTGTCCCAAGTGATTGAATAATGACAAAAAAAAAAAAAAAATTACAAAAAGTTGTCACTAAATGATATATTGCTCACACATGCCATGGTTATATGTGGAATTGCACCCCAAAATACATTCTGCTGCTTCTCCTGAGTACGGGGATACCACATGTGTGGGACTTTTTAGGAGCCTAGCCACGTACGGGACCCCGGAAACCAAGCACCGCCTCCAGGATTTCTAAGGGCGCAAATTTTTGATTTCACTCCTCACTACCTATCACAGTTTTGAAGGCCATAAAATGCCAAAATAGCACAAAACCCCCCCAAATGACCCCATTTTGGAAAGTAGACACCCCAAGCTGTTTGCTGAGAGGCATGGTGAGTATTTTACAGCTCTCATTTGTTTTTGAAAATGAAGAAAGAACATTTTTTTTTTTCTTTTTTTTTTTAATTTTCAAAACTTTGTGACAAAAAGCGAGATCTGCAAAATACTCACAATACCTCTCAGCAAATAGCTTGGGGTGTCTACTTTCCAAAATGGGGTCATTTGGGGGGGTTTTGTGCCATCTGGGCATTCCATGACCTCCGAAACTGTGATAGGCAGTGAGAAGTGAAATCAAAAATTGACACCCTTAGAAAGCCTGAAGGCGGTGCTTGGTTTTTGGGGTCCCGTACGCGGCTAGGCTCCCAAAAAGTCTCACACATGTGGTATCCCCGTACTCAGGAGAAGCAACAGAATGTATTTTGGGGTGTAATTCCACATATGCCCATGGCATGTTTGAGCAATATATCATTTAGTGACAACTTTGTGCAAAAAAAAAAAAAAAAAAAATATTTTTTCCGCAACTTGTGTCAACATATAAAATATTCCATGGACTCGACATGCCTCTCAGTATATAGCTTGGGGTGTCTACTTTCCAAAATGGGGTCATTTGGGGGGTTTTGAACTGTTCTGGCATTTTATACACAACATTAGGAAGCTTACATCCACTCTTCTAACCACTTGAAGACAAAGCCCTTTTTGACACTTTTTGTTTACATGAAAACATATTTTTTTTTGCAAGAAAATTATGTTGAACCCCCAAACATTATATATATTTTTAAAGCAAAGGCCCTACAGAATAAAATGGTGGGTGTTGCATTTTTTTTTTTCTACACAGTATTTGCGCAGCGATTTTTCAAACGCATTTTTTTGGGAAAAAATACACTTTTTTTAAATTTAATGCACTAAAACACACTATATTGCCCAAATGTTTGATGAAATAAAAAAGATGATCTTAGGCCGAGTACATAGATACCAAACACGACATGCTTTAAAATTTCGCACAAACGCGCATTGGCGACAAACTACATACATTTTTAAAAGCCTTTAAAAGCATTTACAGGTTACCCCGTTAGATTTACAGAGGAGGTCTACTGCTAAAATGACTGCCCTCGATCTGACCTTCGCGGTGATACCTCACATGCATGGTGCAATTGCTGTTTACATATGACGCCAGACCGACGCTTGCGTTCGCCATTGGGCAAGAGCAGGGCAGGACAGGGGTGCTTTTTTTATTTTTTATTTTTTTTATTATTAATTTTGTTTTTTATTTTATTTTTAAACTGTTGCTTCCATATTTATTTATTTTTATCACTTTTATTGTTATCTCAGGGAATGTAAATATCCCCTATGATAGCAATAGGTAATGACAGGTACTCTTTTTTGAAAAAACTGGGGTCTATTGGACCCTAGATCTTTCCTCTGCCCTCAAAGCATCTGACCACACCAAGATCGGTGTGATAAAATGCTTTCCCAATTTCCCAATGGCGCTTTTTATATCCAGGGGGGGGGGGACATTCCCTCCCACTGCTTGTAAAAGCAGTCCAGAGGCTAATTAGCCACTAGGATTGCTTTTACATGAAAGCCGGCTGCTGGCTGAAAAGAATGATACCAAGATGATACCTAAACCCGCAGGCATCATTCTGGTATAAACATTCAAAGTCCAGCAACATACCAGTACAATGCTGGTCCTTGTTGGACATGTATTGTAATCTTTTTTTTCATGCAGCCTGTTGGCTGAACGAAAAAAAAAGATTGATCGGTGGGTATGCCCACCATTAGAATACCGCCCTTCATCCACCCACTTCTAATGATGGGCATACATGCACCATTTATATATGCCGAAGCATGGGGGCATCTTCTCGCAAAAGTTATGCCGCGTACATATGGTCAGACTTTTCCACGGGCAAGCCTCCGTCGGAATTTCGACCGTATGTACGCGGCATTAGAAGCAAAATCGCTCCTCCGCTCCTGCTGCCCCAATGCTTCGGCATATATGCTTTTTTTTTTTTAACTGTGGTGGTGAAATTACCTCCTACAGCACTGGAGTCGCAGGGATCAGGCCTGTCTCTGTGAACGCTGCAGTTATGTGTGTTGTGTTTTGCAAGTGACAGTGATCGATCGATACTGCACTTAGGTGGCCTGGGCTGGACGGAGGGGCAAAACGCAGGTGCTAGCAGGTATCTGGGCTGATCCCGCTAACACTGCGTTTTTGGGAACCCTAAACTGCTGGGGACGCTAGTATAGATCTGATCAGTTCAGATATTGAGCTGATCAGATACTATACCACTAAGGGGGGTGTATGCTTCACGTGTGGGTGTTAGCGCTACTGGCACTAACCTGACGCTGCCTGGGGTGTGACGCAGACCCTCTCTGACGCTAAAACCTAACTGATATCACCCGCCGGGCGATCAGGGGGTTAAACCTTTATTGGGTTATATACGGCGGGTGCCCTGACACTATAAAAAGCAAACTAACTAACCAGCGTCACCCGTAACACTTATATGATGATCACTGGTGAAAGGGTTAACTAGGGGCAATTAGGGGGTTAAAACCTTTATTAGGTAATATATGGGGGTACCTGACGCTATATAAAAACCTGACGGCGAACCTAAAAAAAAATTACTGGCTACCTATCGGCATCACCGACACTAAGACAACGATCATAAAAACGATTGCTTAGCGACAGTGGTGATAGGGGGTGAAAGGGTTACCTGGGGGGCGATCAGGGGGTTAAACCTTTATTAGGTAATATATGGGGGTACCTGACGCTATAAAAACCTGCGGCGCACCTAAAAAAAAATACTGGCTACCGATCAGCATCACCGACGCTAAGACATCGATCAGAAAAATGATCGCATAGTGACGGCGGTGCTAGGGGGTGAAAGGGTTACCTGGGGGGTGATCAAGGGGGTTACACCTTTATTAGGTAATATATGGGGGTACCTGACGCTATAAAAACCTGCGGTGAACCTAAAAAAAATTACTGGCTACCGATCAGCATCGCCGACGCTAAGACATCGATCAGAAAAATTATCGCTTAGTGACAGTGGTGATAGGGGGTGAAAGGGTTACCTGGGGGGGGCGATCAAGGGGGTTAAACCTTTATTAGGTAATATATGGGGGTACCCGACGCTATAAAAACCTGCGGCGAACCTAAAAAAAATTACTAGCTACCGATCAGCATCACCGACGCTAAGACATCGATCAGAAAAATGATCGCATAGCCACGGCGGTGCTAGGGGGTGAAAGGGTTACCTGGGGGGGATCAAGGGGGTTAAACCTTTATTAGGTAATATATGGGGGTACCCGACGCTATAAAAACCTGCGGCGAACCTAAAAAAAATTACTGGCTACCGATCAGCATCGCCGACGCTAAGACATCGATCAGAAAAATTATAACTTAGTGACAGTGGTGATAGGGGGTGAAAGGGTTACCTGGGGGGCGATCAAGGGGGTTAAACCTTCATTAGGTAATATATGGGGGTACCCGACGCTATAAAAACCTGCGGCGAACCTAAAAAAAATGACTGGCTACCGATCAGCATCACCGACGCTAAGACATCGATCAGAAAAATGATTGCTTAGTGACAGTGGTGATAGGGGGTGAAAGGGTTACCTGGGGGGCGATCAGGGGGTTAAACCTTTATTATGGGGGGTTAGGGGGCTACACTGGACCTAAAACTAAATGTACTGACACTTTTACAGTCACAAATGTCACTGATTGCAGTGATCACTAAATAAATGGTCACTGCAATCAGTGACACTGTGACTGGGGGCTGGGGGGTGATCTGGGGGTGTCTGGGGGGGCCTGGGGGGGCGATTTATGTGCCTATGTGTCCTGGTGTCAGTGTGCTGTTCTGTGTACTAACCTGGCATCTTCTCCTGTACGGCGCTCGGTATATGTGAGCGCCCCAGGAGAGATGACATCACTTCCTCCTTCCTGGCAGGCAGGGGAAGCTCTCTCATTCGCCGGGAGCGATCGAGAGGGGGTGGCCGGAATCGAACGGCCGTCCCCTCATGCCGGATCGCTCCCGAAGGTAAAACGACCGCTCACTGTAAAGAAGTGGGGTCCGATCGGACCCCCCAACTATACAAAGGCAATCACGTACATATACGTGATTCTGCCTGTCGGTGCCATTCTGCTGACGTATATTTACAGTGGGCGGTCGTTAAGTGGTTAAAGAAGGTCCCCAATGTTTACTCAGCTTTCCCCCAAACAATGGCATCCTTAAATGTCTGGTTAACTCTACAACCGAAGGACAAAATGTCACAGGAACTGAAACCAAAATGAAATAAAAAATACATGTTGCATTATAAATACACCCAATATTATAAATAAGAATGTGATATATTGATATGGAATAAATGAAAAATTATGGTTAGATTATATATGATATGGTAAATCAAAAAGATGATAATAATTGTAGTATCTGTTGATCTAAGAAATTTGTTACAAGAAAGAAATATATATGAGTGTGATAATAAGTAGAAGTGTTTTAAAGAGTTAATTAGCGTTATGAAAGACGTCAAATTGTGATTATAAAAATATAAATTTGAACCTGTACTTAGAGTAACACATATTCATCGGATATCGGAATTATTCATGTATCCGTATAATCATTTTTGTGATATTGATTGATATATAACCTGTGTCATGTTTAGAAAAAACTGTTTTAAAAGATATACATTTATGCAGAAATATAGAACCATGTTACATTATATAAATGAATCAAAAAGTATACTAATCGTATTTTATGTATACTAGTTACCAGAATATTCAAAATATATCCTTCTCACCATTATATAAAATAAAACACATTATATAATATATTAACTTAAAGAGATAACCTCAAAACCCATGTGAGACACCTGGTGGTTGAAGGTGATATTACTTGAAAATCACAAAATTCCAGAGAACAGTTAATTATTAAGTTGCCAACCAATAGAAAAGGAACACATACTTTTTGGGCAGAACTTAGTATAATTTTTATAATCTTATTGTCTGGAGATAGTATTTAAGACAAGAAAAGTAAGATGAAAGGACACACTCACTCCCACACGGAGAACACCCACGGAGACACACTGGGGGGGGGGGAGATGTAGCCACACACACTCCTAGACAGACTTACACTCACAGACTGAGATACACATGCACCATGCATCAATACATATCTTTACACTCATGAAGATTCCTAGACACATGATACCTGAAAGCCACAGCAGCCATCTTAACTCTGGTCACCAGCCATTTTGGAATGGGTAATTATGTCATTTTGATTTTATCTTGTATTCATTGTTGTTCTCTAAAATATTGAAGTATTGAATATTCTTCAATTTATGATTTATTCTCATTAATTAATAACCTGGTAGATTTTTCTCTAAAGTTTCAATTTTTCATTATATTTTTCTTTTTACATAGTTGCCAATTTATTGACAAAACAAACATCCAATTTATTTCACATTGTTAACCACTTACTCACCTGCAGTATAGTAACGGTTAAACGTGTGAAATACAAACGTTCTGTTTCATTGTCATTTACACAAGGTTATTGATTATACCGAGAAGTGATCATGGCGGTATTATGCCAAAGGGACTGCCCGCCCATTTTGCTGGTATTTTTATTGATTTTCAAGTCGTTCATGTAACGCAATTAGTATTTTAATTTCATATAAATATTTGTTTTTTGTCAACCAATAAATGTAATTATTTTGTATGATCACATGTCTCCGTGAATAAGTTTCATATGCATAGATTGTGTCATATAGATTGACTTGTATCATTAAAGGTATCCTTGTTAAAAATTACTCAATAATAATTACTGTCCTTAAAAAAACACAACAAGGTGCTTATCTAATAGTTTTTTTAAATTATCGATGCTCCCCGCTGAAACCAGCGCCTGTGGAAGAGAATTTCACATCCTAACTGCACTTACAGTAAAAAACCCTCTACGCAGTTTAAGTTTAAACCGCTTTTCTTCTAATTTTAGTGAATTGCCGCCTGTCTTATTAAATTTCCTTTCGCGGAAGTTTTATCCCTATTGTGGGGTCACCAGTACGGTATTTGTACATTGAAATTATGTCCCCTCTCAAGGGTCTCTTCTCCAGAGATAAGTTCAGAGCTCGTAACCTTTCCTCATAACTAAGGTGCTCAAGTCCCTTTATTAGCTTTGTTGCCCTTCTCTGGACTCTCTCCAGTTCCAGCACATCCTTCCTGAGGACTGGTGCCTAGAACTGAACAGCATACTCTAGGTGCGGCCGGACCAGAGTCTTGTAGAGTGGGAGAATTATTTTTTTATCTCTGGAGTTAATCCCCTTTTTAATGCTTGCCAATATTCTGTTTTCTTTGCTTGCAGCAGCTTGGCATTGCATGCCATTGCTGAGCCTGTCATCTACTAGGACCCCTGGTCCTTTTCCATCCTATATTCCCCCAGAGGATCTCCCCCTACTAGTAAAAACAATAAAAAATAAAATAAAAGTCCCTAAATCTATCCCATTGTTTGTAGCCGCAATAGCTTTTGCGCAAACCAATCAATATAAACCTATTGCGTTTTTTTTTACCAAAAATATGTAGAAGAATATATATTGGCCTAAACTGATGAATAAATGTGTTTTTTTATATATATATTTTTTGGAAATGTATTATAGCAAAAAGTAAAAAATTATATATATATTTTTTTAAATAGTCGCTATTTGTTTGTTTATAGCGCAGAAAATAAAAACTGCAGAGGTGATCAAATGCCACCAAAAGAAAGCTCTATTTTTGGGGAAAAAAAGGACGTCAATTTTGTTTGGGTACAGCGTTGCACGACTGCGCAATTGTCAGTTAAAGCGAAGCAGTGCCGTATCGCAAAAAAATGGCCTGGTTATTAAGGGGGAAAATCCTTCCGGGGCTGAAGTTGTTGGTTTACAGCACTTGGCACTTTGTTGTTGCCATGATGGCTTTGGCCAATTATGTCTCATGGGGTTTAGTACCCGCCCCACCCTATATAAGGCCGCCTCAGTGGCAGCCTTGTGTAGTGTGTTGCAGTGGTTAAAGAGAGAGCTTACAGAGAGAGAGACAGTGTCATTTATATTGAGTTAGATCAGGGGTCTCAAACTGGTGGCCCTCCAGCTGTTGCAAAACTACAAGTCCCATGAGGCATGGCAAGGCTGACAGTTACAAGCATGACCCCCACAGGCAGAGGCATGATGGGATTTGTAGTTTCGCTACAGCTGGAGGGCCACCAGTTTGAGACCCCTGAGTTAGATAGAGCAGGCAGGCGAGTCAGTTAGCTGCAGTTACAGTGTGTAGAGCAGGGGTCTCAAACTCAAATTGCCTGAGGGCCACATGACAAGTTTTCATATCCCATGGGGGCCGCATGCAAACTTTTAAAACAATAAACTATACCAGCAATAATATACTATACCCAGCACTGATGTCAGCAAACGCATTATTAACCCCCATCACTGGTGTCAGCAAACGCATTATTAACCCCCATCACTGGTGTCAGCAAACGCATTATTAACCCCCATCACTGGTGTCAGCAAACGCATTATTAACCCATCACTGGTGTCAGCAAACGCATTATTAACCCATCACTGGTGTCAGCAAACGCATTATTAACCCCCATCACTGGTGTCAGCAAACGCATTATTAACCCCCATCACTGGTGTCAGCAAACGTATTATTAACCCCCATCACTGGTGTCAGCAAACACATTATTAACCCCCATCACTGGTGTCAGCAAACACATTATTAACCCCCATCACTGGTGTCAGCAAACACATTATTAACCCCCATCACTGGTGTCAGCAAACACATTATTAACCCCCATCACTGGTGTCAGCAAACACATTATTAACCCCCATCACTGGTGTCAGCAAACACATTATTAACCCCCATCACTGGTGTCAGCAAACACATTATTAACCCCCATCACTGGTGTCAGCAAACACATTATTAACCCCCATCACTGGTGTCAGCAAACACATTATTAACCCCCATCACTGGTGTCAGCAAACACATTATTAACCCCCATCACTGGTGTCAGCAAACACATTATTAACCCCCATCACTGGTGTCAGCAAACACATTATTAACCCCCATCACTGGTGTCAGCAAACACATTATTAACCCATCACTGGTGTCAGCAAACGCATTATTAACCCCCAGCATTATCCCCCTACACTGCACAAATACCCCCCACACTCCATAATTACCCCCAACACTGCACAAATACCCCCACACTGCACAAATCCCCCCACACTGCACAATTACCTCCCACACTCCATAAAATGCCCCCACACTGCACAAATAGCCCCACACTACACAATTACCTCCCACACTCCATAAAATACCCCCCAACACTGCACAAATAGCCCCACACTACACAATTACCCCCCACACTACACAATTACCCCCACACTCCATAAAATACCCCCCACACTGCACAAAATACCCCCACACTCCATAAAATACCCCCCACACTCCATAAAATACCCCCCACACTGCACAAATAGCCCCCCACACTCCAAAAAATACCACCCACATGGCACAAATAGCCCCACACTGCACAAGTACCCCCACACTGCACAAATCCTCCCACACTCCATAAAATACCCCCCACACTCCATAAAATACCCCCCACACTGCACAAATCCCCCCACACTCCATAAAATACTCCCACACTACACAAATCCCCCAACACTCCATAAAATACCCCCACACTCCATAAAATACCCCCACACTCCATAAAATCCCCCCCACACTCCATAAAATACCCCCCACACTGCACAAATCCCCCCACACTCCATAAAATACCCCCCACACTGCACAAATAGCCCCACACTACACAATTACCCCCCCTCCACACTCCATAAAATACCCCATTCACCCCACTAAGGACTTTGCCTCACTCACCTCTCCTGGCAGTCAGGATCGTCTGGCTCCCGAGTCCTCTCCTCCTGGCTTCCACAGAGGCCTAGTGACAAGGCACCCAGAGAACACAATCTCCCGCTCTGAGCAGCAGGACCCTGGATCAGGGCTCTGATCGTCAGTGCTTAGGTGGGCGGGGCGATGGGCGGATCCTTCCTCCGCTCTGTTCTCTCTCTGGGCTGCGGCAGTGTGCAGCGGAGAGGACAGAGGTGATAGAGAGGTAAAGCTCTTCGGCGCCTCCCCCTCTGCGGTGCCTGTGCAAAAAGACGTCCTGGATCGGCGCTGCGGGCCATTTTTAACCAGTCCGCGGGCCGCAAATGGCCCGCGGGCCGGTACTTTGAGACCCCTGGTGTAGAGGATATATATGCATCCTAGGTGTTGTATATATTGTGAGGGGGTTAACTCGGTAGCGGGTGTGTGTGACCCCCTGGTTGGGCTCCCCACACAAAAACAGGGCCAGCAGACGGAGGTGGTGGTTTTCAAAATCAAAAGGTGCGGTTTATTTCTCTATGTACAGTGACAAAAACACAGCAAAGCCAAAAAGAAACATAAACAAAATAAATCCTGGTCAGCTTGACCTCTGACTAAACATGCAGGTTTCCTAACTAACAACTGGGATCAGCCTGGTGCTGTCCTAGTCCCTAAGTCCCTGGTTTAGTAAATGTCCAAACAAATAGCCACACAGGCTTTGTCTCACCGCACAGGGGTTCACTCTCCCTAGACAGTCCACACAGGTCTGGGTCCAGGCATGAGCAAACACCTAATGAAGCTGGGAGTTTTTATAGAGGCCTTAAACGAGCTGACAAGCTTCAGCTGGTCTCATCAACTCCCTGCCTGCACGACGCCCAGCACTCTCCCTAGAGGTATGAGTCATCCATGAGCCCACTAGCCTCAGCTGGGCTTCATCAACTCCCTCCCTAGTTGTATAAGTCGGCATAAAGCCTGAATCTGGGAGAAATATATCTACCCCCCTGGATGCAACCAGGTGACTTTACCTTCCTGCTGTCACATACCCCCCCTCTTGTTTTAACCTTGGGGTTGGAACACCAGCAATCAGGCATTCATGTACTCGAGACAAAGCATCCACATTCCCCATTTGAACACCAGGGCGATGCTTTACTGTGAAGTTGAATTCCTGTAGGGCCAGGAACCACCTATTCACTCTTCTATTTGTCTCCTTGTTTTGAGCCATCCACTTTAACGGAGCGTGATCCGTAACCATGTCAAAGTGCCTACCTAGCAGATAGTACCGAAGGGAATCTAGAGCCCACTTCACCGCTAAACACTCCTTTTCAACCGTGGCGTAATTTACCTCATGGGACTTCAACTTCCTGCTGAGGTAAATGACTGGGTGCTCTTCCCCGTTCCAGACCTGGGACAATAATGCTCCTAACCCCACATCTGACGCATCACTTTGTACGACAAAGTCTTTAGAGAAGTCGGGTGAGTACAACACTGGCTGGCTACATAAGGCTTGTTTCAAGAATTGGAATGCTGCCTCAGCCTCGGGGGTCCATTTAATCATGACCGACCCTTTCCCTTTCGTCAGGTTGGTTAGGGGCACAGCCTTAGAAGCAAAGTGGGGAATGAAGCGCCGATAATAACCCGCGATTCCCAGAAAGGCCCGTACCTGCTTCTTGCTGTTGGGACGTGGCCAACTCTGGATGGCCTCGACTTTGTTGAGTTGGGGTTTTATCACTCCCCTGCCAATGGTGTATCCAAGATATTTGGCCTCCTCCTGCCCAATGGTACACTTCTTGGGGTTAGCCGTAAACCCCGCTTCCCGGATAGAGTCTAGGACTGCTTGCACTTTTGGCAGATGTGAGGCCCAATCTGTGCTATGGACAATTACGTCATCCAGGTAAGCCGCAGCATACTTCCGATGGGGCCTCAGTATCTGGTCCATTTTCCGCTGGAATGTGGCCGGCGCATTCTGTAACCCGAACGGCATTCTCTTATATTGGAACGCCCCGTCTGGGGTTACAAATGCGGTTTTCTCTTTGGCCGACTTGGCCAGGGGAATTTGCCAATACCCTTTTGTGAGGTCAAGAGTCGTCATGTATCGGGCTGTTCCCAGCCGGTCGATCAACTCATCTATACGTGGCATGGGGTAGGTGTCAAATTTTGTAACTTTGTTCAACTGACGAAAATCGTTACAAAATCGCCAGCTCCCATCCGGTTTAGGCACCAACACAATGGGACTAGACCAATCACTTTGGGACTCCTCTATCACCCCTAAGTTCAGCATTTTATGTGCTTCCTCCCGTATTGCCTCCCGTCGGGCCTCTGGGATCCGATAGGGTTTTAACTTCACCCTTTCACCGGGCGGGGTAATAATATCATGCTCTACCCCAGATGTTTGTCCCGGCAGCTCAGAGAACACCTCCTTGTTGTGAAGCACAAACTCCTTAACCTCCTGTTGTTGGGGTTGTGACAAGGTGGCTGCTATTCCAACCTCCGGAATCACGCAACCAGTTTGAGCTGGTGACCAAGTTTCTGCGACTAGGGACTCTCTATCCCTCCAGGCTTTCAACAGATTAACGTGATATATCTGTTCGGGCTTTCGCCTTCCTGGTTGTCTGACCTTGTAATTCACTTCGCTCACTTTTTCCATTATCTCGTAGGGGCCTTGCCATTTGGCAAGGAATTTACTTTCAACCGTAGGGACAAGTACCAGTATCCTATCCCCCGGGGAAAAGGTACGGGTCTTGGCTCCACGGTTGTACACTCTCTGCTGTGCCAACTGCGCTTGGGCCAAATGTTCCTTCACGATGGGCATTACCTGTGCAATTCGATCTTGCATCAGGGCGACATGCTCAATCACACTCCTGTGGGGAGAACTCTCACTTTCCCAAGTTTCCTTGGCAATATCCAACAGCCCTCTTGGGTGTCTCCCATACAGTAACTCAAAGGGGGAGAATCCCGTAGAGGATTGGGGCACCTCCCTAATAGCAAACATCAAATAAGGAAGTAGACAGTCCCAATCCTTTCCATCTCTATCCACCACTTTCTTCAACATTTGTTTTAGGGTTTTGTTGAATCTTTCAACCAGCCCATCGGTTTGGGGGTGATACACAGATGTACGCAATTGCGTCACTTTGAACAATTTACACAGCTCTTTCATAACCCGGGACATAAAGGGTGTACCTTGGTCCGTAAGCAGTTCTTTACAAATACCCACCCGGCTAAAAACAAGAGATAGCTCTTTGGCTATGGTTTTGGCCAAGGTATTTCTGAGAGGGATCGCTTCTGGATAACGGGTGGCATAGTCCATTATAACCAATATGTACTGGTGCCCCCTAGCGGACTTGATTATAGGACCTACCAAATCCATTGCGATTCTCTCAAACGGGACCTCAATGATGGGTAGAGGGACCAGCGGGCTACGGAAATGTGGCATCGGGGCCGACCTCTGACACACAGGGCAGGAGGAACAATAATTTTCTATGTCCTTCATCACCCCAGGCCAATAGAATCTCTGTAATACCCTCTCTCGGGTTTTCTCTGTCCCCAGATGACCTCCAAGAATGTGCCCATGGGCCAACTCCAACACCAACTTCCTGTAAGGTTTGGGCACCACAAGCTGCTCAACGGTTTCTTCTGCCCTTTTTGCCACCCGATACAGTAGGTCCTTCTCTACGCTGAAGTATGGGTAAGTGCAGGTATTATCTGGGTTCACTAACTCGCCATCTATTTCCACTACGTTTTCCCGTGCCTTTATTAGGGCGGGGTCTTTTAACTGTTCTGTGGCAAAATTTTCCCTGTGAACCTCCAGATCAGAAAACTCCACAGATGGTAGGTTTTCGTCTGAGGAGGTGGGCTCCTCTCCAGTTTCTTGAGTCTCCCCTGCCAATACTGACAAGGGAAATTCTGGAGAGTCCTCACCACTCTCAGAGGAGTTCTGGCTATCACATTCCTGGTACATAGGGGCACCAGTGGGGGGCTCAGGATCATCCCACAGTTCCCAGAACTTCGGAAAATCCCTTCCCACAATGGCATCATGCGGTAATTGAGATACTAACCCCACTGGATGAGAGAGGGTACCTTTGGGGGTCTCGAAACACACTGTAGTCACTGGATACTCTCGGGTGTCCCCATGCACACAAATAACAGCTACCTTGCTATTCCCAGAGACCTCTGTTTTAACTAATTCCGCCTTTATCAGGGTCACAAGGCTACCTGAATCCAGTAATACCACAACATTTCTACCATTAATACACATTTTGCATAAATGTTTCTCAGTTCCCCGAATGGCAGTGCATGCGACTGTCGCACACAGCGACTGACGTCTGTCCGTCAGAAAGTCACATTGCATGGGTTCCTCCACAACCGGGCAATTTGCTGCAATATGTCCCGCTTGCCGGCAGCGGTAGCAAACAATCCTTTTGGCTGCCTCTTGAGCCCCTGGCTTCCCAGGCTGTTCTCGCCAAACTTTGGGTAGAGCTCCCACCCTCTCACTCTCTCCACCCTCACCCCTTGGAATCCTCTTATCCGCCCCTGGGGATGGTCTGGTCTTAGGGTGGAAAGTCCGAGAGTCTCTGGAAGAGGCCGTCAGGTTCTCTGTAGCCAAGTATTTCTCTACACGATCCACAAGACCACCGGCCGTCTCTGGGTCTCCATGGCTTACCCACTTTTGGATGGCAGTAGGAAGAGCTCTCAAAAACCGATCCATTACAACACGTTCCACAATCTCTGGTGCGGACAAAGTCTCTGGCTGTAGCCACTTCCTGCTCAGGTGAATGAGATCATACATTTGAGACCTGGGGGGTTTTCCAAGCTGGAAAGTCCAGTTATGCACACGCTGAGCCCGGACAGCCAGGGTGACACCCAGCCTTGCCAATATTTCAGCTTTTAGCATCACATAGTCTTTTGCTTGGTCAGGCTCTAGGTCATAGTAAGCCTTCTGCGATTCACCAGTTAACAGAGGAGCCACCAGTCCAGCCCACTGCTCCTCAGGCCACTTTTCTCTTTCAGCAGTCCTTTCAAATGTGGTCAAAAATACCTCTGGATCATCCTCTCCAGTTATTTTTGTCAATAAACGACTCACCCCAAAGGACGCGGTATTAGTGGGACGGCTTTCCTCACTGGTCTGCGGACGTTGCTGCACTACTGCTTCCATTTGTTGTAGTCTCTGCTCTTGCTTCTGTAACAGGTCTATGAAGCGGGCCTCAGATTGCTGCTGGGCTTGTTGCTGAGCTTCCAGACTCTTTTGCAAACCTGCATTTGTCTGCTGTTGATTGGCATTTGCTAGAGCCAGCTGTTTCAGTATCTCCTCCATGCTGGCTTAAAAAAAACTGCCACTGGTTCTCCACCAACTGTGAGGGGGTTAACTCGGTAGCGGGTGTGTGTGACCCCCTGGTTGGGCTCCCCACACAAAAACAGGGCCAGCAGACGGAGGTGGTGGTTTTCAAAATCAAAAGGTGCGGTTTATTTCTCTATGTACAGTGACAAAAACACAGCAAAGCCAAAAAGAAACATAAACAAAATAAATCCTGGTCAGCTTGACCTCTGACTAAACATGCAGGTTTCCTAACTAACAACTGGGATCAGCCTGGTGCTGTCCTAGTCCCTAAGTCCCTGGTTTAGTAAATGTCCAAACAAATAGCCACACAGGCTTTGTCTCACCGCACAGGGGTTCACTCTCCCTAGACAGTCCACACAGGTCTGGGTCCAGGCATGAGCAAACACCTAATGAAGCTGGGAGTTTTTATAGAGGCCTTAAACGAGCTGACAAGCTTCAGCTGGTCTCATCAACTCCCTGCCTGCACGACGCCCAGCACTCTCCCTAGAGGTATGAGTCATCCATGAGCCCACTAGCCTCAGCTGGGCTTCATCAACTCCCTCCCTAGTTGTATAAGTCGGCATAAAGCCTGAATCTGGGAGAAATATATCTACCCCCCTGGATGCAACCAGGTGACTTTACCTTCCTGCTGTCACAATATATTTATACACTATTCAGTTTAGCTAGATCCGTTCCTGTTATTCTCTATACTGTGACAAGCAGGCAGGTGATTGTGCTAGCTGCAGTGTTTCACTTAGTGTCATGTATGCTCTGCATAGCGTTCACCTAAAGCTTACCTGAATACAATTAGTGGTGTTCTCATAATAAAACCACAGGCAGGGAGCTGCATTAATTTCATTTAGTGTACTGCAGTACTTCTGTCCTTTGCACAGCGTTCACTTAAAGGAACCTAAATACAATTTGTGGTGTTCTCATAATAAAACCACAGGCAGAGAGCTGCAAGTATTTTCAGTTAGTGTACTGTGTCCTCTGCACAGTGTTCACCTAAAATGAACTGAAGACAATTGCTGCTTTTCTCATACTAATACCACAGCAGGCAGTTGATTCTGATAGCTGCATTATAATCAGTACAGATATATATATATATATACACACACACATCCCACCTTTGTGCAGCTAAATCTCACTGCAGGCCATTAGTATGTCTGGAAGGCAAACAAGGAGAGGCAGAGAGTCATGAGGCAATAAAAGAGGGCAAGCAGGCTCTGTGTCTAGAGGCAACAGTGCTGGTCTTGGACACGGTGCATCCTCATCAGCACGTGGCCATGTTGAGCCGCAACATGCCCAAGACTTGGTAGAGTGGATGACCAAGCCGTCCTCATCCTCTATCACCCAGGCTCAGGGTACTTTGTCTGGCAAAGCAGCTGTCAAAGCGGCCTCTTCCCTCGGCTCAATAGCATCAGTCACTCCTTCCCTAGCCCCACCATGTCCTCCTGAGGAGTCCCCCGAACTGTTTGAACACAGTGTTGGGTACATGCTCCTGGAGGATGCCCAGGGTTTTGAAGGCTCAGATGATGGAACCCAGCTAGAGGAAGGCAGTAACGTGAGCCCAGAGAGAGGGGGTGCCCAACAAGGACAGCTATCTGGCAGTCATGTTCCCCCAGCTGCAGCATACTGCCAGATTTGCTCCAGTGATGAGGAGGGAGGGGATGATGAGGTCACTGACTCCACGTGGGTGCCTGATAGGAGAGAGGAGGAGGAGGCACATCTCCAACGAGGCAGGATGCCCTCCAGGGGCCAGCTTAAGGGCAGCACACCGACTGAATCACACCGCAGAGCTCCGCATGTGCAGGGCGCTGCTGTCTCTGCGCGTTATTCCAAAAGTTCTTTGGTGTGGGCCTTTTTTCAGACGTGTGCAGCAGATCTCACCGTTGCCATTTGCAACATATGTCTGAAGCGTATCTCGCGTGGCCAAAACATCAGCCGCATGGGCACCATGTGCTTGACCAGACATATATGTCGACCTGCCATGCAGTTCGTTGGCAAGCGTACCTAAAAGACCCACACCAAAGAACAAAGCGCAACTCTCCTTGCTCCTCATCAGCTGGGATCTCCAACCCCACTATACCTTCAGTCCTCTCTGAAACCTGCACTGAGAGGAATGAAGGTGTAGAATTAGGTGTGTCACAGCCAAGTACTTGTGGGCAATCTGCTATCGGTACACCGACGTCCGATTGTACCAGGCAAATTTTCCTGCACCAGCTGCTGCACCGCCAAAAGAAGTTCGCTCCCAGCCATCCACATGCCCAGCGGTTGAATGCTAGCTTGGCTAAATTGCTAGCACTTCAACTGCGGCCTTTTCAGTTGGTAGACTTCTCCCCCTTCCGTGAGTTTGTGGAATGTGTGGTTCGTCAGTGGCAGGTTCCCAAACGCCACTTTTTCTTACGGAAGGCGATTCCGGCTTTCTACCGGCATGTGGAAGGCAATGTCTTGGCCTCGCTGAACAGGGCGGTCAGCGGTAAGGTGCATATTACCGCTGACTCATGGTCCAGCAGGCATGGACAGGGACGTTACCTATCTTTCACAGCGCATTGGGTGACTCTGGTGGCAGCTGGGAAGGATGCAGGACAAGGTGCAGTAGTGTTGGAGGTTGTTCCGCCACCACGCCTCCAAAATGTTACTACTGGTGATTCTGACACACCTCTCTCCTCCAACCCCTCCTGTTCTTCTTCCTCCATGGCCTCTACCTGTGCTTTGTCCTTGGAACCAGTGGTGCTCCATAGGCATTCAAGGGGCTACGCAAGTACGCAGGCAAAAAGATGCCATGCGGTGCTTGAGCTGGTGTGCTTGGGGGACAGGAGCCAAACTGGGGCAGAGGTTCTGTCAGCTCTGCAGGGGCAGGCTCAGAGGTGGTTGACGCCATGCCAGTTTAAGCCAGGAAAGGTGCTTTGCGACAATGGCACCAACCTCCTCTCCGCCCTCCGACAGCGACAACTGACCCATGTGCCCTGTTTGGCTCACGTCCTTAACTTGGCAGTGCAGCGGTTCCTAGGCAGGTACCCGGGCTTACAGGAGGTCCTGAAGCAGGCCGGGAAACTCTGTGGGCATTTCCGCCGGTCATATAATGCCAGTGCTCGGCTGGCTGACCTGCAAAAGGAATACAACCTGCCCAGAACCGCCTAATCTGTGACATGCCCACCAGGTGGAACTCTACGTTGGCCATGCTGCAGCGGCTGCACACGCAGCAGAGGGCCATCAATGAGTATCTGTTGCAATATGGCACCAGGACAGGGTCAGGGGAGCTTGGATTTTTTTCCCCACGCCAGTGGGCCATGATCAGGGATGCATGCACTGTCCTGGCACCATTTGAGGAGGCCACAAGGATGGTGAGCAGTGACAGTGCATGCATCAGTGACACTGTCCCTATTGTCCACCTGTTGGAGCACACGCTGCGTGCAATAATGGACAGGGCACTTGAGGCAGAACAGAGGCAGAAAGAGGAGGACTTCCTTACCTCTCAAGGCCCCCTTTATCCAGACAGTGTTCCTGCTGGCCTGGCTATCACACAGGAAGAGGAGGAGGAGGATTGTGTCAGCATGGAGGTGGAGCCTAGCACTCAGCATCAGTCTTCAAGGGATCAATTACAGTCCCAAGACACCCATGGACTTGTACGTGGCTGGGAGGAGGTGGCTGCGGATCATGTCGTCCTGAGTGACCCAGAGGACTCCAGACCAAATGTCTCAGCAAACCTACGCTGCATGGCATCCCTGATCCTGCAAAGCCTGCGGAGGGATCCTCGTATTCATGCGATCAAGGAGAGGGATCATTACTGGCTGGCAACCCTCCTTGATCTACGTTACAAGGGTAAGGTTACGGATCTTATCTTGCCGTCGCAGAGGGAGCAGAGGATGAAGCATCTTCGGGAGGCCTTGCAGAAAGGTCTGTGCAACGCGTTCCCAGAGACTGGGAGGTTACAAATTCCTGGTCCTGGACAACGTGTTGCTGAGGCTTTGGTCAGTCAAAGAAGGAGCGGTGGAGAAGGTGGGCGTCTGACCGATGCGTTCAGACAATTTTATAGTACGCAGCCCCAAGGTATGATCGGTTCCAGCAACCATCGCCAGCGTCTGGTTTACATGGTGTAGGAATACCTAGGGGCAAGATCAGACTTGGACACCTTTCCCACCGAAAATCCTCTAGGTTACTGGGTCTTGAGGATGGATCACTGGCCAGAGCTTGCACAGTATGCAATTAAGCTACTGGCCTGTCCTGCATCCAGCGTTCTTTCGGAACGCACATTCAGTGCTGCTGGAGGCTTTGTAACCGATCACAGGGTGCGCCTGTCCACCAACTGGATCACCACCTGTACCAAGCACCTGATGCTGATGTAACCGAATATTTTTTTTTTAAATGTCAGATCCCTTCAAGACTGCCTATGCTGATGCTGAGTGACTATCCTCTTCCTCCTCAATGATCATGCTGATAGCTTGTAAGAACATTTTTGGTTCTGGGCACTGCTACCAGTGGCTAAGGCCCAATTTTTCAGCCCCTGTTTAACAGGGACGTGCATTTACAATTTTTGATGCAATAATTTGCAGCAGGGCTCATTGCTGCGCTCCAACTACAGTATCTGTGAGGGGTTGCAGTGTTGTGGCACCAGCACCAGTGCCTAAGGCCCAATTTTTCAGCCCCTGTTTAACAGGGGCGTGTAAATACAATTTTTGATGCAATACTTTGCAGCAGGGCTCATTGCTGCGCTCCAAGTACAGTATCTGTGAGGGGTTGCAGTGTTGCGGCACCATTGCCTAAGGCCCAATTTTTATGCCCCTGTTCAACAGGGGCATCTAATTACAATTCTTGATCTAATAATTCACAGCTGGGCCCATTCCTGCGCCCACCAAGAGTAACTGTGAGGACTTACAGTGTTGTGGCAACACCACCACCACCAAAGGCCCAATTTGTGCGCCCCTGTTCAACAGGGGCATGTAATTACAATTTTTGATCTAATATTTCACAGCTGGGCCCATTCCTGCGCCCACCAAGAGTAACTGTGAGGACTTACAGTGTTGTGGCACCAGCACCACCACCAAAGGCCAAATTTTTCCTACCACTGTTCGACAATAGCATGTAATTACAATTCTTGATATAATAGTACACAGCAGGGCGTTCCAGCGCCCACTGAGAGTAACTGTGAGGGCTTACAGTGTTGTGGCAACACCTAAGGGCCAAATTTCTGCAGAGTAAATACAGCAGGCCCCTACTTTCAAACATCCAACTTACAAACGACTCCTACTTGCAAAAGGAAGGAGACAACAGGAAGTGAGAGGAAATCTACCCCTAGGAAGGGAAATTCTCTCCTGTAATGCCGTGTACACACGAACGTTTTTAATGTCATTGAAAAAAACAGCATTTTTCTTGACGTGATTCTTCTCAAGCCTGCCTTGCCTACACACTATTGTGGAAAAAAATGCTTGAGTAAAGCGCGGTGACGTACAACATGTACGACGGCACTATAAAGGGGAAGTTCCATTCGGATGGCGCCACCCTTCATGTTAGTAAAGTTTGTTGAGTGACGATTCGCGCTTTTCAGCCTCGTGCTTTTCAGTCCGTTACAGCGTGATGAATGTGCTATCTCCATTACGAATGCTAGTTTTACCAGAACGAGCGCTCCTGTCTCATACTTGATTCTGAGCATGCGCATTTTTTTTCACGTCGTTAAAGCCCACACGTGGCCGTTTTTCATGACGAGAAAAACGACGATGTAAAAAACAACGTGAAAAATTAGAGCATGTTCCAATTTTTTCATGCCCATTTTTCACGTCGTGAAAAATGCGCTGAAGCCCACAAACGATCATTTTTAATGACCATTTTAAAAAATTGAACTTTTCTCGTCATTAAAAACGGTCGCGTGTACACGGCCTAAGAGTTAATATGGGGAAAAGGTGTATCCTCTCCACTGATGCTTTATCACCAATCCTTGTTTCAATAAAAAACCCACATTTTCAAAAAACATTTGTCATTTCACCTCACTTTACGTCAAATTGACATTTGACGGAAAGTGAGGTGAAATGTTCTGAACAGGTGCACACTGCACAGGCAGAAAAACAAATGTTACAGGGGTGATAACCCTTCCCTATAAAAACAAGGAAACCCTCGCGCTAGCTGAGTGATGGAAATGGTATAGGGTGGTGAAAGGAAATGGGGAGGGGATAAATACTGCAGCAATCACTGGAAAGTCTGGTCCAAGTCAACAGTGAAGTAATAAATATTGTGGTGGTGACTGCGCTGTGGTAACTCAAATAAACTAAAATAAATAAAATCGGGGAAATGAAGGGGATAGGAGTGTGGTGGGGAAGGCAAAGAAAGAAAGGGGGAGGGGGGGAAGGGGAGGGGGTGAATCATAGGCTACGATGTATCTGAATAGCAATAGTGTGCAGTGTGCACAGTGACACTAATGAACGTGCAAGTGTAATGTGTAAAAAAACGAATAAACAAATAAAAATTGTCATATAAACCAATTCTAAACACTCCAATAATACAAACGTGATAACAATTACAAAAGAGATGAATCCCTAAAATATGCTGATAATTATTAACCAAGCCATAAATAAAATAAACACACGAAGTGCATCTGTGAACTATAAACAATATAAAAGATATATATAAAGCTCCCAAATTGGTATAGTGGATGTGCATAAAGTCATATATGGAAAAAATAAAGTCCCATCACCGAAGGTGTGCTTGGAAGTTTTCCTGTAATGTCCACCCAGTGATCAGTAATCACAAACAGCTTACCTCCCTCCTGAGAGGGGGAGCGGTATACGACGGATCTTTATGATGAGGGATAGTGGAGCGTCCTCATAACACAGTCTCTATTGCACAGTTTCTCAATAGCTCATTGGAATGTATATGAAACGACATAAGACAGAGAGACATCAATAGCGCAACTTTGTGAGTGCAGCAAGAGGAATCGCTGATGAATATGTTCACACACTCACTTGAATGATAGTGAGCGTGGACCTCAATCCAAACGAGCGCCGCGCTCGTACCAATAAGCAGTGGATTGGCGTCTTGGTGCAAGAATGCAGTGCGATCCTCAGATGTCCACAGCGGCAATCACAAAGTGGTAGTGGTAAAAAAGGAAAGGAAATATAGTGTGGGTCTGAAAACCACTTGGGGTATTTATTAATATACAAGTAAAAAACTCACATTTAAAACATGAAAGACGGGTCTTGTATCCTTACGAGTGGCGAGCTCGTCTCCTCTCGGTTCTGCTGGCGGTGTGTCTGTGCTACGTCCTGACGCATGTCGTCATATCACATGACTTCATCAGAGGCTAGCACTAGACACAGAGTTAGGAAAATTTATAGTCCTAGTCACAGGGCGGGCGGAGGCCATTTTGTTGTGGACCAGCAAATAAGTATGAGCGCGGCCATGATTGCTCTGACATATTAGTAGGATGCAATGGCCTGTGAGGAATAGGGGGAGGAGATGAGGAAAGGCTGCAGAACGAAGCAGCATGAAGATCCTCGTTCTCGTAAATGATGTAATTTAAAACCGGGACATAAAGTCCCCGCAAGATAAAATCTGTAAAAAATATAAAAATAGAGCAAACGCAGGAGAGCTGGTGGCCCGTACACACGAGTCCGGGAGCAACTCCAGACAGCTCCAATTACATGCCTGCAATCTGTCATAATGAAAAAAACAAATAAAGCACAGACACCACAGCTAGAACCGCAAGAGGGAATATATGGATATACCACAATGATGAAATAACTGCATATCATCATAGGGGGAAACAAATATGAAAATATTTAAATGTATCCTGTACAGGATCGTAAATGCATATACCTGTATGTAGGACTAGTGTGACTACTACCTCATCAATTGTGAAGGTCTAGGTAGGTTAAGTCCTCATAAAGCATAAATAATAAAGTCCAAGATGTGCTTATAGAAGCATATAACAATGAAAAATGAAATATGAAAAATGTTTAATATTAGGTACCTGTCTCTACCGTGGTAACAGAGACTGACGTATAATAGGGGAAAGAAGCTATTAATGGGAGAAAAAAAACCTGGCAACAATATGACACTAGGTGAAACCTAGTGTCAATTAGAGTGATGTGACTTCGTCCCCTAGTAATCACTTAGAAAGCAGTTTAAGTCAAATTCTATGTTTAGGCCTTTGGGCACAAACTTATCCATCGAAAAAATCCAATGGGATTCAATTTGGCTAAGTATGCGTACCTTGTGGCCACCTCTCCATGGGCTTGAGTATGGTACTATACCCCAAAATTTTAGATGAGAGGGATCTCGATTGTGCATTTCTGCAAAGTGCCTAGAAACACTATGTTTGACGAATCCGCGTTGTATATTTTGTACGTGTTCTTTAACACGAATTCTAAGTAGCCTTTTGGTGCGGCCTACATATTGCAGGCCGCAACTGCATTCAACACATAAACCGCCCCTTCTGTGTTGCAACCAACAAATTCTCTGATTTCAAATTGTCTCCTATTGCTATTAGACTGGAATGTAGACCTTCTTTGATTTGGGAGTTTAGTTCGTCTACAGGCGTAGCACCTCTTACAAGGGTAGAACCCTTTGCCAGTGAAAAAAGTGAAAATCTTTTTGGGTGGATTGACTACACTCTTCACTAACTGGTCTCGTAATGTGGGTGCACGTCTGTAGATGAATTGGGGTCTATCAGGTAGTATATTTTTAAGGCTTTTATCTGCCTTCAGGATATGCCAGTGGCGTGTGACAATGCTCTCTATCTTCTTATATTGGATGTTGTAGTCTAGAATAACTGGCACTTTGTCGGGTTTGGGGATTTTATTCTTATTTTGCAGTAGCTCCCATCTTGGAATGTGAGTGACTTCTTATATTTTACTCTTTATGAAATCCTCTTTATATCCTTTTTGTACAAATCTTTCACCTAGTAAATTAGCCTGAGTATGGAAATCTGCAATATCTGTGCAGTTCCGTCGTAAGCGTAGCATCTGACCTTTAGGGATGTTAAAAAGGCAGTTTTGATGGTGGCAGCTTTTCATTGGAAGGTAGCTATTCCGATCTACGCTTTTGAAAAAGGTCTTAGTGGTAAAGGTATCTTTAGTTCTTGTTATGATGAGATCTAGGAAGGATATGTTTGATTCCTCTATTTGCCAAGTTAATACTATATTTTGCTGATTGTTGTTAAGTTTCTCAAAGAAGCTTACTAGTTATTCCCGGTCGCCTTTCCATAGAAGGAAAATGTCATCAATGTAGCGTTTGTAAAGTACTAGATCTTCTGGTGTTTCAAGGAAGCCTTAAAAATATACTACCTGATAGACCCCAATTAATCTACAGACATGCACCCACATTACGAGACCAGTTAGTGAAGAGTGTAGTCAATCCACCCAAAAAGATTTTCACTTTTTTCACTGGCAAAGGGTTCTACCCTTGTAAGAGGTGCTACGCCTGTAGACGAACTAAACTCCCAAATGAAAGAAGGTCTACATTCCAGTCTAATAGCAATGGGAGACAATTTGAAATCAGAGAATTTGTTGGTTGCAACACAGAAGGGGCGGTTTATGTGTTGGAATGCAGTTGCGGCCTGCAATATGTAGGCCGCACCAAAAGGCTACTTAGAATTCGTGTTAAAGAACACGTACAAAATATACAACGCGGATTCGTCAAACATAGTGTTTCTAGGCACTTTGCAGAAATACACAATCGAGATCCCTCTCATCTAAAATTTTGGGGTATAGTACCATACTCAAGCCCATGGAGAGGTGGCCACAAGGTACGCATACTTAGCCAAATTGAATCCCATTGGATTTTTTCGATGGATACGTTTGTGCCCAAAGGCCTAAACATAGAATTTGACTTAAACTGCTTTCTAAGTGATTACTAGGGGACGAAGTCACATCCCTCTAATTGACACTAGGTTTCACCTAGTGTCATATTGTTGCCAGGTTTTTTTCTCCCATTAATAGCTTCTTTCCCCTATTATACGTCAGTCTCTGTCACCACGGTAGAGACAGGTACCTAATATTAAACATTTTTCATATTTCATTTTTCATTGTTATATGCTTCTATATGGACTTTATTATTTATGCTTTATGAGGACTTAACCTACCTAGACCTTCACAATTGATGAGGTAGTAGTCACACTAGTCCTACATACAGGTATATGCATTTACGATCCTGTACAGGACACATTTAAATATTTGCATATTTGTTTCCCCCTATGATGATATGCAGTTATTTCATCATTGTGGTATATCCATATATTCCCTCTTGCGGTTCTAGCTGTGGTGTGTCTGTGCTTTATTTGTTTTTTCCATTATGACAGATTGCAGGCATGTAATTGGAGCTGTCTGGAGTTGCTCCCGGACTCGTGTGTACGGGCCACCAGCTCTCCTGCGTTTGCTCTATTTTTATATTTTTTACAGATTTTATCTTGCGGGGACTTTATGTCCCGGTTTTAAATTACATCATTTACGAGAACGAGGATCTTTATGCTGCTTCGTTCTGCAGCCTTTCCTCATCTCCTCCCCCTATTCCTCCCAGGCCATTGCATCCTACTAATATGTCAGAGCAATCATGGCCGCGCTCATACTTATTTGCTGGTCCACAACAAAATGGCCGCCGGCCGCCCTGTGACTAGGACTATAAATTTTCCTAACTCTGTGTCTAGTGCTAGCCTCTGATGAAGTCATGTGATATGACGACACGCGTCAGGACGTAGCACAGACACACCGCCAGCAGAACCGAGAGGAGACGAGCTCGCCGCTCGTAAGGATACAAGACCCGTCTTTCATGTTTTAAATGTGAGATTTTTACTTGTATATTAATAAATACCCCAAGTGGTTTTCAGACCCACACTATATTTCCTTTCCTTTTTTACCACTACCACTTTGTGATTGCCGCTGTGGACATCTGAGGATCGCACAGCATTCTTGCACCAAGACGCAAATCCACTGCTTATTAGTACGAGCGCGGCGCTCGTTTGGATTGAGGTCCACGCTCACTATCATTCAAGTGAGTGTGTGAACATATTCATCAGCGATTCCTCTTGCCGCACTCACAAAGTTGCGCTATTGATGTCTCTCTGTCTTATGTCGTTTCATATACATTCCAATGAGCTATTGAGAAACTGTGCAATAGAGACTGTGTTATAAGGACGCTCCACTATCCCTCATCATAAAGATCCGTCGTATACCGCTCCCCCTCTCAGGAGGGAGGTAAGCTGTTTGTGATTACTGATCACTGGGTGGACATTACAGGAAAACTTCCAAGCACACCTTCGGTGATGGGACTTTATTTTTTCCATATATGACTTTATGCACATCCACTATACCAATTTGGGAGCTTTATATATATCTTTTATATTGTTTATAGTTCACAGATGCACTTCGTGTGTTTATTTTATTTATGGCTTGGTTAATAATTATCAGCATATTTTAGGGATTCATCTCTTTTGTAATTGTTATCACGTTTGTATTATTGGAGTGTTTAGAATTGGTTTATATGACAATTTTTATTTGTTTATTCGTTTTTTTACACATTACACTTGCACGTTCATTAGTGTCACTGTGCACACTGCACAATATTGCTATTCAGATACATCGTAGCCTATGATTCACCCACTCCCTTTCCCCCCCGCCCCCTTTCTTTCTTTGCCTTCCCCACCACACTCCTATCCCCTTCATTTCCCCGATTTTATTTATTTTAGTTTATTTGAGTTACCACAGCGCAGTCACCACCACGATATTTATTAACCCTTCCCTATGTTTTTCAAAAGCTTAAAAATAGATTTTTGGGCTGGAGCTACACTTAAAAAATGTACCTGTTCCAAATTACAAACAGATTCTACTTAAGAACAAACCTTTGTTTGGGTGCGGGGTTCCCTTTAATATCCATACAAGACCCAAAGGGGCTGGGGTGGGGGGGGTGATGGGGTAGCCATGCCATTTTTCTCAAAGATTTTCATCCATATTACCGGGACCAGACATTACATTAAAGCCGCAAGCAGTTTTAAATGGCTTTTTTTTCCTTTACAAATGTCATTTTGTGCAGGGACAGTTCTAAACACGGGAAACACATGCCACTTCACAGGCATACTTTAGACACCCCCAGGTACGATATTTAACCACTTCAAAACCGGGCTTTTTTTTACCACATCAATACCGGGCCAATTCTGGCACTTCTCTCCTACATGTACAAATCATCATTCTTTTGCTAGAAAATTACTCAGAACCCCCAAACATTATATATGTTTTTTTTTTAGCAGACACCCTAGGGAATAAAATGACGGTCATTGCAACTTTTTTTCTTGCACGGTATTTGCGCAATAATTTTTCAAACGCCTTTTTTTGGGAAAAAAAATGGTTTCGTGAATTAAAAAATAACAAAACAGTAAAGTTAGCCCAATTTTTTTGTAAAATATGAAAGATGATGTTACGCCGAGTAAATAGATACCTAACATGTCACGTTTTAAAATTGCGCACACTCATGGAATGGCGCCAAACTTCGGTACTTAAAAATCTCCATAGGCGCCACTTTAATTTTTTTTTAGAGGTTACCAGGTTAGAGTTACAGAGGAGGTCTAGTGCTAGAATTGTTGCACACGCTGTAACGCACGCGGCGATACCTCACATATGTGGTTTGAACGGCGTTTACATATGTGGGCGGGACTTACGTGTGCGTTCGCTTCTGATCGCGAGCTACCGGGGACAGGGGCGTTTTAAATTTTTTTTTTTTTTACTTATTTTTTTTTTAACACTTATTTTACTTTTTTTTGATCACTTTTATTCCTATTACAAGGAATGTAAACATCCCTTGTAATAGGAATGTGTGTGACAGGTCCTCTTTATGGAGAGATGTGGGGTCAATAAGACCCCACATCTCTCCTCCAGGCTGGAAAGTATGAGATCAGTGAAAAAATTTTCACCGATCTCATACTTACAAGCCGCAATGGCGGCTTTGTTTACATTTGAGGACCCGGGCGTGACGTCATCACATCGCGCCCGGGCCTCCGACGATCATAGAGATGACTGGTGACCATCTGGTCACCAGTCATCTCTATGCTCGTCACGTGACCCACCAACGACGCTGGAAGATTCGCTCCGGGTCCCCGATCGCACGGGAGAGCCCGGAGAAGCACCGGATGGCGGCGGGAGGGGGGGTGTCCCCTCCCGCCGCCTATAAGAATGATCAAGCGGCGGAACCGCCGCTATGATCATTCTTATGGTGCGCAGAATCGCCGGCACAAAAAATGGATATCTGAATGATGCCTCTAGCTGCAGGCATCATTCAGATATCCCCCCTCAAAGCAGAGGACGTCATATGACGTCCACCCAGGATGGGAGATCCCATCTGTGGACGTCATATGACTATGGGCGGTAAGGAAGTGGTTAAAGGAATATTTCACTTTCTTTTTTTTTTCACTTTAAGCATCATTAAAATCACTGGTCCCGAAAAAACATGTTTTTAAAACTTTTTTTGGAATTGCAAGAATATGAATGCATCATACATACTAGGGGGAGTACAACTGGGGGATCCGTAGTGGAGAAGGATCTGCGGGTTTTGGTAGATCATAAGCTCAATAATGGCATGCAATGCCAAGCTGCAGTTTCCAAAGCGAGCAAAGTCCTTTCTTGTATTAATCACTTGCTTACTGGGCACATAAACCCCCTTCCTGCCCAGGTGAAATTTCAGCTTTCGCCACTGCATCGCTTTGAATGACAATTGCACAGTCGTGCGACGTGGCTCCCAAACAAAATTTACGTCATTTTTTTCCCACAAACAGAGCTTTCTTTTGGTGGTATTTGATCACCTCTGCGGTTTTTATTTTTTGCGCTATAAACAAAAAAAGAGCAACGATTTTGAAAAAAAAACACAATATTTATTACTTTTTGCTATAATAAATATCCCAATTAAAAAAAAAAAAAATTCTCAGTTTAGTCCGATACGTATTCTTCTACATATTTTTGGTCAAAAAAAATCGCAATAAGCGTTTATTGATTGGTTTGCGCAAAAGTTTTAGCATCTACAAAATAAGGGATAGTTTTATAGCATTTTTATTATTTTTTTTTTACTAGTAATGGCAGCGATCAGCGATTTTTATTGTGACTGCGACACTATGGCGGACACATCGGACACTTTTGACACCATTTTGGGACCATTGTCATTGATACAGCGATCAGTGCTAAAAAAAATGCACTGGTTACTGTAAAAATGACACTGGCAGGGAAGGGGTTAACACTAGGGGGCGAGGACGGGGTTAAATGTGTGCCCTATGAGTGATTACTACTGTGGGGGGAGGGGAGTGACTGGGGGAGGAGACCAATCTGTGTCCCTATGTACAAGGGACACACATCGATCTCCTCTCTCCCTGACAGGACATGGATCTGTGTGTTTACACACACAGATCCATGTCCTTGTCTCTGTACCGGCCGATCGCGGGTGCCTGGCGGACATCGTGGCCGCCAGGCACGCGCATCGGCATGTCAGTGGCGGCGCTCGCGCGCCCCCCAGTGGCCGGAGGAGCCGAGGACGTCTATTGACGTCCTCCCGTATTTTAAGAGCCACCTTGAGGCCGTCATACGACAATGGCCGGGGCTCCAACTAGTTAAGAGAGGTATGGACTCCAGAGAGAGAGAGATATCATTTTGCCCCTGTTCAAATCATTAGTAAGACCTCATCTGGAATATGCAGTTCAGTTTTGGGCACCAGTTCTCAAAAAGGATATCGGGGAACTGGAGAAAGTGCAGAGAAGGGCAACCAGACTGATAAGAGGCATGGAGGAGCTCAGCCATGAGGAAAGATTAGAGGAACTGAATTTATTCACTCTTGAGAAGAGGAGAATAAGGGGTGATATGATTAACATGTACAAATATATAAGGGGTCCATATAGTGAACTTGGTGATGAGTTATTCACTTTACGGTCAACACAAAAGACAAGGGGGCACTCTTTACGTCTAGAGGAAAAAAGATTTCATCTCCAAATACGGAAAGATTTCTTCAAAGTAAGAGCTGTGAAAATGTGGAACAGACTCCCTCCAGAGGTGGTTCTGGCCAGCTCAGTAGATTGCTTTAAGAAAGGTCTGGATACTTTCCTAAATGTACATAATATAACTGAGTACTTACATTTATAGGTAAAGTTGATCCAGGGAAAATCCGATTGCCTCTCGGGGATCAGGAAGGAATTTTTTCCCCTGCTGTAGCAAATTGGATCATGCTCTGCTGGGGTTTTTTGCCTTCCTCTGGATCAACTGCGGGTATAGAATTGGGTATATGGGATTGTACGATATTTTTTTATTTCTTTTTTTATGGTTAAACTGGATGGACTTTGTCTTTTTTCAACCTGACTAACTATGTAACTATTGATACATTTCCCCTGGGGCAAGACCCGGGTCCCCAAACCCTTTTTAGGACAATAACTTGCATATTAGCCTTTATAATTAGCACTTTTGATTTCGAACGAGTCCATTGTATTTAATAGGGTTCTAAACTTCGCGTGAACTTTCGGTCCGTTCGCAGGTTCTGGTGTGAAACGAACCGGGGGGTGTTCGGCTCATCCCTAATTTTTACACATACATTTTGTAAGCACAATATCAATTCATTAATTTATAATCTACTTTATAGAGCAGTGCCACACCCACTTTCAAATTTTTACTGTTTTGAGACTCTACCTTGGCAATTGTTGCAGTGGAGGCAGCAGTTCTTTATATTTGCAATACTAACCTTTGCATGGAGCCACTTTAGTTTATCCCTATCCTCTAGCACCTTTGTGCACCACTTCACTTATTTTTTACATATCACATTTAACCACTTCAGGCCCGCAGGATTTAGCTGCCCAATGACCGGGTAATTTTTTGCAATTCGGCTCTGCGTCGCTTTAACTGACAATTGCGCGGTCATGCGACGTGGCTCCCAAACAAAATTGATGTCCTTTTTTTCCCACAAATAGAGCTTTCTTTTGGTGGTATTTGATCACCTCTGTGGTTTTTATTTTTTGCGCTAAAAACAAAAATAGAGCGACAATTTTGATTAAAAAAAAGCAATATTTTTTACTTTTTGCTATAAAATATATCCCCCAAAAATATATAAAAAAACAAAATCTTTTCCTTAGTTTAGGCCAATATTTTTTACCAAAAAATATGTAGAAAAAAAGTATCGCAATAAGCATTTGATTAGTTTGCACAAAAGTTATAGCGTCTACAATATAGAGGATAGTTTTATGTCATTTTTATTAATCATTTTTTTTTTTTTACTAGTAATGGCAGCGATCAGCGGTTTTTATCGTGAGTGCGACATTATGGCAGACACATCGGACACTTTTGAGACCATTCACATTTATACAGCGATCCCTGCTATAAAAATGCACCGATTACTGTATAAATGTGACTGGCAGGGAAGGGGTTAACCACTAGGGGGCTAGGAAGGGGTTAAGTGTGTCCTAGGGAGTGATACTAACTGTGAGGGGCCTGAGTTTACTGTGACACGACACTGATCGCTACTCCCGATGACAGGGAACAGACAATCAGTGTCCTGTCACTAGGCAGAACAGGGAGATGCCTTGTTTACACAGGCATCCCCCCGTTCTGCAGCTCCGTGACACGATCGAGGGACACTGGCGGACATCGAGTCCGTGGGTCCCACGGGCACAGAGCTCGCGGCAGGGGCATGCGCACGCCGCACACGGCAGCAAATTTAAAGGGACGTACATGTACACCCATTTGCCTGTTCGTGCCATCCTGCCGAGGTAAATGTTCATGGGGCACTTCAGCATATAGTTAGATCTAATTAAGCACATTATGCTCAGACCCCATACCTTTTTCTCGAGTATCTTTTTCACCTTCGACTATTTACTTTCGCAAAATACTGTATCTTATCGCATCATCATTACTTCTACTCTTGTATTGACATTATTTAATTTTGTTCATCTACCATATAACATTTTTTAACCTGACCAGTGTTTTCAGTCATTTCAATTTAGCCTTACAGCTTATTAGCCTAGTGCCCTGTTTAAAGTTAAATATTAAATACAAGTCCATTCATTTATGAAACATGTTATATCACTTGTTTGCCTTTATACTGAAAAATTTTGAAATGGTGCATTATTTACATAAGACATTGGTATTTTATAGGAATCTATCACTGCAGGGTTTCAACACTATGGCACAATGGGGTAAATTTACTAAGAGCTTAATAACAGCCAATAAAATGTGGTTAAATAGCGCTTGCGGCAAATCAGTTTTGAAAGTGCAATCCACTAAGAATTTTGAGTTAATTAACGAATGTGGTATTTGTTCGATTGAGTGGGAATTACCGCATTGAGATGGTTGCTAAGGAGCAAGCTGACATACCAGCCACCGCGTCCTTAACAACGGATGACTCATCACCTGTCAGTGCATTCCACTGACAGCTGAATGTAAAAAAAAAAAAACATGCCAGCAAATAAAAATTATGAAAAAAAAAAAAAAAAAAAAAACAGCGTCCGCCCCCCAATGCATACCAGAACCTTTGAGTAAGGTAAGGATTTTAAGGGGAACCCCATGCCAAAATTAAAACCCCCCAAAATCCATACCAGACCCTTATCCAAGCATGCAGCCCCACAGGTCCGAACCATACCAGGCCACATGCCCTCAACAGGGGGGGTGCTTTGGGGCAGGGGGTCCAATGTTCATGGGGACAAGGGTCTCTTCCCCACAATCCTGGGCTGTGGTTGTGGGGGTCTGCTGGCAGGGGGCCTATCTGAATCTGGAAGCCCCCTTTAACAAGGGGCCCCCAGATCCCACCCCCAATGTGAATGCGTATGGGGGGTACATACCCCTACCCATTTGCCCAAAAAAGTGTAAATGTGAATAAAGACAGTACAAACGTTTTTGACAATTCCTTTATTAAAAAAATACAAATAAATAACTGTCCCCAATGTAGATCTATTGTCAATCACGCCACGGTCGCCACATAATTTTTGATTCCCGGCATGATTTTTTTTTACATTCAGCTGTTAGCGGGGAACCCACTGACAGCTGATGAGTCATCTGTTGTTACATAGTTAGTCAGGTTGAAAAAAGACACAAGTCCATCCAGTTCAACCATAAAATTAAAAATGAATTACATAATTAAAAATGAATTAAGGACTTGGCGGCCTGCTTGCCAGCCCGCTCCTTAGCAACCAGCTATTGGGGAGGACCCCCAGGCTGTTTCTGACAAATACTGCATTAGATACCGCCAGCAAAACCCTGGTGATAAATATTGCATGTTTTTTACTATCTGTTCTGTTTGTGAATTGTACTTAAGAGCTTACCACACAATATTAAACAACACATCTTTTATTTTGCGGTAAATATCGCCTAATCGTTATTTTTTGGGTGAATTGGACTTTGCTTACCGCATGTGATAATTTATGCAAATTGGTCATGCGACCATGTTATCGCATGTGGTAAATGTTAGTCAATTGACCCCAAACTCCTCCTTTAGCAAGACACGAGAAGAACAGAAATAGAGAGGCAGAGAAAACTACCAAGAGTAGAACAGTTTTTTAATGAAAATTTGAAAAGATGTAAAAATATATATTTTTTCTTCTTAGCCATCCTCTATGATAGCCTTTCTCCACCGGGATCATGGTAGAAAGGGGCTGTCAGATGAGCTCGAGCTCCAGCCGAACTGTACATCGGCACTGGGAGGGAGCTCGGTCAGACTCAGCAAAGTGAAAGTAAAGGGACTGGGAGTGTGCTGTGCTCTCCGATTCCCCCTACAGTGCAGTACTCGGCTGTGTGACGGAAAGTACTGTATTAGAATTTTTTTTGTGTTTGTGTGTACGTGCGTCTGTCTGTATGCGTGTACATGTGTCTGTATGTGTGTACGTGTGTGTATGTGCCCATGTGTCTGTATGTGTGAAGTGTGTGTCTGTACATGGGTCTGTGTGCGTGTACATGTGCCTGTATGTGTGTGCCCCCCATTCACCCTGGGTATACCTCTAGCAGCAGCTAAAGGGGGAGCAATTGGGGGTGGTCAAAACAGCTCAACCACATAGTTTTACCGCCCCTCCAACCTCACATGTGAACAAACCCTTGGTTCACATCTGTGTGGATGCGTGCTGCATATAGGGCAGCCCATTCATATATTACACATATATTTGCAAATGTGTGCAAACTAAACCCCTGGTTTTAACGTGAATATGTTAGACAGGACAATTTGGTTTGTTGCACACTGGTTGCTAAGTGAGCTGGAAATTTTCTTTGCTGTTTTTTGACATGCATCACCCTTCCATGTGCTCCTTAGTGCAAAGGGCAGTTATAGGTTGCAATTTGTTTGTATTGTTGGTGAACTGGTTAGGGCGGGGGTCCCCAACCACCCTGGCTGCGGCCTCTCGTCCGCGGGTGGACGAGAGCGCAGAGAGATGACATCTCTCACTGCCCGTCCTCACTCTGGGACCCAGCCAATACACATGTGCTGAAAAGCTGGGGAGAGAAGCCTTTTTCTCTGTAACTGTTGCCTGCCACCAAATTGCCTTTAAAAAGTGACAGGCTGCATCTGGTATTTTTTGGTGGCAAGCAACAGTTGGAATTATCAGCTAGTGGCAGGATAGTGACAATCCGCATCTGGTGGTAGGCAACGTGGCCAGTGACAATCCACATTTGGTGACAGGTGACGTGACAAGCAGCATCTGGTGGCAGGTGACATGGCAAGTGACCATCTGCATCTGGTGGCAGGCGACGTGACAAGCTGCATCTGGTGGCAGGTGACGTGGCAAGTGGCAAGCTGCATTTGAATGCAGGTGACATGGCAAAGGACAAGCTGCATCTGGTGGCAGGTGACATGGCAAGTGACAAGCGGCATCCGAAGGCAGTTGACTTGACAAGATGCATCTGAAGGCAGGTGACATGACAAGCTGCGTCTGGTGGCAGGCGATGTGGCAAGTTGCATCATATACTCCAACTTTGGAGACTTTTAAAAATTATATTAGGACTGCAGTACACTAGGGTGCCATGAAGAGGCCCTACAGCTTACGAGTATATTTGCAAATGTGTGTAAACTAAACCTCTGGTTTTTAACGTGAACCTTTAGACAGGACAATTCAGTTTGTTGCAGGCTGGTTGGTAAGTGAGCTGGGAATTTTGCCCAGCGTATTGCTTTACACTGACCTCTTTACTGCTACTGGCACCACTCTGGAGACTGCTAGCCGGGATAACAGATGCTCCCTAAAACAGCTCCAACTTTACAAATAGTCCCTCTGCATTTCACTCTTTTTGATGCTCAGAAATGGCGGGTCAGCAAGCCCAGACCTCGGTCTACCAGTCACCTGGCTGCGATTTACTGGTAGATCACGATCTACAGGTTGCTGAACCCTGGCTCAGGTGGACAGCCGTGTCTTGGTAGGTTTGCAGTTGTGCCATACTCTTTCCATTTTCGGATGATGGATTGAACAGTGCTCCGTGAGATGTTGAAAGCTTGGGATATTTTTTTTTTTTTTTTTATAATCTAACCCTGCTTAAAACTTCTCCACAACTTTATCCCTGACCTGTCTGGTGTGTTCCTTGGCCTTCTGAAGGCAATTGGTTCCACAAGATTTTAGTTAGGGGTATCAGAGTAAAGGGGGCTGAATACAAATGCACGCCACACTTTTTAGATATTTATTTGTAAAAAGAAAAATTTAAAACCATTTATCATTTTCCTTCCAATTCACAACTAGGTGCCACTTTGTGTTGGTCTATCACATAAAAAAGGGGTATGAATACTAAAGTTCTATTTCAAAGTAGAACTAAGGGCAAAACTTTTTTTACATTTTGGATAGAGAAAGGGAGGGTTATAACCAGGAGATATCCCTTAACTTCCTGTCCAACAGCCAAAACACGAAATGAGAGAGAATCCCTTAACAGGGATAGACAGCAGTAAACTTCCTCTGCAGACAATTACACTATAGGTAAGCTTATAATAAGGCTTACCTATTGGTAGTGTAAATATCTCCTAAACGTGTACCCTTTAGGAGATATTTACATTACATGCAGCCAGTGACATCACTGGCGCATGCGCTCTGAAGGAACGAGCACAAGTGCCGATCCTTCCGGCCACGCATACTAGCCTTTATCTTACAGGGTTTTTTTGTTTTTTTTTAAGAGTTTACAACCTCTTTAAACACACAACATTATTTGTTTTAAACTGCATACAAACTGTAAATCTATTCTTACAGTTATGGCAACTGAATAAAAATGAATTCAAGAGAAAAGGTGTTTGTGAACATTTTGAAGATGTATATAAACTTTATAAACACCCAAAACGGAATTTATCAAATATTACAGCCCATAATACGTTTTATAGTTTCAAAATCTATAACTGTACAAAATGTTCCAAAATACTAATAGCAAAAAACATAGCAAAAATTATGACACTTAAAGTGACCCTGACGATATCCTAAAAAGACTCAGACACACCCTGTAAAAGATTAAGCTAAATACTTACCTGTCCAACAGGGAATGAGGGAAATCTTTTGCTGCTTCAAGGAGTTCCTCTGCACACTACCAGAAATGTCAGATAGCAGGTCTCCTGTCTTGCTCTGTGGTTCCTCCTGCTGAATCCCTATGCCGCTACATGACACAGTAGTGATTGCAGGAGAAACCACAGCACACAGTTGGACACATGCAATCCAAAACCTAAAACCGTAGTATTACAGCAGCATCCAGAGCTAATAAAGTGTAACCACCTGCTGGACAGATACATATTTAGCCTGTTCTTTTACAGTATGTATTGCATTCAGTTTGTTTGGAATAGCGACAGGGTACCTTAAGAGATAAGAATATAAGAAAACTTTTAGACAAAAAAAAAAAAAAGACGCCACAGGGAATTTACTAAAAACTTCAAATTTACAAAAGCACTCAGTTCCATTTCATATACGTTGGTGTCATTTATTTGTCCTCCTGGTAAAAAGATGATATACTTCAGGGATATTGGATTCTTGCATAGAAATATCTGATCCGACCATAAGGGAAAACAGTAAATCAGTTTGTGAGGGTCTTTTGTCAGGAGAAACACTTTTTTCAAAATATCTCTAAACTACAGAAAAGCCCCCTTTTCTCGCCAATTCTGACCAATCATGACTGATAACAACTCTTCATCATCACTTTCAGCATCCTGTTCCCTTTTGCCTGCTTTTGACTTCATAACTTCATTCAATGACTCATTTAAGACATCTCTGCGGTCTCTTAAATGTTCAATTCGCCTGTAGCATTCACTGCAAGAGAGAGCAAAAGAATAAATACATACAAAGATACAATTATAGAAAATCTTCCAAGTTGTGGAAACAATCTTAATGAACCACTTCAGCTCTCAAACCTGTATTCCCACCTAAGGACCAAAGCAATTTTACTCTTCTGCTATAGGCCTGTTGATCTGGCAAAAAAATTGTCACAAATATAAAACAAACTAATACATAGTCGGGGAGATTTACTAAAACTGGTGCACACAGAATCTGGTGCAGCTATGTATAGTAACCAATCAGCTTCTAACTTCAGCTAATTCATTTAAAGAGTAACTCCACTATTGTTGACTAAAAAAAATTCCCCTCTGGGTGATCTATGTGCATTACAAGGACTTTAACAAACTTGATTGCGGATTCCTACCTTTTGATATTCTGAAGAAATCCATGCGTGTTTGTCCGAGTCCATGTGGTAAAATGAGTCTAATGGGAGTGGTTTCATAATGATCAATCAGCTGCAGCATCTGCAGGGCACTAATGAGAAAAGCTGCAGGGCCTGCATCCCTTTAGATGTGATTTCCTATTGGAAGAATCTCACCAAAAATTTTATTTTTGTTGCAAGGGATGCCTGTAATCTGACTGGTATCTTAGTGAGGACTTCTGGGGAAATCGGTGAGCCAATTACACAAGCAGGAAATTATGTTTCTGGGGGGAATTCTGTGTACAGAACACCTCCAGGTTGCCATATTGCATTGCATTTTCAGAAAATTACAGTGCTGCAGATTGAAAAGGAAAGGTCATTTTTAATACCATTCAATTAAAATATAACTTGTGTGGCAATTGTATACACGCTATATTTTGTGTCAGGTTTCAGAACATTTTTCCACCTTTCATGTGACCTATAAACTGTACAACTCAGTTGAAAAGGTGGAGGGAAGAAAAAATGTAAAACTAAAATATTATGGTTGCAAAAGTGTGCACACCCTTAAACTAATACTTTGTTGAAGCACCTTTTGATTTTATTACAGCTCTGTGTTTTTGGGTATAAGTTGGGTATGGCACATCTTGACTTGGCAATATTTGCCCATTCTTCTTTGCAAAAACACTCCAAATCTGTCAGATTACGAGGGCATCTCCTGTGCACAGCACTCTTCAGATCACCTCAATTTCAATCATATTCAGGTCTGGGCTCTGGCTGGGCCATTCCAAAACTTTAATCTTCTTCTGATGAAGAAATTTCTTTGTTGATTTGGCTGTATGCTTTGGGTCATTGTCATGCTGAAAGATGAAGTCCCTCTTTATGTTCAACTTTCTAGCAGAAGCCTCAAGGATTTGTGCCAATATTGACTGGTAATTCCATCTACCTTGACTAAAGCCTGTTCTAGCTGAAGAAAAACAGCCCCAAAGCATGATGCTGCCACCACCATGCTTCACAGTGGGTATGGTGTTCTTTTGGTGATGTGCAGTGTTGTTTTTGCAGCAAACATATCTTTTGGAATTATGGCCAAAAAGTTGGTTTTCATCAGACCATAAGGCCCCTTTCACACTGAGGCGCTTTGCAGGCGCTATTGCGCTAAAAATAGCGCCTGCAATGCGCCCCAAAAAAAGACCCTCAATTGTATCCAATGTGAAAGCCCGAGGGCTTTTACACTGGAGCGTTGCGCTTGCAGGAGGGTCAAAAAACTCCTCTAAGCCGCATCTTTGAGGCGCGATAGGAGCGGTAAAAATACCGCTCCTATAGTGCCCCTGCCCATTGAAATCAATGGGGTAGCGCCTCCAATACGCCGCAAAGAGGCGTTATTGCGGGCGTTTATAACCCTTTTTCGGCCGCTAGCGGGGGTTAAAAATACCCCCGCTAGCGCCCGCAAATCGCGGCAAAAAAACGGTATAGCGGCGCTAAAAATAGCGCCGCTATACCGCCAGCGCATCCAGCGCCTCAGTGTGAAAGTAGCCCAACATTTTTTCCCCATATGCTTTTGGGAGACTGCTGATGTGTCTTGCAAAATTTAGCCCATAGCCCAAGCATATGAAGAATACAGGAGATTGTTGTCATGTGTTCTACACAGCCAGTACTTGCCAGATATTCCTGCAGCTGCACGTACGCTGACCATGGTGTCAGCGTACGGCAGTCCCCTATGATCATCTTACAGGGGAGGAGGGTAGAAATTGGCAAGCTCAGCCAGGTATTTCAGGTGATACATTCAACCAAATTACCCAGCAAAGCATACCACCGCTTACGCCTCATTTAACTCACAGCTGCAGCAAGTGTCCAGCGGATTACTGCGGCTGGAGTCAGAGGTGTAATCAGATGGTTTTGTATAGGCTGAGCATCCACAACTATGACAGGCTGACAGAGGCCACAGCTGTCTGCCGGTTTTCAGATGTATACGCAAATGGAGCAGTTACCTTTTTTTGCCAAAAGACAATCGTCTGTCCCTAACTGCAGGTAATTACTCCATGTGCAATTACATCTGAACATGTGCAGATAGCTGTGGCTGCTGTCAGCATGTCATTCCTTTGTACAGGCTGAGGGGCCACAACTATCTGCATCCACCTGTGGATCCAACTGCAGAACTGTGCTGGATTCTTGCTGCAGCTGTGCGTGGAATCCCATGTAAATGAGGCTTACAGTTAGGGAATACAGTGGTGTCTTCGCTCAACCCTGCTGACCAGACAATGAAACACCAGCAGCAGAATGATAAGGTCATATGCTTTGGGGGTGTTTTTCTGCTAAGGGGACAGGACAACTTCACTGCATCATAAGGGACAATGGACGGAGCTATGTACCGTCAAATATTGGGTGAGAATCTCCTTCCCTCAGCCAGGGCATTGAAAATGGGACATGGATGGGTATTCCAGCATGACAATGACCCAAAACATACCGCTAAGGCAACAAAAGAGTGGCTCAAGAAGAAGCACATTAAAGGTCCTGAAGTGGCCTAGCCAGTCTCCAGACCTTAATCCCATAAAAAAAATATGTAAAAGGGAGCTGAAGGTTCGATTTACCAAATGCCAGCTTTGAAACCTAAATCACTTGGAGAGGATCTGCAAAGAGACGTGGGACAAAATCCCTCCTGAGATATGGGCAAACCTGGGGGCCAACTACAAGAAACTTTTTACCTCTGATGGCCAAGGGTTTTGACACCAAGTGCCAAGTCATGTTTTGCAAAGGGGTCAAAAACTTATTTCAGTCATTAAAATGCAAATCACTTTATAACTTTTTTGAAATGCGTTCTCCTGGAATTGTTTGTTTATCTGTCTTTCACAGTTAAAATAAACCTACCATTAAAATTATAGACTGATCATTTCTTTGTCAGTGGCCAAATGTACAAAATCAGCAGGGGATCAAATACTTTTTCCCCTCACTGTATATTTGAAAATTGATCCTGATCTGACGGCCTAATTTTTGAGACCCTAAAATGCAAGGACAGTACAAATATCCCCCCCAAAGGCCCCCCTTTTTGAAAAATAGACAGTTCAAGGTATTAAGAGGCATGGCAAATTTTTTGCAATTGTATTTTTTTTCCACAATTTTTTTTAATATCATACCACAATCTTTGAATATAAATATGAACAGTCCAATACTTACACCGAGTACCCACTGTGTGTTTAAAAACTTCACCTTAATTTTTATGTATTCACCATATAATTATAGTTATCCTTGAATTGATATGTACATTAAGGTGATTTGCCATAGAAGTAAAATTCCTTGTTAAGGCACCTTCCATTTTAAAGTGATAGCTCCTCTCGCCTTTTTTTTGCTGTGGTATTATCATGTTCCCCTAATGGTGCCTTCTAGAGGCCATGCTGAAAAAAATTGCATAGACTTGGTCCACCATTGTCACTATGAGGAAGTAGATCCTAAGCAATAATGTAAAGCACATGCCAAAACAATTCCGTACTGGATTCTCTCCATCTTCTCCAAAATGTCATTATGTGCATATTAATACACACCATGACTGTAATGCTGCTTAGGATTAAATAATCTTTCCACATACGTCTATTGTAAGGATATGTGTAAAGTTAACATTGTAGTTATTTTCAAGAAAAAAGCTGCCTTTTAAGGTTGGAGCATTTGAGTATTTGGCTCTAATAAAAAAAAAAAAGTTTTGTGAAAATAAAGTCCATCCTATTGCATTAATTAACTGATACTTGGCCCAGAGAGACGCCTGTGAAATTAATTTGTCTGTATGGTTGTCTGAAAAAGCTCTAACAAGAAACCTGTCAAGTGAGACATTAGTTAATTGCAACTTTCAATAAACCAAACTGCAACATGGGTAATATGAGGGCAAAGAGAAGTTCCACTTCTGCAAATGGCAAAATTATAAAGTTTAAAAATGAAGAAACAAAAAACTTTATCCCTAAAAAGCCAAACCAGCCTGCGTACATCTGTTCATCAATTTCCTCAATCTGCCGATCCAGTCGCCCTTCCTCGTCTTCTTCTGCCACAATTGCTTCAGACACCTTTAACATAAAGTGTTACAATGGGAATGTAGTTCACATAAGCAAACTGTTACATTAGAAATTCATTTTATGGCACACCTATGCATAATTGGAAAAAACACCAAGAGCCAACTACCCCGTGCTAAACCATTTCCCAACTACACGTGTTTACAAAAGGTGTTGTCTAACACCCTGGGATGTCACCTTCAGTACCTGTGGAGGAATTGTTGATCTTAGGGTAATTTAAGGAGTTGATTTATACAAAAGTCACATGGCTGCTAGCAACCGCCAGCAGGTGCCAAGTACATGTTTTTCTGAACCATTAATGCACACTTCCTGCACGTTACGGAGTAGATATTCTTTAACCACTTGCTTACTGGACACTTAAACCCCCTTCCTGCCCAGGCCAATTTTCAGCGCTGTCGCTCTTTGAATGACAATTGTGCGGTCATGCTACGCTATACTCATGACATTTTTATTTTTAAAAAAATCACACAAATAGAGCTTTCTTTTGGTGGAATTTATTCACCACTGGGGCTTTTATTTTTTGCTAAACACATAAAAAGACAGAACAAATAAAATAAAAAACTGTTTTCATAGTTTGTTATAAAATGTAGTAAACAGGTAATTTTTCTCCTTCATTGATGTGCGCCGATGAGGCTGCACTAATGGGCACTGATAGGTGGCACTGATTGGCAGCACTACTTAGCTTAGTGTGAAGGACTGATGCCCCGTTTACTTCAGATGGTAATCAGCTTTTTCTTTCTCTAAAAAAAATAAAATGTCCAGCTCTGTTTACATCACGTGATCAGCTGTCATTGGCTGACAGCTGATCACGTGGTAAGGGGCCAGGATCGGCCCCTTACTTCGATCTGTGATCAGCCAAGTCTCATTGATTCGCTGATCCCAGAGCAGCCGCGCGCCCTGCAGTAGCTGTCTTTCTGCTATATTGCAGGTGGGAAGAGGTTAAAAAAATAAATAAAATACAGTACCATAATCTAGAGGAGGAAGAAGGAGTCCGGGGTAAAATTTGGGTGATGCCTGAATATACACGTTAAGTTTTGTTTTCAGTAGTTTTAATCTGTGAAATAAAACTAAAATAACCATTCGCAAAAGAACTATATGTATTGAGCTGATCTAGTTACAAGTTGTTGGACTAGCGGGTTTTTCATGCAGAAAATGGCAGCTGTTAAACGTCTTTTATGCAAGTAAACCTGCAACAAACCAGGGCAATAATTCAAGCAGTGCATATAATGAAACATTAGAGAAACAGAGGTTCTTTTCTGTAAAAATTGCACAGCTTAGTGATCAGTAGATCCAGAGGGGCTCTTCCTGCAAAAAAGCTGGGCCTGACACTGCCCACTCAAAGCATCCAAGCCTGCTAATTTGTCAATGAGCTAATTGTTTAACCTTTTTTGCAAACATTTGTGACAGTTTTTATTAAGGTTTTGTGAAGACAAACATTTTAGGAGATACCCCCCTTTCTCACCAAACATACAGGTCTGTCTGTTATTTCTAAATACAAAATAGTAATAAAAAAGGTAATACAATACTCACAGTATTAACTTGACGCATTTCCTTCTGAAATTCTTCCCACTCTTTAGCCATGTGATCTTTGGGAGCATCTACTTTTCTCACCTTTACAAGAAACACAATCAGTCAGTAGAAAGCTGCCTTGAATAGACCGCAGCTGTAATAAAATATTATATAATGGCTTCAAAACTAGGCATTAACAATGTATTAGATCTGTGCGCATTCAAAAAGCCATAGTTCCATATTTGCTCTCAAATAAAAATTATCATTGCATTTAAAATTAAGACTGGACTGTAGCTTTAAACCTATATATTGTGTATAGTCTTTAAGAAGTGTAAAGTACACATGAACAAACTACCCTGTCCACTCGTACTAGTGTACAAAACAAAACAATGGTGCCTAACTTAACAGGACCCAAGGGTCACATTTGTTGCCACATAAAGAGTAAAGAGCTGCATCTAAATAAGGGAGTAAAACATATATCATGTTTTGGGGATTTTCTTTGCAATCTATAGACACAAAGTTGCAATAAAACGGAAAAAAATAAATGATTCCACAATTTGTGCATTAAAATGTTGACATTGGTACAAAGCATGTCAGTTATTTGCAATCTAAATAAATTTTTATGTTAAAATTTTACTGTGATGCTAAAAAACAAACAAAAAGGTTTTACAATTTAAAAAAAAACAGGCAATATTTTTACTGGTAGGATTGCTTTAACCTCTAATTTATATATCTCATGTGACTGTCGTGATTGGAATTGTATTATAGAATTGATATAACAAAGGCAAGAGGTTCCTTTACATGTGGACATTCAGTTTCATTCTATAAGCTCTAATGATAGAAATACTGTGAACATGGTGGCTTGTAATGGAATGAGTACATGTTAATATTAATGAGTTATCTAGCATGAGTTCAGTTTTATAGGCAAAAGACTAAACATTGCATTTTAGTATTTCAATTCAACTTCTACTGATCCATCAGACAAATCTTTAGCAGTTTACAGCTATTTGGTTGCAAGTATGTAGTAATTATACCTTGTTCAAAGTATACTTCACATTTACTATTCTAAAAGACATTGGGCTTAAAATATACTTTACTGCAGCCTCTTTCATCAGAAAAGATATGGCTCGTGATGGGCTCCATATGTTGTGTATGTGAGGAACACTGCCAGGGGAGCCACTAACGATTAAAATGAAATGGACCATTTTTGTTCTAAATGTGTTAATGATCCCATCATGGCACTTAAAGTAGCACTGCAAAGAAAAGAAGGAACACTTGCCTTTGCATCAACTTCTGGGTCATCAAAAAATCCCTCAGGTAAGGCTTCTGCTGTATTCTCTTTCCTGCATTGAAAAAAAACAAAAACAACACATAGTAAAATAACACTACATGTGAAAGTAGGACTGTGGACCTGTTATTGCATATAATGCAGGTATAAAAAAACACACAGCTTAGTTTTCACTGCCCAAACAATAACACACACACACACACATTCATACATAAACTATATATCAAGGCTCAAGAGTATGATTAGCCACCCTAATTTCCAGGGACGTTAACTGGGTATTTTACCACATTCTACTGTCAGTAACAATTTTGAATGCAATGTGTTCTTGTCAAACAAACCAGGATCCTGAAGCCTTAGGTCTTACACCACAAGCCAAATGCATGCGTTCTTACAAAAATACTTTTTGCCCATGGTACCTGGAAAGATTTCTAAAGTCTTAAAGTGGCCAAGGGCTACCTACATCAGAGTTTCTGGACTACCTACACGACAGCAACGATCATCAGGGATCATGCTCAGGATTTAGGCCTTCGGTAATAATGATGTCATCTTTCTTCTTCTGGGGAGATCCGGAGGAACGCCAAGCATCTAAAGCTCACAAGTAGATGCTCTTGCACTGCGTTGGAGTGCTCTTGAAATTTTTGGGAAAGGTGTGTATATTAAAAAAAAAAAATTTCCCCTAAAAGTTTTTTCTATTTCATGCTGCCATCTAGTATGTGGGAGCAGGTCCAGATATATTAAGCAAACCTTGCCTCTACTTCAATAATGAAGGTTGGAGATAGTTACTGACTAGATCTACTATAGGCCCCATACACACCGGATGCTTTTTGTGCTGCTCCTAGGAGGTGTTTGGCTTTTTCTTTCCAGTCTCTAAACAACCCTGCATGTTATCCTACACGTTTATGCACACATAGGCATTTAGAGGAGTTTATCCACCCTCCCACTTCACATACGGCCAGGTGGGCGCTTCCTCCTGAGTGGACGTTCAGGAATGCTGCCAAAATGCTGCTGCCAGGAGGAAATGAATCTAGGAGAGCTAGTAAAATGTCCAATGTGCTTTAGGACTTAAAGTGAACCTTACCATACTCCAAAAATCATCCAACTGAAGTTTTGGGGGAGGTTTGTTTGCCATTTTTGTAGATTTCTTTTTTTTTTTTTTTAAACCATCATATAAATGTAGAAAAAAAAAGGCTAGCACTCATGGCCAACATCTGTGGTATGTAAATTGAGCAAAAAGAAAAAAAGGGGGGTGGGAGAATCGAACTATATAGGTCGGGTAAGGAGTATACAATCATAAAATCTTATTATACAAAAGATCTAAAATACCATACATGTGTGCTTTTTTTTTTTTAAACCATCATATAAATGTAGAAAAAAAAAGGCTGGCACTCATGGCCAACATCTGTGGTGTGTAAATTGAGCAAAAAGAAAAAAAGGGGGGTGGGAGAATCGAACTATATAGGTCGGGTAAGGAGTATACAATCATAAAATCTTATTATACAAAAGATCTAAAATACCATACATGTGTGCTTATAGTAAAAAAAATAAAAAAAAAATAGGATTTTTGTACTCACCGTAAAATCCGTTTCTCTGACATCCATGGACTGACACAGCTCTCATACTGTTTACGTGTGGGTATATGTCCCTGCTTGCAGGAGAAGATTTAGGCAGAATGTTAGAAACATTCTAGAACAAAACCAGAGCTGAACAGCCCCGCCCAGGGGGGCGGTCCCTCCGGACATAGCCCTCCTTCCTGCAGCCAGCAGCCTCAGTTCGTAACAAAGCAGTACAAACCTTAAAAGAAGGGTGGGTGCTGTGTCAGTCCATGGACGTCAGAGAAACAGATTTTACGGCGAGTACAAAAATCCTATTTTCTCTTATCGTCCATGGACTGACACAGCTCTCATACTGTTTACGTGTGGGACGTCCCAAAGCAGTATAAGAAAAGGGTGGGAGCAAATAGTAAAAGGAACAACCAAAACTTCACTCCAAACCAGCAGAGCTCCTCAACGGAGGAGTTGCAACATTAAACAGCAACCTGCAACACTTTGCGGCTGAAGGAAGCATCCGAAGATGCAGCCACATCAACCTTATAGAATTTTGAAAAGGTATGAACGGACGACCAGGTCGCCGCCTTGCACACTTGTGCAACCGACGCTTGATGTCCGAAAGCCCAGGAAGCACAAATTGCCCTGGTGGAATGCGCCGTCACCGGAAAGGGAGGCGCCCGCCCCTTAATGGCATAGGCCTGTATAACAGTCTGTCTGATCCACCTAGAAATGGTGGCAGACGACACCGCTTGGCCCTGTTTCGGACCAGAGACAGACACAAACAGTGAGTCAGACTTCCGAATAGAAGCAGTAGCCGCTAGGTACACCCGTAAGGCACGGGGATCTCAGCCACCACATCAGGGACGCCTTGATAGAGTGACTCACCTGGATCTGAAGATCCAATGACAATGGGGACTTGTCCCAGACAGACAAAATTCCCTTCTGCAATGCCCAAGTGTGTGATTGGGCATACGGAACCGCCTCGAAGGAGGCCACCATTAGTCCCAGGACTCTCATGCAGAAACTAATTGACGACCATTTTCGGGACGTCAGAACCCGCACTGCCGACTAAAGAGTCAGTAACGTCTCTGAGGGTAGAAACACCTTCGCTGCCGAAGTGTCGAGGATCAGACCCAGATACTCCAATCCTTGAGTCGGGACTAGAACCGACTTCTGCATGTTCAGAAGCCACCCAAAGTCCCGGAGGGTCTGACTGACTATTGTCACATTTTCCTCCAATTCTGAGCCATTTTCTGCTCGTAGAAGGAGATCGTCCAGATAGCCCACGATAACAATTCCTCGCTGTCTCAGCAAAGCTAGAACCGGGGCAGGCACTTTGGTGAAAACCCGTGGTGCCGATGCTAGGCCGAAGGGAAGAGTCACGAACGGATAGTGGACTTCGCCTATGGCAAAGCGCAGAAACCTCTGGTGACTTGCGCAGATTGGAACGTGCAAGTAAGCGTCCTTGATATCCAAGGACGCCAAAAAATCCCGTTGGTGGAGTGTTGCAATCACCGTGCGAATGGATTCCATCCGGAATTTTAGTACCTTCACACAGGCATTCAGGGCCTTGAGGTCCAAGATTGGCCGGACCCCGTCCTTCTTCGGGACAACAAACAGGTTCGAGTAAAACCCCTGAAACCTCTCTTGTGACGGAACCGGCACAATTACTCCGCACCTGAGCAAATCCTCTACGGCCCCCCAAGAGGGCCACCCGGCAGGAAGGAGAGGGAGGTTCGAGGGAAAGAACCTGTTTGGGGGCCACGAGCGGAACTCTATCCTGTATCCCGAGGTGACCACCTCGCACACCCACCGGTCGGAGATCCGGGAGGTTCACGGTTCAATGGTCCCTCCTGAGACCATTGCCCTGGCTCACCAACTTGCGCAGGGTTTAGTCTATGTGTGCGATGCCACTTTGGATGCAGCCCCTCTAATATCCAGGGCCTCTATCTCTGCTGTGGTGCTGCGTCGCCCTATCTGGCTGAAATGCTGGTCAGCCGATCTAGCTTCCAAAAAGCTCCTGGCTGACTTGCCCTTTTAAGGGCGGTAGGCTGTTTGGGGCCGCCCTGGATGACATTATTAAGGATGTCACAGGAGGTAAGAGCACCTTCCTTCCTCAGTCTATTAAGGGAAAGGAGCCCCACCGCAGGCCGGGCCCTTCCTTTCCGGCGAAGAACACGTTTTTTTCGTCAGTCAGATACCACGGGTAAGCCCGCCCAGACTGAAAAAAGTGCGGCTGGGGGACAAAGGCGTCCCTGGGTGCGTAAGCCTACCAAGCAAGCTCCCAAGCCCACCATCGCATGAAGTCTTGCCCCTGCCCGACTCTGGGGTGGGGGGACGTCTTCGCAAGTTCACGGTGCGGTGGACCTCCCGGATCTCCGACCGGTGGGTGTGAGAGGTGGTCACCTCAGGATACAGGATAGAGTTCCGCTCGTGGCCCCCAAACAGGTTCTTTCCCTCAAACCTCCCTCTCTCTGTGAGGAGACTGAGGAGATTCGCGCCGAAGCAGCACCACTAGAGGCCGAAACCGAAAGTGGCCGCCGGCCGCATTTATAACTGTGCCATTGAACAACGGCAAGATGGCCGCCGGGCGCATTTTTTAACCGCAAAAGATACAGACAGGTACTGTTCAATCATGTGAGGACCGCAGGAGCATAAAAGCAACCCGGCCACCCCTGGGGTCATGGGGTATGTCGTGAACTGAGTCTCACGCACACAAGGCGAGGATCAGCACGCTCGATGGTCGGACAGGGAAGACTACGAGGATACCAGTGTACCCAACCTGTTGCCCAGCCGACAGTTGATTGAAGGTCTCAAAAATAAAATAATAAAACTCCCAAAGGAATAAAATTGAAAAGTAAAATCTTCCAGGAGACTGGCTCCTAAGAGAGCCACGTCTTCTTCTGCTAGGCAGAAAAAAACTGAGGCTGCTGGCTGCAGGTAGGAGGGTTATGTCCGGAGGGACTGCCCCCCTGGGCGGGGCTGTTCAGCTCTGGTTTTGTTCTAGAATGTTTCTAACATCTAACATTCTGCCTAGATCTTTTCTTTCTCGTACATCACGGGACACAGAGCGGCATAGTCATTACTATGTGGGTTATATAGATACCTTCAGGTGCTGGCACTGGCAACTTCCAAAACCGGAAGTACCCTCCCCTATATAAGCCCCTCCCATCCGGGAGCACCTCAGTTTTTTGCCAGTGTCTAAGGTGTTGGCCAAGAAGTAACATGTGTTTTTCACTGAGCTTGCGTACAGGTTCTTTTGGGCCTCAGTAAGCTATTCCGGATCCGACCAAAAAAGCTTCATAGCTAAACGGTCGGTACCCGGGCCTTGCAGAGAAGAGCAAGGTTTTGCCTGTAATGCTTCTCTTAGGAGAGCTGGACCCTGGGATCCAGAGCTCTGGTCATACCCATGACCAAGATGTTTTCTGTGCAGGATGCTATACAGGTCCAGGGGAGTGTAATCCTTGGGAACCCGGTCCCTGAAGGTTTAATTACAATGCCTGCCGTGATTGGTCCACAGAAGCCCAAACTTCACCTAACAGAGTCCTGCGGCAGGGAAAAAGGTAAGTGGGGGCCTCTCAGGAACTTGGTTCTATTGAGGGGACCCCCAAGCCTAATATGTCTTTCTGCCTGTTACCTAACGGTATTCCCGCTAAATATTTATGCATGCCTGTAACTACTAAAAAATGTAATAATTTTAATAGTGGTCAAGAAAAAAAAAATATATATATAGACTGCGGTACCTGTGTTAATCCACTAGAGGCCGCTGTGGAACGTTTCTTGTCATGTGGACTAGTTTCTTTTCATCAGAGCAAGTCCAGGCAGATGGTGAGTTCTCGTGGGAAACTGCTTCCTCTGCCATGTTGCAATGCTCGTCCATCCCCCGGCCTGCGGCAAAAGGGGCCCTGGCTCTTGTCCCTAGTTTCCCTTTTCAAAAAAGAGCGCCGAAGGCGCACGTGGCCGCGCCTCTATATATAGAGGTGAGCTGGGAAAGGGGGCGGAGCTTGGGGGATGACGCTCTGTGCGCGCAGCAGCGCTTCTGCGCATGTGCGGGCGTCCCAGCATGTTAAAAAACACAATTATGTGTTGTGAGCTGGCTATGGAGTGCAGAGACAGAGCTGGCAACATTTAAAAAAGGCATACAGCAAGCGGTTGATGCAGGCATCCCCATAGAAAGGCACATTAGTAGACACCAACTGTTTTTATAGCAGCATTTGTGCTAGACTATTGTCAGTAAGTGGTGTATTTCGGCTGGAATACCTCAGCTTTGGGCTTAGGAATATGCCGTCTAAAAACTCCGGGACTAAAAATCCCAGGAAGCATAGGGGGTCTCCATCGGGCTCTGAGGATCTTGGGCATGCTTCGGCTGCACCAATCTCCCCTGAAGAATCAGAGGTTAGTGACCGTAGAGCACCCTCAGGAGTACCTGGTACTGTGGCTGTCCTCAGTTCACCTGCTCCTGTGTATGTAACAGAGGAGGTTTTTTCCTCAGCTCTGGGAGGGCTGGAAGAGAGATTGTCAGCATTGATCGCTGCTTCCCTGTCACAGGAAAAAAGCGCTCGATCTCCGTCTCCTCCCTCAGAGTGCCTGTTAGCGGAGCAACAGTCCCATACAGGGATCGACCTACCTGAGGGGGATCAGGATGAGGTCGATTCTGTTGTAGAGGAATCAACAGTGGAAGAGCCATTCTCAGCATCACATGCTGAAAGATTATGGGTTCAGTCCCTGACTAACATGGTCCGATCAGCATTTAAAATGCCCCTTGCGGAGCCATCATCCACTTCTGTCTCCTCGTTGGGGTCGCTAAAAGCTCCCCAGACTGTTTGTTCCTTTCCGATCCATCCTTTACTGGAAGGGCTCATTTACCAGGATTGGGAGCATCCTGATAAAATATTTACTCCTCCCAAGAGATTTCAGGTGATCTATCCCATGGAGGATAAGTTCGTCAAAAAATGGAGGGTCCCTACAGTGGACGCAGCCATCTCTTGTGTGAATCAATCACTGACATGTCCAGTGGATAATGTCCAAATGTTCAAGGACCCAATAGATAAAAAATTAGAGTCCTTATTAAAATCTGCTTTTGCTACAGCAGGCTTGGTGACACAACCAGCAGTGGCAGCTATTGGGGTCTGCCAAGCAGTGAAGGATCAGTTGAAACAGGTCTCAAGGGACTTGCCAGATCAGCAGGCTCTTCCCTAGCTGATCTACCTAGAGCCTTATGCTTTGCGGTGGACGCTATAAAGGATTCAATCCATCAGGCCTCCCGCCTTACGCTGTCTGTAGTACATATGCGCAGGCTTCTATGGCTCAAAAACTGGTCTGCTGAAGCTCCCTGTAAAAAATTGCTGGTCAGCTTCCCATTTCATGGTGAACGCTTATTCGGGGAAGACCTGGACAAATATATCCAGAAAATTTCCAGCGGTAAAAGTACACTTTTGCCGGTTAAAAACAGAGTTAGAGGTCCCTCTTTTAAGAGGCCTGCTTCTCCAGTCCCTAGGACATCGGCTGTGAAACAGTTCCGACGGCCTCCTCGGTCAAATCCCGGAGGTAAAAATCAGGGACAATTGCAGGGTAACAAGAAGCCCTGGAGCAGGAGAGGTACAAAACCTCCCCCAAAGTCAAATGCATGAAGGGTTGCCCCCACTCAATCGGGTGGGGGGAAGACTTCAGTTGTTCACAGAGACCTGGCGGGACACGATCAGAGACAGATGGGTGCTCTCCGCAGTAAGTCTGGGATACAAATTGGAGTTAAAAGACTCCCCTCCTTCCCACTTTATAAGGTCAAACGTGCCAAGGGATCCCCAGAAGAGAGGATCCCTCCTGTTGGCACTAGAACAATTATTGCTCCAAGCAGTAATTATAGAGGTTCCCCTGGAAGAATGGGGGTTCGGGTTTTACTCAAACCTCTTTACAGTCCCGAAGCCAAACGGGGACGTGAGGCCCATATTAAATCTAAAAGGGCTAAACAAATTCCTACATATCAGGACTTTCCAGATAGAGTCGATCCGATCGGTGGCCACTGCCCTACAAGGGGAGGAATGGTTAGCCTCGATCGACATCAAAGATGCTTATTTGCACATTCCCATCTTTCCAGCCCACCAAAAATGTCTACGCTTTGCGGTAGAAGGGCGCCATTTTCAGTTCAGAGCCTTACCCTTCGGTCTGGCCACAGCACCACGAGTGTTCACAAAAATTCTGGCCCCATTATTGGCCAATCTAAGAACACGAGGTGTAACGATAATGGCATATCTAGACGACTTGTTGCTGATAGACCACTCAGTGGAAAAACTAGAAGTGGTTGTTCACGAGACAATCGAGTATCTGGAATATCACGGTTGGATTATCAACCGAGACAAGTCAGCCCTAAAACCAGTCAAAAGTCTGGAATACTTGGGGCTAAGGCTGGATTCAGACCAGAGAAAATTTTTCTTGCCTCAAGAAAAGGGGTCGTCTTTGAGAGATTTGATCCACCTAGTGGGTACAAAAAGACAGCCATCCATACGCCTGTGCATGAGGCTGCTGGGAAAAATGGTGGCATCATTCGAAGCAGTACCCTACGGTCAATTCCATTCAAGGAATTTGCAAAGGGCCATACTGTCAGCCTGGAACAAAAAAGTTCAGGCCCTAGACTTACCAATGTCCTTGTCCCCTTCCGTTCGCAAGAGCCTCTGTTGGTGGTTGGTTCCCCAGAATCTGGAAAGAGGGAAATCCTTCAGTCCGATTTTTTGGAAGGTGGTCACTACAGATGCCAGCCTTATAGGCTGGGGAGCAGTACTGGAGCAATGGTCTCTCCAGGGCAGATGGTCGGATGCAGAAAAGGCCCTGCCCATCAATCTCTTAGAGATACGAGCAGCCTGGTATGCCCTAGTAGCATGGACATCCAAACTCCAAGGGTCCCCTGTCAGAATTCAATCGGACAATGCCACGGCAGTGGCATATATCAATCATCAGGGTGGCACCAGGAGTCGTGCAGCCCAGAGGGAAGTAAATTGCATCCTGAAATGGGCAGAAATATATGTCCCAGCCATATCTGCGGTATTCATTCCAGGAGTGGAGAATTGGAAGGTGGACTTTCTAAGTCGCCAACAATTATGCCCAGGGGAATGGTCCCTTCATCCCGAGGTTTTCCGGACAATATGTCAGCGGTGGGGAACACCGGATGTAGATCTGCTAGCATCCAGATTCAAGGCAAAAGTGGACAGGTTTGTCTCTTGGACAAGGGATCCCCTAGCTTGCGGCTCGGATGCCCTAGTGTTCCCTTGGGATCAGTTCAAGCTGATATATGCATTCCCACCGCCACAATTGTTACCTCGATTACTCCGCAGAATCAGGGTAGAAAAGAAACCAGCGATTCTGGTGGCTCCAGCGTGGCCCCGAAGAGCATGGTACGCGGAGATTGTAAAGATGTCTGTGGGGAGTCCTTGGACCCTCCCACATCGTCCGGACCTGCTTTCGCAAGGACCGATATACCACCCTTCCTTACCAGCCCTAGGTTTGACGGCCTGGCTATTGAAGCCCACATTCTAAAAAAGAGAGGGCTCTCTAATTCTGTGGTATCTACCATGATCAATGCCAGGAAGCCGATATCCAGGCAGATCTACTATAGAATCTGGAAGGCGTACATCGCCTGGTGTGAGGCCAAGAAATGGCATCCACGTAAATACGTAATAGGTAGGATTCTGGACTTCCTACAATGGGCTGTAGATAGGAAGCTTGCCTTGAGTACTTTTAAGGGTCAGATTTCGGCCTTGTCAATATTTTTTCAAAGGCCCTTGGCTTTGCATTCACTAGTCAAAGCCTTTATACAAGGAGTGATGCGTATTAGCCCTCCGGTTAATATTCCCATATGTCCATGGGACTTAAACCTGGTTCTGTCGGTTCTACAGAAACAACCATTTGAACCATTACAGCATATTTCCCTGGTTCTTCTCACCAGGAAATTGATTTTTCTAGTAGCCATTTGTTCGGCTAAAAGAGTGTCGGAATTAGCCGCTATGTCCTGTAGGGAGCCATATCTGGTTATCCATAAGGACAGAGTAGTGTTACGTCCTCATCCAGCCTTTCTTCCTAAGGTGGTATCGAGGTTTCATTTGAACCAAGATGTGGTTCTTCCTTTTTTCCCCAAACCTAGTTCGGTAGAGGAAAAGTTATTGCATTCTTTGGATGTAGTAAGAGCAGTTAAAGCTTATCTAAAAGCCACTGCTCAGATTCGCAGAACGGATACTTTGTTTATTTTGCCGGAAGGCCCCAGAAGGGGTCAGGCAGCGTCAAAATCTACTTTAGCCAAGTGGATTCGACAGGTCATAATGCAAGCCTATGGCTTGAGAAGGAGACCGCCTCCGTTCAAAGATAGGGCGCACTCCACGAGAGCAGTTGGAACTTCATGGGCAGTGCATCACCAGGCCTCCCTGGCTCAAATCTGTAAGGCCGCAACATGGTCTTCAGTACACACGTTTACTAGGTTCTACCAGGTGGACGTTAGAAGTCAGGAGGATGTCGCCTTTGGGCGCAGTGTGTTGCAGGCCGCAAAAGATCCTCATGTCTGATAGCGCTCAGCTTATGTATGGTGTACCCCCCCTCATTGGGCATTGCTTTAGGACATCCCACATAGTAATGACTATGCCGCTCTGTGTCCCGTGATGTACGAGAAAGAAAATAGGATTTTTATAACAGCTTACCTGTAAAATCCTTTTCTTGGAGTACATCACGGGACACAGAGCTCCCACCCCTCTTTGGGGACACTTATTGCTTTGCTACAAAACTGAGGTGCTCCCGGATGGGAGGGGCTTATATAGGGGAGGGTACTTCCGGTTTTGGAAGTTGCCAGTGCCAGCACCTGAAGGTATCTATATAACCCACATAGTAATGACTATGCCGCTCTGTGTCCCGTGATGTACTCCAAGAAAAGGATTTTACAGGTAAGCTGTTATAAAAATCCTATTTTCCTGCAAGCAGGGACATATACCCACATGAAAACAGTATGAGAGCTGTGTCAGTCCATGGACTATAAGAGATTGTTTTTGCTCATAGGTTGAATCAACCGCATATAGTTTACACTATATGACCCCATAGTCTTCTCCATACAGGTACATTAGTGTCTGGGACCCCCTCTTTAGCCTCTCCCTATGCTTCGGTGCCTGCCCAGGGAGTCTGGTGCATGCTGGTGCTCTGGCATTGAGGTACGTCCCACATAATATATGTACACATATGTGAAATAGTTACCTTTAAGAGTGTTATTTTTCCCTTTCAGACAATTGTTGTATTGTTTTATTGCGTCCTGAGGAAGCTATTTCTAGAAAAACATGTTGACATATGAAGATATCTATTCAGAACTGTAATCTGTTGAGCCTGTAAACATTATTGCTGTATCACTATATGCGGTTGATTCAACCTTGCCAGAGCTGGGCTCCTGACAATTTACCATCAGCTCTTTTCTTTCAGTGCTCAGAAGCTGCTCAGCTTTCCATTAATTACCAGCCACTTGCTGTCACAACGACTTATCTGGTTACCATTAACCCAGCCTACAACCTGCGCCTTTTGGCTATTTAACCAGCTTAGCCCATATCCTCTTTGCCCTTGCGTAGTCAATAATCTCCAGTGTGTTCCTGTGCATGACCTGGCCTGGCTGACTTCTCTTACAATAGCGGTTCCTGTATTGGCTCCTTACTACGCTGATTTCTGGCTTCCTGACCCTGGCTCGTCTGATTACCCGCTCTGGCATCCAAACCTTCAGTTTTTGAATACATTCCTAAACTGTGTTATTTTTTGCCATTTCATTAAAGGTGTGATTTTAAGTAAATTTTCTGTCTCTGCCAGGTTTATGGTTCCTGACAAATCTATGAGCAAAAAACAATACAAAATTGTGTTTTTTTAACTATAAATAAGCATACATGTTGTTTTAGATCTTTTATATAATAAAATCAAATCATTTTATAAAATTGTGTACTCCTTATCTGGCCTATATAGTCCGATTCGCCCACCCTTTTTTTCTTTTTGCTCATATAAATGTAGTGTTCTGCTTATATGAATGTATTGTATTGTATTGGTTTTTACTTCACTATTGTTAGTCCTTTTTCTCTATGCATATTGGATTTCCATCTTGATGTATCCATCTGTGATCCAAATTTATATATGTGAGGATGACAGTTCGGAGTAAATTTAAAAGCACTTCTAGACCTTCCAATAACTTGAAGAAGGTCTATTGTGACAGTGAGCTGCTCTGGGTGTGGGTGTTTGACCTTCGTTTTACCAGCACAATTGTAGCACTACCCCCATAGGAGTTGCAATTATCAGGGTTCCCCACTGCTGCACAGCCAGTCACACAGCATTTCCTTCTGTCATCCGGACACAGAAAACAGTGTTTTTAGCTTTTTTGTTGTTTTATTAGGGGATGATAACTAGGGTGGGGTAGAGATTATGGAATGCCCAAGTTGACAAACAATAGATCCAGGGACAACTTCCTCCCTACTTACAGCTTCCACTCCTTAATCCTGCACAAATCTTGCTCCTTTACACAGCTTTGCTGGGCTCACACCTTTAGGAGCGAACAGTCTCTCGTCAGCTCAGCAACAGCCCCTTACAGGCTAGGAACTCTCAGTCCCTTGGAAAAGTAGCACATGTGGAGTGAATTGCATTCTGCAATTCCTTCTGCTTCCCAATAGACACTGATCCCAGCTCCACTTCTGCAGGAAATGCTAGCCCACCTGGCTGTCACTTCACCAGCTAACCTGGCGGCTGCTTCTTCCCAGTCTACCAGACTGACACACACTGGAGACCTCCCAGGGCAAGGATAAATGAAGACTTAAGTACACTGCTGTCTTAACCACTTCCCTACCCAGCCATAGTCAAATGATGTCCACAGATGGGATCTCCTATCCTGGGTGGACGTCATATGACGTCCTGGGCTTTGTGGGGGAATATCTGAATGATGCCTGCAGCTAGAGGCATCATTCAGAAATCCTTATGTTCTGCCGGCAATTCTGTGCACCATAAGAATGATCATAGCGGTAGTTCTGGCGCTTAATCGTTCGTATAGGCGTCAGGAGGGGACATCCCCCCCCCCTCCGGTGCTTCTCCGGGCTCTCCCGTGCCATCGGGGGCCCGGAGAATGAATCGTCCGGCGCACGATAGGAAGCATAGAGATGACTGGTGACCAGATGGTCACCAGTCATCTCTATGACCGTTGGAGGCCCGGGCATGATGTGATGACGTCACGCCCGGGTCCTCAGATGTAAACAAAGCCGCCATTACGGCTAGTAAACATGAGATCAGTGAAAAAAATGTCACGATCTCATGCTTTCCAGCCTGGAAGAGAGATGTGGGGTCTTATTGACCCCGCATCTCTCAATAAAGAGGACCTGTCACACACATTCCTATTACAAGGGATGTTTACATTTCTTGTAATAGGAATAAAAAAGTGATCAAAAAATAAATAAAAAATGTAAAATAAGTGTAAAAATAAAAAAAATTAAGTAAAAAAAAAAAAATTTTAAAAACGCCCCTGTCTCCGGTAGCTCGCGATCAGAAGCGAACGCACACGCAAGTCCCGCCACATATGTAAACGCCGTTCAAACCACATATGTGAGGTATCGCCGCATGCATTAGAGCGCGTGCAACAATTCTAGCACTAGACCTCCTCTAACTCTGACCTGGTAACCTGTAAAAAAAATTAAAGCGTCGCCTATGGAGATTTTTAAGTACTGAAGTTTGGTGCCATTGCATGAGTGTGCACAATTTTAAAGCGTGACATGTTAGGTATCTATTTACTCGGCGTAACATCATCTTTCATATTTTCCCAAAAAATTGGGCTAACTTTACTATTATAACTTTGTTATTTTTTAATTCATGAAACCATTTTTTGGGCAAAAAAAGGCGTTTGAAAAATTATTGCGCAAATACCGTGCAAGAAAAAAAAGTTGCAATGACCGTCATTTTATATCCCTAGGGTGTCTGCTAAAAAACATATATAATGTTTGGGGGTTCTGAGTAATTTTCTAGCAAAAGAATGATGATTTGTACATGTAGGGGAAAAGTGCCAGAATAGGCCCAGTATTAAGGTGGTAAAAAAAGCCTGGGGTTGAAGTGGTTAAAGAGAACTACTACAGCTGGCAGTCTCTCCCCTTGTCTGTCCCTGCACCATGCTGATCTACTCACTCACTCTGTCTCTCTTTGCTCCTGCTACCTCTCCGGAAAGCTTTCCTGTGGTAGGATCCTTCCAGGCCAGCCACCCGAGCTCCAACCCGATATAAAACCTCTCCACAGCAGGGGTCGCTCAAGGGCCACCGACAGACTCCCTCAGCACTGCTTCTCCATCTTCCACCCGACTCCCTTGCTGACATGGCTCAGGTCTATTTAAGAGATCCTTAGTTCCCTGCCAGGCCCACTTCCTGGGGATTGGCTAAGGGCCCCTAAATATGCAAGACAACCCTTAGCTTCTGCCCACTCATTTCTAGAATATTCTCCAACATTTAAGGAGAGAGCCATGGAGTCATCCAGCCCTGAACTCCAGTAACCCTGACCCAAATTCCATGGCTCAGGCTTAGCCCTGGGCCAGACTAGAATTTGCCTGCATTGCCGCTAGTAGCACACTAGAGTGTGCTACACGATAATAGCAGGAAGACTTTCATTTGCATCTTGGGTGTTTTGTAGACTTTATCTTCATTTATGGTTGATTTTTTGTATATTTGGCAGGTTATTGACATGATATTTGCACATGTTTAGATAAGTGCTCCTTTGTTATTGGTTTATTGTTATTGTTATTGGTTTAATATTGAATGTATATTATTTAATGAGGTAGTCGATTTAATATTTATTCTATATATTATTTTGATGCAGAACATTATTTCTGTATTTAATAGCGCTATATTGATATGTAAATGTATACTTTTTCTTAAATGTCAGTATCCATGTCCCTAAACCAATATACAGTGTTCAGCATTAAGGAGTACACCCTAACAGATTTGTCAGAAAACCTTTACTTTGCTTTCAGAATCAACATTTTCTATGGGACACTATACTACAAAAGACTCCCACAAATGCGGGCCATTGATTGAAACTAAGATTTGTTAATTCGCACACACAAAAAAGTATTTTTCCTAACAAATTCATTCAAGACCATGTTGTAAAAATGAATACACCCCAATAAAAAAGTGTCAGGAGCGAAGCAAAATTTTAGACAACAAATCTTTATTAACAAGAATTCAACTACAGGTGAGTATAATTATTCATTAATCACTTCCAGACCGCCGCACGACTATATACGTCGGCACTTTGAAGAGGAATATCACGGTAATGGCAGCAGCTGCTGCCATAACCGGGGTATCCATCTCTTCAGGCGGCTGTCCGGTTAACGGAGCCGTCGGTAGCGGCGGAGGCGATTGGGATCATCTTCCTAGCTTGGTATGGATACGAGTGAGGGCAAGATGGCCCCCACCCGGCTCCATACCATAGCAGGGCGGAAGCAACGTCAAAACGTTGTAGAGGGAGGAGCCTAGTAATGGCGCCGACGGCCTGCAGGAGCGTGTAGGTGAGACGCCGGTCTCCTGACCCCCCTACGAGAAATGAGGAGATAAGCCTAATGACCCTGTAGCACGCCCGCTCCCCCCCCCCCGCCTGGAAGTACGTTTGTCCCCTTACATGCTCCGAGTGAACAGTCCGGCGTGCGGAGATACAGCCAGCGTGAGAGACCTAAAGTACAGGAGGCTGAGCGGTGGCTCTGTATGAGACCCGAGAGAAGCAGCCCGCCGTGCAGAGATACAGCCAGCAGTGAACAGGTGTGAGAGATCCGGAGAAGCTGGACAGAGCAGGGAGCACCAAGAGTGGTGGGGATAATGGACGGAAAGGAGGAGTGAGAGAGGAGAAGTGAGAGACCGGGGCTGAGTCACAGCTCAGACCTTGTTACAGCACGGACCCTCCCCCCCCCCAAGGTTATGTGCCTGCCTGCTTCCCAAACAGCTCCATGTGTCCTGCTCCCTGCATTGTTTAGTATGATGGCCCCCCGCTGCATCAAACGAAGAAACGGAAGCACTGATAAGCACTGAAGCAACGTGAGTAACCCCCAGCGGGGACTTTCTTGAGAAAAAAAAAAAAGTGTGAGAACTGTGAAAGTGCTAGTTCTTTAAAAAGCAGCCTGAAATTAAGTAAACTGACTGTATTGAATGCCTGTGGAAAAAAAAATGACAGAAGTGGGGGAGGGAAAATAAAACAGTGAGCATTGGGAAAACTAACCAATACTTTCATGCCTAAAGGGTCTGTATACACCCACTAGAAAGGTTTTTGAATAGACTTTAATAGACTCATAAGGCACGTGGGGAGTTTGAAAAGAACCAAGAGTACGTGTCATTATACCAGAAGGTTGTTCCTCTTTTTGTTTTTTCTTACTATTCTGGACTAATTTGGATTAAATTTATTTGTAACTGCTGGAGATACATTTTTCCACGCTGTAGGAAGATTCGATAAGCCCGCCACGTATGCAGAAGTCACGGACCCCCCCTTACGATATAGGAATCGTGTCTTTGTAAAACACTGTGCCCTCACTGTGCCTTTTAACATCTTTGGAAGTGGTGAGTGCATCACATCAAAGATACAGGAAAACTGACTAAAATTGCCCGCATCTGTTGGGGTAGTTATGAACAGTACAGAAACACTGGAAATATAGGAAATTGTTACTAATGCCTATTATTGCTTGCCTTGTTCTCACTTGAACTGAGGAATGGGAAAGGGGACGTGCAGTGAGAAACATTCAAATGTGTAATTTTTTTTTTCTTTTGTGCTGCCTGTAGTGCTGCCTGTAGTCCTGTAATTGTGCTGCCCTGCCCTGCCAAAGCACCCCCTCTGTGATGTGCTCAAAAGAAACCGTAAACGGGTAAAAGGCGTCTAAAATGCAGAAACGCTGAAAATAGGTCACTCATTGCCTACCTATACCCTCTGATGCGATACGGCACTAGTAGTAAGCGCCTTTCTCTTTTTTGAGTTGCATGAAAGGTGTATAGGAGTACAAGAGTGCGGGCAACAGGAAAACACTGATAAACTGTTACTAAGACTGTTGTTAACCTCTACATTACGGGGTCAGATAGAGGTGACACCCTGTTGGAGCGGGGAATATGATAAATACAGAAAATACAATAAATACAGAAAATTGTCTGCTTGTGCAGGCATCCATCTTCCTGAGACATTGCCCCCTGCTGCGTCAAATGAGGCAGTCCTGACCTCGATTGTATCATAGAGGTACTAAAGGGTGTGCAGGACGGGTATATCTGAGCATTTGGTAACAAACAGCGGGGTGGAACATTGCAAAGGGGATAAAGCCCCAAGCAGAGTACCCAAAAGAAATAACATGAGCTCAAGAGCAAGGGGAGCAAGAGGGGGAGCAATTCCAAAATCACCACGCTTAAGTTTGACCCCGAGCCCGGGCCCAATGAATAAATATGTAACCTATGGTGGAAATAGTGACAAACAGGCGGTGGAGAAGCAGCAGGGAGCGAGGAGCAGTCAGACGGAAAGTAAGGAGGAAAAGAAAAGAAAGGATAAGAAAAAAGGGCAAAATAAAAACCAGCCAGAGGCAGACTCATTATCAGAGTCTAGAATAGAACAGGAGACTGAAGTAGAAATGGAACAGAGAAGAGAAGAGGAACCACAAAACAGGGCGCTATTACCAACAAAAATAGAAATCGAGGGGATGTTCGCCGCCCTGGAAAAATCGTTAAAGACACAAATGGAGGTGATACAAGAAAATATGGGGTACTTGCGCGAAAGAGTGGAGGAAGTGGAAAGGAAATCAGATCATAATGAAACAGCCATAGGAAGACTAGAGGGAGAGATAAAGTCAATAAGGAAAGAACAACAGGAACTGGCATACAAGCGAGAGGATCAGGAAAATAGAGACAGAAGAAAGAATATAAGAATCCGGGGGGTACCGGAGATACCCCAATTAGAGAATCTATCAGAACTAATAATGAAAATCTGTAACCCACTTCTGGATAGAGAAATAACAACCCCACTAAAAATAGAGAGAGCACACAGAATAAGAAGACCAAGAGAAATAGCTCAGGATAAACCGAGAGACATCATTGTCCGATTTGAAAGCTGGGAGGAAAAAAATCAACTATGGAAAAACTTGAGAGGGAAGTCACCAATAAAATGGGAAGAGAGCCAAATTCTGATTTTTCAAGACCTATCCCAAGAAACGCTACAAAGAAGAAGAAACCTAAGACCATTACTTAAGACACTCCAGGAACACGAAATCCAGTACAACTGGGGTTTCCCAGCCTGCCTGATAGGAAGGAAAAATGGTATCACGGCTAGACTGAGATTCATAGAGGAAATACCGGAATTCTGTAAAAAACTGGAAATTCCAATGCCAGATGGGGGATTAGGTGGGGGAGGTGGGGGAGTGGGGAGGGGGTAGGAAGGAGGGTGTTTTTTTTTTTTTTTTCCTCTCTCTCCTCCCCCTCCCCCTTCTTCCTTCTCCTCCCCCCCCCCCTTTTTCCCTGGGTTTATGGCGCTTCCTATGTCTGTTAATTGTTTGTTCTGTATGACGGGTGATTTTTTCGCCTGACACAGGGAGGGGGCGGGGGGAGGGGATGGGGGTTATGGGGGTTAGGGGAGTGAACGAAACAGGTATAGAAGGAGAGGGGGCGGTGGGGGGAGCCCGGGACTCGACTGGACGCTCCGGCACCAGTTCCCAAATAGAAGGGGAAAGGGGACCGACGGTGCCAAACAGAACTCCACCTCGGGCCAAAGAGTGCAGAGGTGAAAGAGAAATCCTGCACTAAGACCATGAGGTCAAAGTTCTATTGGGGGGAGAGAGGGGAGGGAGGGAGAGGGAGGGGGGGATGAGGGGAGGCGGGGCGGGAGGGAGGGGGGAACCAGGATCTGTCCACCCAAGGAAGAGTGAGAGAGGGGAAAAAAAAAACAAAAAAAAAAAAAAAAAAACATATGACTGACATAAATCTCATCACATATAACATAAGAGGGCTGAATTCCCCAGAAAAAAGGTATATGACATTAAGGGAGCTTGAAAGGTATGCCGCAGGAATTGTATTTCTTCAGGAGACACATCTAGCACTAGATTCTAACACAAAAATTTATTCGCGTGCGATTCCCACTTGGTACTATGGAGACTCCCCAAACAAGAGAGCTAAAGGAGTAGCTATAGGGATTGGAAAGAACAAACTTTATAGTAGAGGATAGAAGAGTGGACCCAGAGGGTAGGTACTTGTTCTTAAAAGGGAATCTTCAGGGGAAAAAATACACACTGGCTAACGTCTATTGTCCAAACACCCACCCCAAAAGATATTTGAATAGAATCTTAAATATCCTGATGGGTTTCAAACAGGGCTATATAATTCTTGCCGGCGATTTCAATTTCCCTATGGACCCAAAATTAGACAATACATCTGGTGCACCGACACGAGATAATAAACAATTAAAACTGGTCAAAAAAAAAATGTTCGATCATCAATTAACAGATGCTTGGAGAGCGGCGCATCCAAGTAAAAAGGATTATACGTACTACTCTGCGGTGCACGACACGCATTCAAGATTGGATTACATCCTGGTGGACCACGGGCTCCTGGAATATGTTGTAGACACCTCGATAGGAGTAAAATCAATCTCAGACCATGCCCCAGTTATTGTAAAAATAAGATTCAATAATATAGAACAAAGAAAGGGTATGTGGAGCTTAAATGAAGACTTACTAGATAACAAAGAAGTAGGAGAGATAATATCGAGAGAAATTGAAGAATACTTTAGAATAAATAATACACCAGAAGTGAGTGTAGCAACAATCTGGGAAGCGCATAAGGCATGTATAAGAGGTAAATTGATCACCATAGGGGCACGAAAAAAGAAGGAGAGGGACCAAAAGAGGGAAAACCTGTTAAAGGAATTATATGACCTAGAGCAAATCGATAAAAGACAACAAGATAAAGAAACATACCAACAAATAATAATTAAGAGGGGTCAACTCAGAGACTTGATGGAACAGGAAACCAGAAAAATATTTAAGAATGTAGTAAAAGAAAGATACAAATGGGGGAATAAACCCGAGAAGCACCTTGCAAGAATAGCAAAAAGGAAAAAAACTTTAAATTACATAGAAAAAATAAAGAATCAGAGTGGAGAGATGAAATTTAAAACATCAGAAATCGCAGAAGCATTTAAGACATACTATAGTGCACTGTATGATATTAGAGGGAACGAGACAGCACAGGAAGAAGAAAACAGGAAAGGCAAAATACAGGAATACTTAGAAAAAACGATCCTTCCAAGGATAACATCGGAAAGTGCAGAGCTCCTAGAAAAACCAATTACGCAGGATGAAATAAACAAAGCTCTCCAAGAAACACCAGGGGGGAAAAGCCCAGGACCGGACGGGTTTCAGATTAAGTACTATAAGAAGTTCAAAGATCAGTTAGTCCCAGAGCTATGTAAGTATTTTAATAGATTGGGGGGCGATGAAGAAATAAGAAAAGAATCTCTCCTTGCCAATATTACCATTATACCCAAAACAGGAAAAGATGGAACAATATGTTCTAACTACCGTCCCATAGCGTTATTGAATTCAGACATTAAGTTATATGCAAAAATATTGGCAACGAGACTAAAAACTTTAATGCCGGAACTAATAAACGCTGATCAAACTGGCTTTGTAATGGGGAGAGAAGGAAGAGATAATACCATAAGAACCCTTTTATTAATCCAGAAAAGGAAGGAGAAGAAACCCCCAGTCGTACTCATGTCGATAGACGCTGAAAAAGCGTTTGACCGAGTCGACTGGGGGTTTATGATGGACACACTCCGGTATGTCGGGATTGGACCCAAATATATGAAATGGGTCAAAAACCTATATACTTACCCGACAGCCAGGGTAAAAATAAATGGGAGTGTGTCGTCGACGTTCGAGATGCGTAATGGAACGAGACAGGGATGCCCGCTTTCACCCCTCCTGTATGTGTTGGCAATGGAGCCTTTGTTACAGAACATACGGAATAATCAGGACATAGGAGGGGTGAAGATGGGCAGGGAGGAACATAAAGTGGCGGCATACGCTGACGACATACTTTTATATCTGACAAAACCAAGGCTGTCGCTCCCTAATGTAGTAAAGGAAATAAAAAAATACGGGGAACTCGCTAACTTCAAGATCAACCCAGTAAAGACAGTAATTCTGAACTTAGGAATAGATAAAAAAGAAGAAAAACTGTTACAGAAAGAATTCCCGTTCACTTGGGAGACAAAAACCTTAACATATTTAGGTATTAAAATAACTACAACTGAAGAAGAACTATATCCGGTCAACTTTATCCCATTACTAAACGAAATTAAAGCAGAATTAAAGGATATTTCAAGGAGACCCGTTGGATGGACAGGAAGGATCAACATCTTAAAAATGATGATCCTCCCAAAAGTAACATATAGGTTGCAGATGCTGCCAATAGATATACCCAAACCATTCTTTAAGTCGATAAGATCTATGATCTTGAAATATATATGGCAGGGCAAAAAGGCTAGAATAAAATATATATTACTAACCCGTGGAAAAAAAGAAGGGGGCATGGCTGTACCAGATATAGAAAGATACCATAAAGCAATAATCCTGGCAAGATTAGTAGAATGGGCAAATCCACAAACAAAAAAGAAATGGGCACAAATAGAAAATGCGCTAAGTATGACACATTTACAAAATAATATATGGATACCACCAAAATTTAGAGTATTAGGCACAGACTCACATAGTATAACAAAGAAGGTATTTAAAACATGGGATACACTACATCGACACGAAAAATGGAAATATAATTCTCCATTAATAGCGTTAGCAGGCACAACGTTTTTTACACAAGGTAACGGGACACGATTAGGGAAGCTAATGGGAACTGCACAATTAAAAGATATAATTACAGTAGGTAAAATAAAAACAAAACAAGATTTAATTACGAGTCAGGGATGGAGTCAGTTGAGCGACTGGGAATACCTCCAATTAACGCACTTAGTAAGCAGTATTCCACAACCAATTAGAGATGAAAATACACTAACCCCACTGGAAAAGATATGTAGTAAAAAGCCTTTGAGACATGGTATATCTCAGGTGTATAAAATATTAACAGAACTAGAAACAGAAGGACCATTACCTTTTATAGAAAAATGGGAGCAAGATCTGGGCAGAAAGTTAGACGAGAGGCAAATTATTGAGGCAGTTCACAGCTATGTATCGGATGTAACCACAATAGAAGCAAATTATAAAAGTATGGTACGCTGGCACTGGACGCCAGAAAGAATGAATAAAATACATCCTAACAACTCCCCACTCTGTGTAAGGGGGTGTAAGCAAGTGGGAACAACGATGCATATGTGGTGGGAATGCCCAATAATAGAGGAGTATTGGACAGAGATTTTGGATTACATTGAAGTTGTCACGGGAGAAAAAATAATACAAAACGCGTGGACATGCCTATTTCATGGTACAAATAAAACAAAAAAGCAATACCAGAAAACATTAGTCCCACCATTACTTAACGCAGCAAAAGGACTAATTCCAAGAAACTGGATAGCTATAAAGAAACCGACTATTAAAGAATGGATTCAACGGGTAGAGTATATCTCAGAAATGGAATACCTGAGCCAGGGAGAGCAGGGAAAGGGGGAAAATTACAGGACAACATGGGAAAAATGGAGAATATTTAAACAATCAGATAAATACGTTCAGGGAATGATAGGAAAAGAATAGGATAGGAGGGGGACAGATCAGGGGAATAGGGGGGGGAGGGGAGAACACAGGGAGGGAAATAGGGAAAAGGAAAAGTAAGTAAATATGTAAAGATATTTTTGTACGAAAATTTGTTTGTTTTTTGTTGTTTTTTTTCCACATAAATGTGGGTGTATGTAATTACATGTTGAATAATTTTCCAATAAAAAGAAAAAAGAAAAAAAAATAAATAAAAACGTCACTTCCGCTCATAGCTCTTTAAAAAAGGGACATTTTTTTTTTATTGCATTTTAGTCTAAATATGAGATCCGAGGTCTTTTTGACCCCAGATCTCATATTTAAGAGGATCTGTCATGCCTTTTTCTATTACAAGGGATGTTTACATTCCTTGTAATAGGAACAAAAGTGACCCAATTTTTTATTTATTTTTAAAGTGTAAAAATAAATAAAATCAAGTAACATAAATAAGAAAAAATAATAGGATTTTTATAACAGCTTACCTGTAAAATCCTTTTCTTGGAGTACATCACGGGACACAGAGCGACATAGTCATTACTAATGGGTTATATAGATACCGTCAGGTGCTGGCACTGGCAACTTCCAAAACCGGAAGTACCCTCCCCTATATAAGCCCCTCCCATCCGGGAGCACCTCAGTTTTGTAGCAAAGCAATAAGTGTCCCCAAAGAGGGGTGGGAGCTCTGTGTCCCGTGATGTACTCCAAGAAAAGGATTTTACAGGTAAGCTGTTATAAAAATCCTATTTTCTTTTTCGTACATCACGGGACACAGAGCGACATAGTCATTACTAATGGGATGTCCTAAAGCAATGCCAAATGAGGGGGGGGATACACCATATATAAGCTGAGCGCTATCAGACATGAGGATCTTTTGCGGCCTGCAACACACTGCGCCCAAAGGCGACATCCTCCTGACTTCTAACGTCCACCTGGTAGAACCTAGTAAACGTGTGTACTAAAGACCATGTTGCGGCCTTACAGATTTGAGCCAGGGAGGCCTGGTGATGCACTGCCCATGAAGTTCCAACTGCTCTCGTGGAGTGCGCCCTAACTTTGAACGGAGGCGGTCTATTTCTCGGTCTATTTCTCAAGTCTATTTCCTTCTGGGGCCTTCCGGCAGAATAAACAAAGTATCCGTTCTGCGAATCTGAGCAGTGGCTTTTAGATAAGCTTTAACTGCTCTTACTACATCCAAAGAATGCAATAACTTTTCCTCTACCGAAGTAGGTTTGGGGAAAAAAGAAGGAAGAACCACATCTTGGTTCAAATGAAACCTCGATACCACCTTAGGAAGAAAGGCTGGATGAGGACGTAACACTACTCTGTCCTTATGGATAACCAGATATGGCTCCTTACAGGACATAGCTGCTAATTCCGATACTCTCTTAGCCGAACAAATGGCTACTAGAAAAATCAATTTCCTGGTGAGAAGCACCAGGGAAATATGCTGTAATGGTTCAAATGGTTGTTTCTGTAGAACCGACAGAACCAAGTTTAGATCCCATGGACATATGGGAATATTAACCGGAGGACTAATACGCATCACTCCTTGTATAAAGGCTTTGACTAGTGAATGCGAAGCCAAGGGCCTTTGAAAAAATATTGACAAGGCCGAAATCTGACCCTTGATAGTACTCAAGGCAAGCTTCCTATCTACAGCCCATTGTAGGGAGTCCAGACTCCTACCTATTACGTACTTACGTGGATGCCATTTCTTGGCTTCACACCAGGCGATGTACGCCTTCCAGATTCTATAGTAGATCTGCCTGGATACCGGCTTCCTGGCATTGATCATGGTAGATACCACAGAATTAGAGAGCCCTCTCTTTTTTAGAATGTGGGCTTCAATAGCCAGGCCGTCAAACCTAGGGCTGGTAAGGAAGGGTGGTATATCGGTCCTTGCGAAAGCAGGTCCGGACGATGTGGGAGAGTCCAAGGACTCCCCACTGACATTTTACAATCTCCACGTACCACGCTCTTCGGGGCCACGCTGGAGCCACCAGAATCACTGGTTTCTTTTCTACCCTGATTCTGCGAAGTAATCGAGGTAACCATTGTGGCGGTGTGAATGCATATATCAGCTTGAACTGATCCCAAGGGAACACTAGGGCATCCGAGCCGCAAGCTAGGGGATCCCTTGTCCGAGAGACAAACCTGTCCCCCTTTGCGTTGAATCTGGATGCTAGAAGATCTACATCCGATGTTCCCCACCGCTGACATATTGTCCAGAAAACCTCGGGGTGAAGGGACCCTTCCTCTGGGCCTAATTGCTGGCGACTTAGAAAGTCCGCCTTCCAATTCTCCACTCCTGGAATGAATACCGCAGATATGGCTGGGACATATTTTTTCTGCCCATTTCAGGATGTAATTTACTTCCCTCTGGGCTGCACGACTCCTGGTGCCCCCCTGATGATTGATATATGCCACTGCTGTGGCATTGTCTGATTGAATTCTGACAGGGGACCCTTGGAGTTTGGATGTCCATGCTACTAGGGCATACCGGGCTGCTCGTATCTCTAAGAGATTGATGGGCAGGGCCTTTTCTGCATCCGACCATCTGCCCTGGAGAGACTATTGCTCCAGTACTGCTCCCCAGCCTATAAGGCTGGCATCTGTAGTGACCACCTTCCAAGAAATCGGACTGAAGGATTTCCTTTTTTCCAGATTCTGGGGAACCAACCACCAACGGAGGCTCTTGCGAACGGAAGGGGACAAGGACATTGTAAGTCTAGGGCCTGAACTTTTTTGTTCCAGGCTGACAGTATGGCCCCTTGCAAATTCCTTGAATGGAATTGACCGTAGGGTACTGCTTCGAATGATGCCACCATTTTTCCCAGCAGCCTCATATACAGGCGTATGGACGGCTGTCTTTTTTGTACCCACTAAGTGGATCAAATCTTTCAAAGACAACACCTTTCCTCGAGGCAAGAATATTTTTCTCTGGCCTGAATCCAACCTTAGCCCCAAGTATTCCAGACTTTTGACTGGTTTTTAGGGCTGACTTGTCTCGGTTGATAATCCAACCGTGAGATTCCAGATACTTGATCGTCTTGTGAACGACCACGTCTAGTTTTTTCACTGAGTGGTCTATCAGCAACAAGTCATCCAGATATGCCATTATCATTACACCTTGTGTTCTTAGATTGGCCCATAAAGGGCCAGAATTTTTGTAAACACTCGTGGTGCTGTGGCCAAACCGAAGGGTAAGGCTCTGAACTGAAAATGGCGCCCTTCTACTGCAAAGCGTAGAAATTTTTGGTGGACTGGAAAGATGGGAATGTGCAAATAAGCATCTTTGATGTCGATCGTGGCTAACCAATCCTCCCCTTGTAGGGCAGTGGCCACCGATCGGATCGACTCCATCGGAAAGACCTGATATACAGGAATTTGTATAGCCCTTTTAGAATTAATATGGGCCTCCCGTCCGCGTTTGCTTCGGGACTGTAAAGAGGTTTGAGTAAAACCCGAACCCTCATTCTTCCAGGGGAACCTCCATAATTACTCCTTGGAGCAATAGTTGTTCTAGTGCCAACAGGAGGGACTCTCTCTTCCGGGGATCCCCTGGCACGTTTGACCTCAAAAATGGGAAGGAGGAGAGCCTTTTAACTCCAAACTGTACCCCAAACCTACTGCGGAGAGCACCTATCTGTCTTGATCGTGTCCCGCCAGGTCTCTTGCGAACAACTGGAGTCCTCCCCCCACCCGACTGAGTGGGGGCTTCAATGAATTTAACTTTGGGGGAGGTTTTGTACCTCCCCTGACCCAGGGTTTCTCATTACCCTGCTACTGTCCCTGTTTTTTACCCCCGGGATTTGACCGAGGAGGCCGTCGGAACTGTTACACAGCCGATGCCTCAGGGACTGGAGAAGCAGGCCTCTTAAAGAGGGACCTCTAACTCTGCTTTTAACCGGCAAGAGCGTATTTTTACCGCTGGAAATTTTCTGGATATATTTGTCCAGGTTTTCCCTGAATAAGCGTTCACCATGAAATGGGACGCTAACCAGCCATTCTTTACAGGGAGCTTCAGCAGACCAGTTTTTGAGCCATAGGAGCCTACGCATATGTACTATAGACAGCGTAAGGCGGGAGGCCTGATGGACTGAATCCTCTATGGCGTCAACCGCAAAGCCTAAGGCTCTAGGTAGATCAGCTAGGGCAAAGCCTGCTGATCTGTCAAGTCCCTCAAGACCTGTTTCAACTGATCCTTCACTGCTTAGCAGACCCCAATAGCTGCTACTGCTGGTTGTATCACCAAGCAGATTTTCATAAGGACTCCAATCTTTTATTTATTGGGTTCTTGAACATTTGGACATTATCCACTGGACATGTCAGTGATTTATACATACAAGAGATGGCTGCGTCCACTGTAGGGACCTTCCATTTTTTTTTTTTATTTTTTTTTTGATGAACTTATCCTCCATGGGATAGACCACCGGAAATCTCTTGGGGGAATAAATATTTTCTCAGGACGTTCCCAATCCTGGTAAATGAGCCCTTTCAGTAAAGGGTGAAGTGGAAAAGAACAAACAGTCTGGGGGCTTCTAGCGACCCCAACGAGGATACAGTAGTGGTTGATGGTTCCGCAAGGTGCATTTTTAAATGCTGATCGGACCATGTTAGTCAGAGACTGAACCCATAATCTTTCAGCTTGAGATGCTGAGAAAAGGTTCCCCCACTGTTGATTCCTCTATAACAGAATCAACCTCATCCTGATCCCCTTCAGGCAGGTCGATCCCTGTATGGGACTGTTGCTCTGCTAACAGGCACTCTGAAGGAGGAGACGGAGATCGGGCGTGCTTTCCCTGACAGGGAGGCAGCGATAAATGTTGACAATCTCTCTCTAATCCTCCCAGAGCTGAGGAAAAAACCTCCTCTGTTACATACACAGGAGCAGGTGACTGAGGACAGCCACAGTACCAAGTACCCCTGCGGGGTCTCTACGGTCACTTACCTCTGAACTTCAGGGGAGACTGGTGCAGCAGAAGTATGCCCAAGATCCTCAGAGCCCGATGAGACCCCCTTCGCTTCCTGGAAGATTCAGTTCCGGAGCTTCTGGACGGCATATTCCTAAGCCTAAAGCTGAGGTATTCCAGCCGTAATACACCACTTTTACTGAGAATAGTCTAGCACAATTGCTGCTATATCACAGTTGGTGTCTACTAATGTGCCTTTCTAGGGGATGCCTGTATCAACCGCTTGCTGTATGCCTTTAAATGTTGCCAGCTCTGTCTCTGTACTTCATAGCCAGCTCACTATAATATTGTGGTTTTTTTAAAACTGCTGGGACGCCCGCACATGCGCAGAAGCGCTGCGGCGCGCACAGAGCGTCATCCCCCAGGCTCCGCCCCCTTTCCCGGCTCACCTCTATATATAGAGGCGCGTGCACGCGCACGCGCGCGGGCACGTGCGCCTTCGGCGCTAATTTCAAATATGGTAACAAGGGACAGGAGCCAGGGCCCCTCTTTGCCGCAGGCCGGGGGATGGACAAACACTGCAACATGGCAGAGGAAGCAGTTTCCTATAAGAGAACTCACCATCTGCCTGGACTTTGCTCTGCTGAGAAGAAGCTAGTCCACATGACAAGAAAACATTCCACAGCGGCCTCTAGTGGACAAACACAGGTACCGCAGTCTAATATATTAAATATATATAATTTATTTTATTTTTTTATTTTTTTTGACCACCATTAAAAATTATTACATTTTTTTTTTAGTAGTTACAGGCATGCACAGAATTTTGCGGGAATACCATTAGGTAACAGACAGAAAGACAAATTAGGCTTGGGGGTCCCCCAATAGAACCAAGTTCCTGGGGGCCCCCACTTACCTGTTCCCCGCCGCAGGACTTTGTTTGGTCCACAAAAGCCCAAACTTCACCTATCACGGCAGGCATTGTAATCAAACCTTCAGGGACCGGGTTCCCAAGGATTCCACTCCCCTGGACCTGTATAGCACCCTGCACAGAAAACATCTTGGTCGTGGGTATGACCAGAGCTCTGGATCCCAGGGTCCAGCTCTCCTAAGAGAAGCATTACAGGCAAAACCTTGCTCTTCTCTGCAAGGCCCGGGTACCGACCGTTTAGCTATGAAGCTTTTTTGGTCGGATCCGGAATAGCTTACTGAGGCCCAAAAGAACCTGTACGCAAGCTCAGTGAAAAACACATGTTTCTTCTTGGCCAACACCTTAGACACTGGCAAAAAAACTGAGGTGCTCCCGGATGGGAGGGGCTTATATAGGGGAGGGTACTTCCGGTTTTGGAAGTTGCCAGTGCCAGCACCTGACGGTATCTATATAACCCATTAGTAATGACTATGTCGCTCTGTGTCCCGTGATGTACGAAAAAGAAATATATTTTAAAGCGCCCCGTCCCGACGAGCTTGCGCGCAGAAGCAAATGCATACGTGAGCAGCGCCCGCATATAAAAACGGTGTTCAAACCACACATGTGAGGCATCGCCGCGATCGTTGGAGCGAGATCAATAATTCTAGTCCTAGACCTCCTCTGTAACTCAAAACATGCAACCTGTAGAATTTTTTAAACATCGCCTATGGAGATTTTTAAGGGTTAAAGTTTGACGCCATTTCACGAGCGGGCGCAATTTTGAAGCGTGACATGTTGGGTATCAATTTACTCGGCGAAACATTATCTTTCACAATATAAAAAAAAAAATTGGGCTAACTTTACTGTTACCATATTTTTTTATTCAAAAACGTTTTTTTTTTTTTTTTTTAAAAGTGCACTTGTAAGACCGCTGCGCAAATAAGGTGCAACGAAAAGTATTGCAATGACCGCCATTTTATTCTCTAGGGTGTTAGAAAAAAAATATATACAATGTTTGGGGGTTCCAAGTAATTTTCTAGCAAAAAAAATTTTTTTTACTTGTAAACACAGAGTCTGAAAAACAGGCTCGGGGCAGGTGTCCAGCAGACAGTTGATTATAAAAGGGCATTACTTAAAGAAAACCCCTTCCCATTTCATGCTGTCAGCAATGGCACCACATGAAAGAGAAATGTCACAAGGCCTGAGAAATAACTTCTTACAAAAAAGGTGAAGGCTAAAAAAAGATCAGTAAAGCTTTACTTATCAGTCAGAATACTATAGCAAAAGTGATACAAAAATGTAACAAAAGATGGAACTGCAACCATCTCACAGGTCATCCACAGAAGTTAACACCTCCACAGGAGTGTCTTCTGATAAGAAGGGCTGAAGAAAATCGCCATGCAAGTTCACTGCAGTTAGCTAAAGTAGTAGAAAAACAAACTGGGGTGATTGTTTCCCGTGACACATTACGGCGTACACTGCAGAGCAATGGCATGCATGGGTGTCATCCACGAAGAAAGCCTCTCCTAAAGCCCATGCACAAAAAAGCTTGCCTAGAATTTGCCAGGGCCCATGCTGAAAAAAAAAGACGACTACTGGGACTCTGTACTCTGAAGTGATCAGACCAAGATAAAAGGTTTTTCGAACTGATGGCTTCAAAACTTAAATATGACTTCCTCTTAAATATGAGATCTGGGGTCAAAAAGACCTCATATCTCATATTTAGACTAAAATGCCTAGAAGATTTGGTGCTGTCCTCACAATTCATGGAGGTCATACAAAATACTAGATGTAGTAGTATTTGTTGTGGGGTGTATTCATTTTGCATCAACTAATATGAGTAAAACTGAAGATTTTGTCATCCAAGTCTATTATAACCTTACATGCATGTAAAATTTTGGAAATTGATCTTGTGTTAATTTTACTTAAAAAAAGAAAAGAAAAGGGGGGGTGTACTCATGTATGCTGAGCACTGTACATAGGTGGGGGGGGGGGGGGGGAGTGGCCATTTGTTTGTACTTTTGGAATACTGGTGAGGGTATGCATTGGACAACTTTACTGCCATTGTGCTATATTGCTGGGTGTCCAATGCACCCATGTACCTTTAAGGAGGGGTGGGCTCACCTGTCCTTTATCTATCCATTATTATGCATATCCTTCTACTATACAGTCACATAGCAAGTCTAGAAAAATGACACAAGTCTATCCAGATCAACCAATAAAAGGAAAAAAATAAAATAAAATGTACAATCCTATATCTACAGTTGATCTAGGAGCAGGGGTCTCCAAACCACAGCCCGCGGGCCACATCCGGCCCGCTTGGATGTTTTATCTGGCCCGCAGCTCATTTAGAGACTGTGTGCTTCAATTCCCCCTGTGCGCTTCAGGCAGGACAGAGCAGAAGGCAGGCGGGGCGAAGCATTTGTGCCGCTGTCAGAGTGGATCCAATGAGGCAGAGGAAGGCGGAGCGGTGGGCGGATTCTAATGCGTGCAGGGAGGAGGCAGGGCCCACTGTCGTGCAGCACAGATGTGGGCTGGCTGTGCGTGCTGGACTCAGGCTCGGGGAGTGGCGGCAGAGGAGGAGGTTGTCCTCCGGGAGTGGCGGCAGAGGAAGAGGTTGGGCTGGGGGTGCGGCGGCAGAGGAGGAAGAGGTTTGGCTGAGGGTGCGGCGGCAGAGGAGGAAGAGGTTTGGCTGAGGATGCGGCGGCAGAGGAGGAAGAGGTTGGCCTGAGGGAGCAGCGGCATATGAGGAGGTTGGGCTGGGGGAGCAGCGGCATATGAGGAGGTTGGGCTGGGGGAGCAGCGGCATATGAGGAGGTTGGGCTGGGGGAGCAGCGGCATATGAGGAGGTTGGGCTGGGGGAGCAGCGGCATATGAGGAGGTTGGGCTGGGGGAGCAGCGGCATATGAGGAGGTTGGGCTGGGGGGAGCAGCGGCATATGAGGAGGTTGGGCTGGGGGGAGCAGCGGCATATGAGGAGGTTGGGCTGGGGGGAGCAGCGGCATATGAGGAGGTTGGGCTGGGGGGAGCAGCGGCATATGAGGAGGTTGGGCTGGGGGGAGCAGCGGCATATGAGGAGGTTGGGCTGGGGGGAGCAGCGGCATATGAGGAGGTTGGGCTGGGGGGAGCAGCGGCATATGAGGAGGTTGGGCTGGGGGGAGCAGCGGCATATGAGGAGGTTGGGCTGGGGGGAGCAGCGGCATATGAGGAGGTTGGGCTGGGGGGAGCAGCGGCATATGAGGAGGTTGGGCTGGGGGAGCAGCGGCAGAGGAGGAGGTTGGGCTGGGGGAGCAGCGGCAGAGGAGGAGGTTGGGCTGGGGGAGCAGCGGCAGAGGAGGAGGTTGGGCTGGGGGAGCAGCGGCAGAGGAGGAGGTTGGGCTGGGGGAGCAGCGGCAGAGGAGGAGGTTGGGCTGGGGGAGCAGCGGCAGAGGAGGAGGTTGGGCTGGGGGAGCAGCGGCAGAGGAGGAGGTTGGGCTGGGGGAGCAGCAGCAGAGGAGGAGGTTGGGCTGGGGGAGGCTCCCATTCTGTGCAGCTGCCACCGCCAGATGTGTACAACGGTATTGTCGTGCCTGCTCCAGTGACAGCTAACCCACCCTGGTGTGCTGCAGATTCCTCCACTGTCATCATCTGAAGGAGGAACCGCAGAACTGGGTGGAACTGTCTAAGACTGGAAAACCCAAAGGTTTGTGTGATGGTGGAGGGGTGTGTTAGGGGAGCTGTATGAGGAGGGCGATGTGATCAGAGTGGAGAGATATGGGGGGTGTGATCAGACTGGGGGTATCTGGGGGGGGGGGTGCCGTTATCAGATTGGGGGGTATCTGGGGGTGTAATCAGGGTGGAGGACACAGACGTGCGAAAAGGCTCTGAGGGGGACACAGACATGTGAAAAGGCTCTGAGGGGGACACAGACGTGCGGAGAGGCTCCGAGGGGGACACAGACGTGCGGAGAGGCTCCGAGGGGGACACAGACGTGCGGAGAGGCTCCGAGGGGGACACAGACGTGCGGAGAGGCTCCGAGGGGGACACAGACGTGCGGAGAGGCTCCGAGGGGGACACAGACGTGCGGAGAGGCTCCGAGGGGGACACACACGTGCGGAGAGGCTCCGACGGGGACACACACGTGCGGAGAGGCTCCGACGGGGACACACACGTGCGGAGAGGCTCCGACGGGGACACACACGTGCGGAGAGGCTCCGACGGGGACACACACGTGCGGAGAGGCTCCGACGGGGACACACACGTGCGGAGAGGCTCCGACGGGGACACAGACGTGCGGAGAGGCTCCGACGGGGACACAGACGTGCGGAGAGGCTCCGACGGGGACACAGACGTGCGGAGAGGCTCCGACGGGGACACAGACGTGCGGAGAGGCTCTGACGGGGGCAAAGACGTGCGGAAAGGCTCTGACGGGGGCAAACACGTGCGGAAAGGCTCTGACGGGGGCAAACACGTGCGGAAAGGCTCTGATGAGATTATCTACATTTTTATTCATTTATTCATAAATAACACATTTTTTCGCCCTGCAAATATTTATAAAATCTAAAATGCGGCCCTCAGGCTAAAAAGTTTGGAGACCCCTAATCTAGAGAAAGGTAAAAAAAAAAAACGCAAAGCATGATCCAATTTTCTCCAGCAGGGGGAAAAAGGCCTTCCTGATCCCCCAAGACGCAATCTGCTATTCCCTGGATCAACTTTACCTATAAATATTAGAATCCAGGCCTTTTTTAAAACAATCTACTGAGCTGGCCAGAACCAGTGTGCTCTAAAAGAAAGTTATATAGCACCTGTGACCAATTAACCACTCCCCTTAATTAGCAGAATGAAGGAAGGAAAGAAATAAAATGTTTCTATGGAAGCTCCTAAAAAGTATATATAGAGTTAGGACTGCAGGTAATACTGGGGTGTAGTTGCATATGTGCGCAAAAAAAAAAAACCCTGTTAACCCAAACTGTTAGACAGGATAATTTGGTTGGTTGCAGGCTGACTGGCAAGTTGAGCTGGGAATTTTCTTTGGTTTTATTTGACACTTTAGGCAGGAGTTCTAAATGCTCCATGACCAAAGGATCAACTGACATAGTGACTGGATCCCTTCTAATAGCCAGAAGCTGTGGGCAGATTATGATAGCCAGCTTCTGAGATTAGAGTCAAAATACATCAATGCTATATGGCACATTACATTTTTCTTGGGCAGAGAAGAGGAGGCAGCTACGCCTGACAGGAAGAACTCCAAGGATGGCATGGAATGTACCAAAAGGCAAAATTCCAGGCCGCAGGGGTCAGTCACACCAGTCGGCACAATGCAGGCATCAGAACCTTTTACTGAGTGTGAGGCACTTGATACAGCAGGACTGGTCCTCCATGTCTAGAATCAGACGTGTTGCACCACAGGGCAGTACTCCAACTGCTTGGAAGCAGGTGTAGGGTAAAGCGGTCAAAAAGGTGAGCAGGTCTCAGATGGCAGTAGAAACAGGACCCATGGAATTCTTGCAAGCATGAGCATCAGTTGGAAGGTGCTTCCTCAATGCTGAAGAGCAGGAAAGAGAAAGCAAAGTGCACGCATGTGACACTCCACCTAGTGGATGATGTCAGAACATAGCCCCTGTCACAGTAAACCCAAAGGAAAAAAGGAAATTTTAAAGACGTCCAGTGGTTCCAATGATGAGGTAGCTCCTGGTGCTCGGCTCAAACTGCCTTCTCACAAAGTAGGTCTTTAAAGAGAGGGCAAGTATTGAGGCAATGCCATGGCTCTGGACCTTCCTGCATCCTTCAGATAGAATGGACGCCAAACAAATACAGCTTGGCTTGCAGCAATTTTTCAAGATATCATAAAAACTAAATTTTTAAAAAGAAATGAACTCTTCAAAAATCTAGATGGCTTGCAAAAGAGTAATAAGGTTTAATTTTCCATTCTCTGAAAAAACGAGGAATGCAAGTCACTAGAGCCCAGTTCTATTCTTTTGTGTTGTTTCTTTCCTTTGAATTTTATGAAAAAAAAACTAATGATATAAGCATCAGAAAATGCTGCCCTTGTTTTTCTCCCCTGTAACATTTTACAGTAAAACTGAACAGACATATGGAGACACTGTAGGAGTTCTTGGAAGTAGATCAGCAACATGCTGGGAGCTCATACCCTTTTTTCTCATAGCCTTATTGCTTCTAAGATTATGTTACAAGCAGTGTATACTGCAGCTGGGCATTATAGAACATTTCATCAGTCACTGAAAAACACCACAATCTTCCTGGAAGACAGCAGCCCGTTTCCCTTTTTGTCCCCACAGAACTCAAAACTAGTGTCAAAAGGAAAACCCTTCACCTCCACCTCTGGTGGTTGTCCATGCAGGTTCAATCTCTTCTTTTAGCGCTGTCGCTGACCTTGAATGCTAATCAATCGTGTAATAAAGCAGAGAACACTTTCTGTAGATCTTTTGGGGTGTGAAAACTGGGGCCAACATGTTTCCACATACATCAGAGCAACCAGGGCCATCTTTCCTGGTAGTGCTCTCCTCGTCTCCAGTCTTTCAAAGCCTGCCTCCCAATTTAGTGGATCCATGGAGCTACAGCACTGCAATTCCAGAACAAGCATGTTCTGTGTCTGTCAATGTCCTCAGAAGCTCAGTACTAAGTTTTTTTCTCTAATGGGCTGCATCCATGCCATGTTCCAGCAATTGTGGAAGAAAAAGCAAAAGTGGTTACATTCCAGGGAAAGATGCATAAATTTGAGCATGTGAAATGGATAGAGCTCACACGGCCATCCTGGACATGGGCAAAGTGAGCATATTGGCCAGGAAACGGTAGTTTGCAGAAGAGTGGAGAAAATGTTTTTCAAAAGCTGGCGGATTTACAGATACAGTGTTCATAGGCTAAGATTTGCATGACATGCCATCTGTAGCTGCAGACATTTACTGTTACCACGGGTAAACAAACACACAGTTGTTACTCATGCCTTCAAGCTGCATTATTCTTCTTAGTATTGCAGCAGCCCTGCAGTATGAATTAATTGCATAATAAAGATCCACACAGTTCTTACAAGCAAGGGTCATCAGACCAGGTAGGTATTTTTCTACTACATGAGTGCATTCAGGCACTACAGGACTCTTAGCCAAGTACCTAGCATGTCCTACTGACAGAAATTTAGAAAATCCAGTAAAAAAAAAAAGAAGAAAAAAGGAGAAGCTGGCAGGCTGCAGCTTTGGCAATGCTAGGCTATTTTTATAGGAAGTTAAGCTTATCATGCAAGGAGAAGAACCAGAGTAGCTATGGGCCTCTAAGCAGAAATCTGCTGCAGAATTTCCTCAAACAGAGGTTTCGAGTTTAGGTTTGTGGGAAAGAGTGCAGTAAAGCTAAAATGTGTGAACACTAGGGTATCATCCCAATATAGTAGCAAATTGACAGAGTATTTTGTGACTTTGAATATAATTTTTTATTTCATACAATATAAAAACACATATTGCGGTCTGTGAAATACATTACAAAGATAAGCGCATTAAATCTTCTGAGAAGGCCAAACCTTCTCAGAAGATTTAATGCTCTTATCTTTGTAATGTATTTCACAGACAATGTGTTTTTATTAGGGATCGACCGATATCGTTTTTCCGGTGCCGATACGATACCAATATTTCGGCCATCTCTCCTGCCGATGGCCGATATTTTGAGCATTTAAAAAAAAATTATTTTACACTGTCATTTTATATTTTTTTTATCACTATTATTGCTGTCACAAAGAATATAAACATCCTTGTGATGTCCCCTCTCGCTGCTTGTAATAACAGCTGAGCGGCTGCTGTGCTGCATCAGTTGTTATTACAAAAAAGCCGACCGTCCGCTCTAAAGAACGTATATCAGTAATAATCGATTAGTTTTTTTGACCGATACCAATACTTCTAACTTGAATTTTTAGACTTATCGGTAACTTGCTTTCCAGGAGTCTTTCAGGACCGCACATGAGAGAGTGGCTCCACCCACTAGGTTAATCACAGTAATTTTATATATATATATATATATATATATATATATATATATATATATAAAACAAGAAGGGCGGGCAGTTTGCTGTCCTGAAACACTCCTGGAAACCAAGATACCGATAAGGAAAAATTCAAATTGGACTTATCGTCTTTCAGGACAGCACATGAGAGGATAATCGAGACTTACCAACTAGGGAGGGACAACAGCCTGCAGGACCTTTCTGCCAAATGCCTGATCATCGGCTGACAGAAGATCCAGTCTGTAATGATGGACACACGTTAAATAACTTGACCACGTAGCCGCCTTACAAAATTTGATCTGGGGTGGCACCAGCTTTTTCTGCCCATGTAGTGGCCAGAGCTCAAGTAGAGTGTGCTCGTATACCCGGCGGAGGAGATAAACCCATCTGGGAATAAGCTTCTGAAATAGCCAATTTTAGCCATTTAGCAATTGACCCCTTTGATGCTTGGCGTCCCTTTCGGTTGCCAGAAAAAATACTAAAAAGGGTCCGAAGACCAAAAGTCCTTTGTTACTTCCAAGTAAATTAATAAAATTCTTCTTACATCCAAGTTATGGAATAAATTCTCCTTTCTTCCTGAAGGATTTGAACAAAAAGTTGGCAGGATGATTTGAACTGACGCCACCTTTGGCAAAAACCCTGCATCTGTTTTAAGCACAATCCTGTCTGGGTAAATTAACAAAAAAGGTTATTTTACTGAAAGAGCGTGTAATTCACCGATTCTACTCGCAGTCGTAACTGCAACTAAGAATACAGTCTTAAGTGTTAAATTCCTCAACGAGATTGTCTGTAATGGTTCAAAAGGCTCTTTTGTGAAGGCTTGCAAAACTGACAGGTCCCATTTAGGAAAATGTTGAGTAGGAACTGGTCTGGACCTAGTAAGTGCCCTAAAGAATCTTGTGACCAATGGAACTGAGGAAATTGTTTTTTCCCCAGGTATAATCCCAGGGCAGCCACTTGCACTTTAAGAGTGCTGATTGCAAGACCTTTGTCCACACCATTTTGTAGAAACTTCAAAATCGACACAATGTCTTCTAAGGATCGATCCAACGAACGACAAAAACCGTTGTAGACTCTCCAAACTTTAGCATAGATATCCCTAGTTACACTCTTTCTACTGGCGAGTAAAGTGGATACTAGAGGTTCTGACAAACCTTTGTTTCTTAACAACTGCTCCTCAGATACCAAGCGGTGAGACTTAATCTGGCTATACCTGGGTGGTATACTGTGCCTTGAAGTAGTAAGTCCTGTCTGAGAGGAAGCTGCCAGAATGGTTTGATCGTCATTTGTAGGATGGAGGAAAACCAGGCTCTCTTCGGCCAGAATGGAGCGATCAGGCTTACTGAAACTTTTTCCTTTTATATTTTCCTTAACACAAGGAATTAGCTGAAGAAGGGGTGGGGGGGGGGGGGCATAGCCCAGATGAAAGTTCCAAGGGATGTGCCAAGGCATCTATCACTAATGATCCACTGTCTCAGTGCAGAGAGAAGAATTGAGTGATCAGTGAGAATATTTCCGGATTCAAGCTCCACTCTGCTTCCTGAATTTTTTGTTTGCTCAAGAAGTCTGCTACTTTGTTTAGCGTATAAGAAAAAAAGGGGGGAGGTAGGTACACAAAAAAAGGGAAAGCTCATCCCCTGTAATCACACAGGAATATTATTTAGAAAAACATCTTAAATCACCAGTTATATCCCTCTTGGAGGCTGTCCGCCGATATGAGTGATGATATTAATGGTCTAGGGGTTATTATCCTGTATTTTCCTCTGAAATATTTTAGGCATATGAAAAAAAGAGGAGGTAGGAAAAAGTTCCTTCCAAAAGAAATTCTTCAGTGAAGAATTGTGAAAAAATATATTTTCTTTATTATATAAACCGCAATATAATATAATAGTTTAACAAACACTTGATATAAACACCCTTCACCTATAAATTTAAAATTAGACTAGTCTAAAAACCTGTGAACATGGGTGGCCACCCGACCCGCCATACACACCACAATCAGCCTTTTAACCAACTCATCCACCAATTCACCTAAGTTAATCCAGATTTTTTGGATGTCTGAAAAGGGACCTCACCCAGTTCAGACAAACAGTCTAGCTTGGAATGGAAATTATTTCAAAAAGTATATTTCAGTAGTTTTTGAAGACTCAATGGAGAAATGGAAAGACAATGCTGTAATTAGGCTTAACAGGATGGGAGCCCGCGTTATTGAATGTCTGTATAGTGGATAGTATTCACATATTAATTGGCTTGTGTGGCCATATAAGAGATCTGGTATTTATAATCGCTGATTTACTGACATGGCATATATAAACATGAATAAGTTGGTTGGATCTCACCGTTAGAAGTATTCCACAGGTGGATTTTTCCTTATTCGTATAGCCGCTGTCTTCCAGGTATTTCCTAGTAGCGATATTCAGTCAGTCAGTCTCTTTGCAATTTTGAATAAATAGGTTCCAGTAGGTCATGCAGCGCAGGTTGCACACATTCAGCGCTGATTTTCCAGCACTCTCCCTGTCGGTTTATGAGTGGATGTAGTCCATTCCTCGGAGGTGAAAAAAGGGTAGGATGAAGAGTTTCTAGAGGCGATCAGGTAGTGGGCTCCATGGATCGCACACCCATGTTCCTAATACAGCCAGTATGACTGCACGTAGCTTACATGTTTCGGTTCTACAGAACCTTCATCGGAGCATGCGTGTTGTTCAAGTGTGGGTCTGGATATACTTCTCTAATCAGGTGTCCAATTGTTATCACCTGAGGATTAATTAGACCATTCACACCATCATTCAAGTCTTTCACTCAGTGTCATTTATACAGACATAATGAGTGGGGGGGATCTGTGCCGCTGCTAAACTAGATTTATTCAAAAGTATCATTAAAAAATTGTTGTGGATTTGTACCATAAAGGTTTAGAAAAGGGTTTATTGTATATGGTCTCAAAACATTATTTATAAACAACAAAGGTAGTAGCAGATATATCAATTCCTCAAATGGGTTGCAACCCGATGTAGTTGGTTGTAGCGTTGCCATACACATTACAATCTAAATTGATCATACATATATAGTCACTGGAGGCTAGTATATTTTCTTTCAACATTCAGATATGTCCTAGGAACTTTTTCCTTACATATAGGACTTGCTAGCAAAACTTTAACCACTTAAGCCCCGGACCAATATGGACCATAATGACCAGAGGTGATTTCACAATTTGGCACTGCGCTGCTTTAACTGGAAATTGTGCGGACATGCAATGTTGTACCCAAACGAAATTTGCGTCCTTTTCTTCCCACAAATAGAGCTTTCTTTTAATGGTATTTGATTGCCTCTGCGATTTTTTTTTTTTTTGCGATATAAAAACGGAAAAAGACTGAAAATTTTGAAAAAAAAAAATGATATTTTCAACTTTTACTTATAAAAAAAATCGAATAAACTCAAATTTTAGTCATACATTTAGGCCAAAATGTATTCAGACACATGTCTTTAGTAAAAAAAATGTCAATAAGCATATATTTATTGGTTTGCGCAAAAGTTATAGCGTCTACAAACTAGGGTACATTTTCTGGAATTAACACAGCTTTTAATTTATGACTGCCTATCTCATTTCTTGAGGTGCTAAAATGGCAGGGCAGTACAAAACCCCCCCAAATGACCCCATTTTGGAAAGTAGACACCCCAAGGAAATTGCTGAGAGGCATGTTGAGCCCATTGAATATTTTTTTTTTTTGTCCCAAGTGATTGAATAAATGACAAAAAAAAAAAATTACAAAAAGTTGTCACTAAATGATATATTGCTCACACATGCCATGGTTATATGTGGAATTGCACCCCAAAATACATTTTGCTGCTTCTCCTGAGTATGGGGATACCACATGTGTGGGACTTTTTAGGAGCCTAGCCGCCTTGCGGGACCCCGAAAAACAAGCACCGCCTTAAGGATTTCTAAGGGCACAAATTTTTGATTTCACTCCTCACTACCTATCACGGTTTCGAAGGCCATAAAATGCCAAAATAGCACAAACCCCCCCAAATGACCCTATTTTGGAAAGAAGACACCCCAAGCTATTTGCTGAGAGGCATAGTGAGTATTTTACAGCTCTCATTTGTTTTTGAAAATGAAGAAGTAAAATATATATTTATTTTTTTTTCTCTTCAATTTTCAAAACTTTGTGACAAAAAGCGAGATCTGCAAAACACTCACCATACCTCTCAGCAAATAGCTTGGGGTGTCTACTTTCCAAAATTGGGTCATTTGGGGGGGTTTTGTGCCATCTGGGCATTCCATGGCCTCCGAAACTGTGATAGGCAGTGAGGAGTGAAATAAAAAATGTATACCCTTAGAAAGCCTGAAGGCGGTGCTTGGTTTTTGGGGTCCCGTACGCGGCTAGGCTCCCAAAAAGTCTCACACATGTGGTATCCCCGTACTCAGGAGAAGCAACAGAATGTATTTTGGGGTGTAATTCCACATATGCCCATGGCATGTTTGAGCAATACATCATTTAGTGACAACTTTGTGCAAAAAATAAAAAAATAAATTTTTCCGCAACTTGTGTCAACATATAAAATATTCCATGGACTCGACATGCCTCTCAGTATATAGCTTGGGGTGTCTACTTTCCAAAATGGGGTCATTTGGGGGCGTTTTGAACTGTCCTGGCATTTTATACACAACATTATGAAGCTTACATCCACTCTTCTAACCACTTGAAGACAAAGCCCTTTCTGTCACTTTTTGTTTACATGAAAAAAATTTTTTTTTTTTTTGCAAGAAAATTATGTTGAACCCCCAAACATTATATATTTTTTTAAAGCAAAGGCCCTACGGATTAAAATGGTGGGTGTTGCATTTTTTTTTCCACACAGTATTTGCGCAGCGATTTTTCAAACGCATTTTTTGGGGAAAAAATACACTTTTTTAATTTTAATGCACTAAAACACACTATATTGCCCAAATGTTTGATGAAATAAAAAAGATGATCTTAGGCCGAGTACATAGATACCAAACACGACATGCTTTAAAATTTCGCACAAACGCGCAGTGGCGACAAACTACATACATTTTTAAAAGCCTTTACAGGGTACTACATACAAAAAAATTACGCGCCGCCTAGTGGAATAGCAGCTCACACAACCAGTTGAAAATGGTGAGAACAAAAACAAAAAAGTGTAGCGCTAAACTAAATGAGGACTGCACTTTGATCAAGTGCAGTATAAACAGTGATATGTGATTAAACAATCAACATGACATCTAACACAGATATGTGAAAATGTTCAGATAATCCACCGTGATGAAAATTAAATCAAACAATCCACCGTGATGAGAATTATATAACATTGAAAATCATCAAAAAAATACTGTCACATACATTACATACATTAAATGACAATATAATAAATGAATATTAAAATGGTGAATGACAATCAAAATAATAGTGCTCCCAAAAAAACTTGACGTGAAGTGACCACCACCAATCGATTGTAGAAAAGGCTTACCGGAGAGAGTGGACCCCAAAAACATACGTTCAAAGGGTCAACCAGGCAAGGGTAAGCCACTGTGAACAGCAAATCCTCAGCAACAATTCAAACGGGAACCACAAGCTTCAATCCAGGATGGAAAAAAGTAATCGCTCCTGTCCGAATGTGCGATGAAACTTACGGACAGTGTCCGATTGGGACCAGGTAGTGTTACCAGATGAGTTGCAAAAAAGTAAAGGAAAGAAAAGGCACATAGCGTGATACTGTATAAAAGGGTAATTTAATGTAGGTAGGAACACTTACATTTAAAAGAGTATAACAGCGCTTGTCAAATAGTCAAAAATGGCAACAGTAAGGTCTCCCGACCCGTTTCGCATCCTAATGCATCACCCCAGATGATGCATTAGGATGCGAAACGCGTCGGGAGACCTTACTGTTGCCATTTTTGACTATTTGACAAGCGCTGTTATACTCTTTTAAATGTAAGAGTTCCTACCTACATTAAATTACCCTTTTATACAGTATCACGCTATGTGCCTTTTCTTTCCTTTACTTTTTTGCAACTCATCTGGTAACACTACCTGGTCCCAATCGGACACTGTCCGTAAGTTTCATCGCACATTCGGACAGGAGCGATTACTTTTTTCCATCCTGGATTGAAGCTTGTGGTTCCCGTTTGAATTGTTGCTGAGGATTTGCTGTTCACAGTGGCTTACCCTTGCCTGTTTGACCCTTTGAACGTATGTTTTTGGGGTCCACTCTCTCCGGTAAGCCTTTTCTACAATCGATTGGTGGTGGTCACTTAACGTCAAGTTTTTTTGGAAGCACTATTATTTTGATTGTCATTCACCATTTTAATATTCATTTATTATATTGTCATTTAATGTATGTAATGTATGTGACAGTATTTTTTTGATGATTTTCAATGATATATAATTCTCATCACGGTGGATTGTTTGATTTAATTTTCATCACGGTGGATTATCTGAACATTTTCACATATGTGTTAGATGTCATGTTGATTGTTTAATCACATATCACTGTTTATACTGCACTTGATCAAAGTGCAGTCCTCATTTAGTTTAGCGCTACACTTTTTTGTTTTTGTTTACAGGGTACCACGTTAGATTTACAGAGGAGGTCTACTGCTAAAATGACTGCCCTCGATCTGACCTTCGCGGTGATACCTCACATGCATGATGCAATTGCGGTTTACATATGACGCCAGACCGACGCTTGCGTTCGCCATTGCGCAAGAGCAGGGCAGGACAGGGGTGCTTTTTTTTTATTATTAATTTTGCTTTTTTATACTGTTCTTTCCATATTTTTTTTTTTTTTTTTTTATCATTTTTATTGTTATCTCAGGGAATGTAAATATCCCCTATGATAGCAATAGGTAGTGACATGTACTCTTTTTTGGAAAAAAACTGGGGTCTATTGGACCCTAGATCTTTCCTCTGCCCTCAAAGCATCTGACCACACCAAGATCGGTGTGATAAAATGCTTTCCCAATTTCCCAATGGCACTTTTTATATCCGGGGGGGGGGGGGACATTCCCTCCCACTGCTTGTAAAAGCAGTCCAGAGGCTAATTAGCCACTAGGATTGCTTTTACATGGAAGTCGGCCGCTGGCTGAAAAGAATGATACCAAGATGATACCTAAACCCGCAGGCATCAATCTGGTATAACCAAGGTCCAGCAACATACCAGTACGTTGCTGGTCCTTATTGGACATGTATTGTAATCTTTTTTTTCATGCAGCCTGTTGTTGGCTGAACGAAAAAAAGATTGATCGGTGGGTATGCCCATCATTAGAATACCTCCCTTCATTCACCCACTTCTAATGATGGGCATACATGCACTATTTATATATGCCGAAGCATGGGGGCATCCTCCCACAAAAGTTATGCCGCACACACATGGTCGGACTTTTCCACGGGCAAGCCTCCATCGGAATTTTGACCGTATGTACGCGGCATTAGGAGCAAAATCGCTCCTCCGCCCCTGCTGCCCCCATGCTTTGGCATATATGCTCTTTTTTTTTTTTTTTTTTACTGTGGTGGTGAAATCACCTCCTACAGCACTGGAGTCGCAGGGATCAGGCCTGTCTCTGCGAACGCTGCAGTTATGTGTGTTGTGTTTTGTAAGTGACAGTGATCGATCGATACTGCACTTGGGTGGCCTGGGCTGGACGGAGGGGCAAAACGCAGGTGCTAGCAGGTTTCTGGACTGATCCCGCCAACATTGGGTTTTTGGGAAACCTAAACTGCTGGGGACGCTAGTATAGATCTGATAAGATCAGATATTGATCTGTTCAGATACTATATCACTAAGGGAGGTGTATGCTTCACGCGTGGGTGTTAGCATTACTGGCACTAACCTGACGCTGTCTGGGGCGACGCAGACCCTCTCTCACACTAAAACCTAATTGATATCACCCGCCGGGCGATCAGGGGGTTAAGCCTTTATTGGGTTATATACGGCGGGTGCCCTGACACTATAAAAAGCAAACCAACTAACCAGCGTCACCCTTAACACTTATATGGTGATCACTGGTGAAAGGGTTAACTAGGGACAATCAGGGGGTTAAACCTTTATTAGGTAATATATGGGGGTACCTGACGCTATATAAAAACCTGACGGGGAACCTAAATCACAAAATAACTAACTGGCTAACCAGTGTCACCAGTAACACTTATACGGTGATCACTGGTGAAAGGGTTAACTAGGAGCAATTAGGGGGTTAAAACCTTTATTAGATAATATATGGGGGTACCCGACGCTATAAAAACCTGCGGCGAACCTAAAAAAAATAACTGGCTACCTATCGGCACCAGCATAACTAATACAGCGATCAGAAAAGCGATCGCTTAGTGACACTGGCAAAAGGGGGTGAAAGGGTTACCGGGGGGGGGGGCGATCAAGGGGTTAAACCTTTATTAGGTAATATATGGGGGTACCTGACGCTATAAAAACCTGCAGCGAACCTAAAAAAATAATAACTGGCTACCTATCGGCATCACCGACACTAAGACAGCGATCAGAAAAACGATCGCTTAGTGACAGCGGTGCTAGGGGGTAAAAGGGTTACCTGGGGGGCGATCAAGGGGTTAAACCTTTATTGGGGGGGGGTTAGGGGGCTACACTGGACCTAACACACTCTGCCCTGACACTTTTACAGTCACAAATGTCACTGATTGCAGTGATCAGTAAATAAATGGTCACTGCAATCAGTGAAACTGTGACTGGGAGCTGGGGGGTGATCGTGTGCCTATGTGTGTGGTGTCAGTGTGCTGTTATGTGCACTAACCTCTGTGTCTTCTCTCATGCGGCGCTCGGTATATGTGAGCGCCGCATGAGAGATGACATCACTTCCTCCTGCCTGTGTAAACACTACACAGGCAGAGGAAGCACGTGATTCGCCGGGAGCGATCGCGAGGGGGTGGCCACAATCGAATGGCGGCCCCCTCATCACGGATCGCTCCCGAAGCGATCCCGGCCGCTCAATGTACCGGGGGGGGTCCGATCGGACCCCCCACCCATACGAAGGCAGGCACGTACAGGTACATGATTGTGCCTGTCCGTGCCATTCTGCCGACGTATATATACAGTGAGCGGTCGTTAAGTGGTTAAATGTATTTTCAAAAGATCAGTTCCTCAAAGTAGACAAAGTATATACATCACTTCCTACCAAGCACCTTTAGTTATTCATTATGTTGCTATGAATCGTGTTTTGGGAAAAATTCATATATACTGATACCATATAATAGACAGTAGTGTCCTTGGTTGGTCTATTTCAATACACATTGCAGAGGAGAGATGAAAGCAGAGAGAGAAAAGAAATGTAACCAGACAAAGGTATTTCACTATGTACTGTGAATACTCCAATAAGTATTGTTTAAGGGCATATTTATCAACTCCCCATGGGAATCTGGTTCTCAGTATATCACTGTATAGACCTCCTTTGACTATTTAGATCACTGTAGCAAAAATACAACATTTAGTAGTAGCATTTTGGGCAGATCTGCCTAATATATTTATTTGCTGAATTGCTGTAATGGGATGTATGTTGCAGTTGGTCATGTCTCTCTTTTATATATAAATATGCATATACAGGAACCGCTGGTGATGGGCCGTATTGGTTTCCCTGTTTCATAAAGGGAATTTTTGTTAGTTATTATAACGCCTGATCAACCAGACAATTCTTGCATATGTATTTATATATATATATATATATATATATATATATATATATATATATATATATATATATATATATATGTGTGACAAACAGGGTTCCCAGGATAGACTATTCGATACTGAGATAGAAACCGAATCAAAAAATATGATTTTTGTACTCACCGTAAAATCCGTTTCTCTGACGTCCATGGACCGACGCAGCTCTCATACTGATTACATGTGGGTATATGTCCCTGCTCGCAGGAGAAGACCTAGGCAGAATGTTAGAGGTTAAAACATTCTAGAACAAGCCAGAGCTGAACAGCCCCGCCCAGGGGGGCGGTCCCTCCGGACATTACCCTCCCACCTGCAGCTAGCAGCCTCAGTTCGTAACAAAGCAGTACAAACTTAAAAGGAAGGGTGGGTGCTGCATCGGTCCATGGACGTCAGAGAAACGGATTTTACGGTGAGTACAAAAATTCTATTTTCTCTTATCGTCCATGGACCGACGCAGCTCTCATACTGATTACATGTGGGACGTCCCAAAGCAGTATAAGAAAAGGGTGGGAGCAAAAAAGTAAGGAACAACCAAAACTTCACTCCAAACCAGCAGAGCCCCTCAACGGAGGAGTTGCAACATTAGACAGCGGCCTGCAACACTTTGCGGCCGAAGGAAGCATCCGAAGATGCAGCCACATCAACCTTGTAGAACTTTGAAAAGGTATGAACGGACGACCAGGTCGTCGCCTTGCACACTTGTGCAACCGACACTTGATGTCGGAAGGCCCGGGAAGCACCAATTGCCTTGGTGGAATGCGCCGCAACCGGAAAGGGAGGCGCCCGCCCCTTAAGGGCATAGGCCTGTATGACGGTCTGCCTGATCCACCTAAAGACGGTGGCAGACGACACCGCTCGGCCCTGTTTTGGACCAGACACAGATTTCCAAATGGAAACAGTAGCAGACAGGTACACCCGTAAGGCTTGTACCCATCTTAATGTATGAAGCGCAAACTCTCAGGGATGCGATGGGTGAGGACACAAGGATGGAAGAACAATGTCCTTCTTAAGGTGAAAGGCCAAGACCATCCTTAGAAAAGAAGGATGGTCGTGGGCGCAACACCAACATATCCTTATGGAGGACCAAGTAAGGCGACTTGCCGGACAAGGCCGCCAACTCAGACACCCGTCTAACCGAAGCAATGGCCACTAAGGCCAACATCCGGGACAAGGTCAAGAGAGGAATCTCTCTGATATTCTCAAAGGGATGTTCTTGGAGAACCGAGATGCATCAAAATCAGATCCCAAGTAGGGAGAGGAGGCTTGACAGGGGTGATCACATGGCTAACCCCCTGCAGAAAAGGTGCTAATCAAGGAATGGCCCGGTAGCGGTTGTTGAAAAAGACAGCCTGGGCCGAAATCCGAACCTCAAAAAAGGTATGCAAGGCCAGCTTTTGGGTCACACCACGCTGTAAGAACAGCAAAATCCTGGGAACAGAATACATCCGAGGATGCCACTCAAGTTCCTCGCACATAGCGATGTAAGCCTTCCAGGTACGGTGAGATATCTTTCTGGAGGAAGATTCCCGTGTCAACAACATAGAAGAGATGACCGAATACGAGAGAACTCGGTCCTTTAGCACCTGGCTTTAAACAGCCATGCCATTAAAGCCAAGAACTGTAAAGCAGGATGAAGTATGCTCTGCGAAGCCGGCGAGGCAACAACAGTAGCAGAGGGTAAGCATATATCAGGCGATACTGCTCCCACGGGCTTCCAACGCGTCTGACGCATCCGCCCAGGGGTCCCTGGACCTGACCACGATCTTGCCACCTTGCGAGTGAGTCGAGAGGCCACAAGGTCCACTTCCGGTGCCCCACCTCCGGTAAAGAAGGTGGAAACACCTCCGGATGCAAGGACCCTTCGCCTGCAATGCACACGGCCGATAGGACCGTCTTGCTGCGAGATGTATGAAAATCCCAAAGAGACTCCGCAATGTATCGGAGAAGGGAGGCCCCAGTGTACAGGGTGCCTCAAATGTTGGCCAATGAAGGCAACTTGACGGAACTTCCCTAGAAACTCGACGGAACTTCCCTAGAAACTCGGTCAGAGGACTAGTACCTCAGCCTCCACAGGTGGCGCAAACCCACCCCGGGCACAGAGACCCTAAAGGCTAAAGCAGTTGTAGTGCACCTGCTAGACGACTGATGGATGAAGCAGAGGCTTTTGCCCAGTCATTGAGCTACAAAAAATGCCAGAGACGCAGCCACTAACGGGCGTAACGCTAACCCCAGCCTGGCGAACACAGTCCAAGCCAGCGCTTCTGATCACCACTGAAAGCAGGTGGAAAGCGATACCCCTGAAACCAGGGATCCTTGTGACAATGCTCCATCCAGCAGCTACCCATGAATAGGTGCTGATTGTGCAAACACATAGTTTATACTATGTATTGCGTCAAACGCACAAATGGAGAGTGTGGGAGGAAACCCACCCAGCCACAAAGAGCATAATACCACCACATACGGCGTATGTAGTTTAGTATTTGTGGATAAACCTATTAAACGCGTATATACTGTGCCAGCGACGAAGGCGCGCACATCATCGGGGCCTGGACGTAAACCAGCCACGCAGATTGCGTACACAACCGTGTAGGTATGTTAGCCTGCGAATAAACAAAATTACACATGTTTATACTGTGCATAGCGCTGAGAATGTGCACACCATTGGAACGCAGGGGAGAAACCTGAGCACCCGGATGAAACCCATGCAGACATACCGTGTATGGTATTATAGTATGTGTGCTAAACATTTTGCACAAGCCCATGTGTGCATAGCACTGAAGGCGCGCACACTGTTGGCGCGTGGGAGGAACCGAAGTACCCCACGCATATTCAGAGAATGCAATACCTACAGCTACTGTAAATGTATTTAGTGTAGTGTATAGACATAATGTGTATGTTTACACCGTGTATTGCACCAAAGGAATGCATGTCATGTAGCATGGGCAGAAACCCACGCAGACTGCATACGCATACCGTGTAGGTATTATAGAGTGTGTGCTAAACCTTTTGCACAAGCTCATGTGTGCATAGCACCGAAGGCGCGCACACCATTGGCGCGTGGGAGGAACCGAAGTACCCCACGCATACTCAGAGAATGCAATACCTACAACTTCTGTGAATGTATTTAGTGTAGTGTATAAACATAATGTGTATGTTTACATCGTGTATTGCACCAAAGGCATGCATGTCATGTAGCGTGGACGGAAACCCACGCAGACTGCAAAGACATACCGGGTAGGTATGTTAGTATGTGGATATCCAATCGCACAAATTTAGACTGTGCATAGCGCCAAAGTGCCCATACCAATGGAGTGTGGGAGGGAACCGGAGTACCCGGAGGAAAACCACACAGACTGCCTACACATACCGTGTAGGTATTATAGCATGCGTGATAAACATTGAACATGTTTAACTGTGCAGAAGGCCAAAAGCGCACATACCGTCAAGCGCGTGGGAGGAAACCGGAACACTCTGAAGAACTCCACGCAGACAGCACACAGATACTGTGTAGGAATGATAGCATGTGAATCAACATATTGCACATGTTTATGCTGTGCATTTCCATTGGAGCGTGGGGGGAAACCGGAGTACCCGGAGGAACCGCACGCAAACAGTATTCCCATACTGTAAACATGTATAATATGTGCAATAAACATATTGAACATGTCTATACTGTGCAGAGAGCCGAAGCGCACATACTATGAGAGTGCGGGAGGACACCGGAGCCCCCGCCAACCCAGAGAGTATAACACATACATATACTGTGAATGTATCTGGAGTCGTGCATAAACATATTTTGTACGTTTATATCATGTATGGCACTGAAACACAGCATTGGAACGTGGGGACAGCACGCAGACACAGAGACGAATAACACATACATACACTGTGAATGTATGCAGTGTAGAGGTATAGGATGAGTTTAAATTATGGCGCAGAGGCGCATAATCTTCTCTGTATCATTCCAACCTGCTTGACTCTGCTGCTGAAGCAGCATGCAGGTAACAGGTAACCTCTGATCCTCAGACCGTGTGTCTGTCAGAGCTCAAATCATTCCCCAGGAAATGGCGGGAAATGTTACCTCAGGTATCACACAGAAGGCTCACAGGGATTAGAGACATAAATGAATAAAGTCCTCCCTCATCCATGCTGCTCTTGAGGCAGCGTGTGAGGAAAACAGTGAGGAAACTGTAAAAGAAAAGCTTGTCACAGCAATTCCAGCCTGAGAGTGTTTCTCACATCATCAATGAGATCACTTACAAGCGCCCTGTCATTCACTGACACAGAACTGGAGTCTTCCTCACAAGGGAATGTCCTGTTCATAAACATTAAATATTCAGAGGTAGGGTCCTGAGCATAGTAGCTAGGCCCATATCTGACTCAGAGCACTCCACTAAAGATTTTTGTGGGGGGGGAGGGGGCTTATAGCTCCTTTTGCTCGCACACCGCTTCCATTCTGACAGGAATGATTCCAGGACTGCTGACAACTGGTCCATAAGGACCGCAGGTGCAGGAAACATATGAACATGTTTAACTGTGCAGCACTGCCAGTTGCCCCAGGCAAGTGTGGAGAGCAGGTGTATCAGACTCCATAACGCCACCCTCTGAGACCTTATACACTATACAGTGAATATACAGTCCACCCACTGGCTACGCTGAGGCTGAGGAGGGGATACCCGGGAGGACCCACCAACCCTTAAGGACAGCTCAGTCTGTGAGGAGATTGTGAGGGGATTCGCGCCGCCGCCAGAAATAAATGCGCGGCGGCCACAAGAAAATGGCCGCCGGCCGCAGCTATAACTGCGCCACTGAACGCCAAGATGGCCACCGAGCGCAAAATTCAAAGCTCTAATGCGCGCCAATGGCGCACGCAATAACCACCTTAAACAGCGCCAATGGCAACACGAAATAATCACCTCACACACCAGAAAAAACTGCAGACAGGAGCGCCCAGCCAGGCCAGAGTGACCCCCCAAGCACCCCACAGCACCAGTACAGGGTGCAGAGAGCAGCATAACAGGGGGGAGACAGGGAGAAACCCCCACACACAGAAACACAGCCAGCATGTACTCACCTGCAGTAGGAGAGACTACTTACCCATCCCTTTCAGGGACCCACTGGCTTGTTTCAGACAGACCTTTCACAGAGTCGTACTGCGTAGCTGTCGGCCCGGTCCACCGCGAGAGATACAGTCAGTCAAGTACTGTTCAATCTTGAGAGGACCGCGGGAGCATGAAAGCAACCCGGCCACCCCTGGAGCCATGGGGTATGTCGTGAACTGAGTCTCACGCACGCAAGGCGAGGATCAGCACGCTCGATGGTCGGACAGGGAAGACTATGAGGATACTAGTGTACCCAACCTGTTGCCCAGCCGCCAGTTGATTGAAGGTCTCAAAAATAAAATAAAATTCCCAAAGGAATAAAAATCAAAATTAAAATCTTCCAGGAGACTGGCTCCTGAGAGCCACGTCTTCTCCTTCTGCTAGGCAGAAAAAAACTGAGGCTGCTAGCTGCAGGTGGGAGGGTAATGTCCGGAGGGACCGCCCCCCTGGGCGGGGCTGTTCAGCTCTGGCTTGTTCTAGAATGTTTTAACCTCTAACATTCTGCCTAGGTCTTCTCCTGCGAGCAGGGACATATACCCACATGTAATCAGTATGAGAGCTGCGTCGGTCCATGGACGATAAGAGAAATACACACTGTTTCATATAAATCGAAGGTGGTAACATACATCCCATATATTATATTGCGGTTTATATAATAAAGAAAATATATATTTTTTCACAATTCCTCACTGAAGAATTTATTTTGGAAGGAACTTTTTCCTACCTCCTCTTTTTTTCATATTACTTTGTTTAGCGTGCCCTTGAGATGCACTGCTGACAGGGAGAGTAAATACTTCTCTGCCCACTCCAGGATTTCTGATGACTGCAATAGAAGAGCCTTGCTCCTTGTGCCCCCTTGTTTGTTCAGGTATGCCACGGTAGTGGCATTGCCTGAAAGAGTCTGCACATGGGACCCTGGGAGGTTTGGAGATAAGGCAGATAAGGCTTGAGCGACTGATTTTTACCCCCTCCAGTTTGAGGACCTTCCTGCTTTGGATCGGGACCAAACTTCATGTGCTATATTTTGATCCCAGTGGGCTCCCCATCCCCAACTGCTGGCGTCTGTCTTGAACCTTATTTCTGTCGGGAAGGACCAAAGTAAGCCCCTTGACAAAACTGCCTGACTTCACCACCAAAAGGGTTCTCTTGACCCTGGTGGGAAGCTTTACTTTTACTTGTGTCTAGGGTTTCCGGGCTGTGATCCTAATCCTTTAAAAGGGAAAACTCTGAAGGGGCCTGAAATGGAGTCTCGCCCATTGAATGGCTGGCATAGTTGAAGTTAAGGTTCCCAGGGCTGACATAAGTGGCAGGCAGACTTCAGTGCATGAACCCAGGGGAGTGGTTGCTACTCCTGGAGCAATTTCATTAGGTACAGTATGTCGCCGTACAGAAGTAGGCAACTCCAAAAAGGTTGACTTACTGGCATCCAGGTCAAACCAAAGGCTAGGCAGGTTCATCTTAGGTGCAGTGGTCCTTTGGTAGAAGCAGTGGATGTTCTGGTGACTTTGTGGGATCAGTACCTCCTGTTCTAAGCCTTACCTGGTTTGTCTCACAGGTTCATGATGGAGAGCATTCTGGTGTTCCTCTTTGTTCCTGGATGGTCCGTCCACCTGAAAGGATGCTGGACAGTTACATTGAGGGCTCCCCCGGATCAGAATCATTTGTTTCCAAGGACCAATTTGCCATCCTGCTTCATGGATGCTGCCTTTAGCAGCATGGCAGCTAAAGCTCAAGTTATGAGAGACAGAGCACTGTGGAGTCTAGGAATCCCCTGATGCAAAGCTGGGAGATCCGCTTCTTGTAAAATCTATCTCTGGACATGCAATGCATGATTACTTTGGTGTAAGCCTCAGGATTTCCTCACTAGAAATGTCTCAAATGGGACAAATCCTCTCCTGCAGCCAAATTTGGGCCAGCGTTTAGTTTTCAGTGCCATTAGTTAGGAACCTACCCTTTCTATTTAGTTTTGGAGGCCATTGGCTTCCTACTTTTTGATTAAAACACTTGTACAGGGGGTTTCCGATATAGCTTGACCTTGTGATTCTGTGGAATTTGAAGAAGTAATCCTTTGCTTTGATGAAGCAGGTGTCTGAAATGGCAACTTTATCCGATAAGAAAGCCTTCATAGTTTTGCACAGGACAAGGTGGTATGGAGGCCCAGTTCTTAGGGTAGATTCCATCTGACTCCCCAACCAGGACATCCTTATCAGGTTCCTCAGTCTGCCTCCAGTTCACCCTAGGAATATTCCTTCTACTGTCTGGATGTGGTTCGGGTTTGAGAGTCCATCTCAGCCTCTACTTCTTTCAGACAGGCTATTTTTTTGTTTTCCAAGATGGACCCTGTACTAATGCTCAACTAAATCTATGAGTATTTTCCTTCCACGCTGGTGATTGTTAGTATTTCTCTGGTTGACACCCCATGCTATATCACATTGTTCCTGTCCTTTTTTTGTTGTTTTTCCTCCTTGGTTTTTTAAATATTTTTTATATATTTTTTTTTATAACATCTTTTTACAAATTGAGATCTTCATAATGATCGTATTCAGTTTTTAGCCTTATTTAGAGGAGACCAGTTTCCGCTGTTCTGGATTCACATCGAGGCGTGGTTCTGTGTAAACATTATTTAATGCGATGAGTCAGTGCGTCGCCCGTTCCTCAAGACGTCATTCTGTGACGAAACGTACGTCGGGAGGTTGCCGTGCTGACGTCATCGCTGAGCTTCTTGTGAGCGGACGGGTGTCTGCAACCCGGCCGGCTATACTTTTATGGTGTTTTTATCTTCATTCTCGTAAGTGTAAATCTTTATATAAATAAACCCTTTTACAAGTCAGTACTACACTATGGAGTGCTCTTCCTTTTTGGATATTTTCGATGGTTGATTCGAGCAAGCCTGTCTCATTGAGGCTACCTGATTCACCTCCTGGTTACCTCTGCGAGCTGCCGCTGGATACTGATCCTGACAGTGTACTACTATACAGGCTTGTTTTCAGCTTGCCTCTGGTAAGCGCGCATTTTATATGGTGGAGGTGCGCATTGTTGGCGGTGTTCTCATCAAGAGTCTACTGTTCATTCACATGCAACATTCAGTGGCGTTTTTTACTTATGGGACTTTTGGATAATTTTCTCATGATGATTTTTTGAGGACTATTCTGTCTAATCAATTGTTCACATGTTTAGTGTCGCACAGATTGTCAATATTTTTGTGCACTTGGTTCACTGATTTTTTTTATATATTTTCTTTTTGCGCAGCTCCCTTCTATAGCTAGTATTTCCCAAGCTGTTTCTCAAACCTGCAAGGCTAGCACTTGGGCTTTGTCTCCCTTTTCTCCAAGTTCTACCGGGTGGATATTTGGCCTCATCTTAAGCCATCTTCAGGTTTAAGACCCCGCAAGCAAGCGCTCTAAGCTGCAGGTAGTTCACAGCTTTGCTCTTCTCATTATGTTTTGGGCCTGTTGCCATTTGTCTGTTGTCTGCCTAACTTGCAGCTGGATTTCTTCGAGACATCCTTAAGTTTACTGTATCAAGGAGAGTACACTTCCAAATGACAGTGTCAGTTAGGTAATCAGAACAGCTATACCCAATTCCTTAAAGCCAACAAAAGTAGCAGGCATCAGAGCACAATCACTTTGCGGAGCCACCCCAAGTAATTGCCGCACATTCGACAAGGAAGCATCTCAAGATTGTGGACTTCTTTGCAGATTGGATTCTACATATCCGCTAAGGGACACCTAAATGTATGAAAAGTAGAAGCCAATTCTTCCTTAACAGAATTAAACCACTTTTTACTTTTTACATTCTGAAGCAGATTCATCTTTCAAAGGACAACCAATACAGCTTATAACACAGAGGATTGGTCCAAGATGAACCTAATTTTACAGAACATACAGTACACTTCTTGGACGCAGTACTTCTGCTCTATTCAGCAGCTTTGTGCTGTAGCAAAAAGAAACAAATAAAAGGGTCCAAGCGGACTTTCCTAGATACACATATCTCACCTTGCCTAGTCAGCAAGTGTCCATCACCAAAGGAGCCCAGGGGACATGTAAGAAGGAGCATATACAGGAGTTAGGGCCCTGACCTGTGTAGAGCTGGTGCCTACCTCCATTGGAGCTTATTGGGCTGAAGCCTCCATAGCTGTCTGAGACAAACCACATTATCGCAGCCATTGTTGCACTTTTCCACCACTAAAAAAAGGCACCAGGTCAGGCTCTTTCCCTTTTCCCTGCACTGCCCAAGGCCAGAACCTAAATGTTCAGCACCCAGTGATGATGGGGTTCCCCTCAGAAGTGACACCCTACTTCTTTCTGATTCTTAGAAGCCTATCCACTGCAGGAACGCCCGCTGAGTTCTAGCGAGGAGAGCAGGTGTCAAATGTCCCGCAACACTCTATCTTCCTTTATCAGTGTATCCAGAAAGCATGTTTTTAGAACTGTTGCACCAGTTGTCACTAATCCATAAATAAAGCAAGCAACAGAATGTGGTCCTTATGCTGTTTTAACTACCCACATTTTCATTTAAAAACTACTTTTTGTCAGCCTGTTACACTTTTTCAAGTGGTTCTAAAGGCTCAAAAGTTGTGTTACCTTCATGCATCCTATGTACCACACCACACAAACATTGCACCTACCCGTTTCACTGCCATTGCAGATAAGATCTTGCAAAATCCATCTTTCACTTGTTTACACACATTTTTTTCAACTTCTACCCACAATGTCTTTTAATTTACAGGTTTGCCCACGTTTTAAATTAATAGTAGATTGATGGATTTGGAAATATTTTGTGAGTTACCGTATTTATCGGCGTATAACACGCACCCTAACTTTAAAAATGAAGATTCAGGAAAAAAAACTTTCCAAAGCCCCCTGCGTATAACACGCAGGCACAGTTTACCCTCTATTTTCAGGGTAAAAAAGTGAGTGTTATACGCCAAAAAATACAGTATTTACTTTCAGAACTTATCGGTTTAGCCATTTGGTGCAATCTAGGTTTGGCCTTGATATTATGGCAGAAGTTTGTTTTGTTGAATTTAAGTGTTTGCATGATAGCATTATCAGTGCTTGTATATACAACTCTTACCTCTCTACCAGTTTTTCTTGAATGTCAGCCTTCATAATAGACCCAGAATGGGAAACCACAGGTGTCTTGCTATCAAAGAAATCTACAGGGAGAAAGGGGATAGTAAAAGTCCAACTCTAGGCAGATATAAAAGACACACATTAATACAGCTATGCAATCGATAAAACATCATTAAATGTATTTTGAAATGCAAGCCGTGTAAGTAGCTGAATTTGGCCCGATATCAGTTACTATAGTCCCTGTACAGCAGGAAGATGCAATAAAAGGAGCAAATCAATTCATGTGCTGCCAAGAAACATGCTGATAGAAAGACAAAGCAGAGTGACAGAAACAAGCTCATTATTGTGCCGCTTTTCCTGTTACCCGGGGGGTGGGTCCATGAGGCACAGAGAAGGTGGGTTGAATTTTTCTGATGACTGGACTGAGGACATCTAGCAACAGAATAAAAGTACTACTGGATTAAATACTGCAGCAAAAGCTTTAAAGTGGACCTAAACTCCCCAAATACTCAACCTCCACCTTCCCAATGATCTAAAGTCTGCAAGTTCCCTTGCTGGCAAACTCTCCAGATTCTTCTGGGTGTCAGGTCTTTGGTTGTCTTGACTGGCCACGGTAGGATGATGTAACAAATCAGGAGGTAATTTATCTCAGAACAAAATCACTGTGTTGAGAATGTGCCCAACTCTGGCCACAACAAACAAAAACCTTTGTAGTGCCTCCTCCCCCTCCAACTGCAAAGGGTAAAAGATTGGTATGTCTAAGGGGTCGGGATTAAGAAAATGCTTACCAAAAGGGTACCTATAGCAGTGCAACCAGTCACACAAGGCTGCAGTCAAGAACTCAACCCTACCATGTACAATGCAGGGTTAATAGCCCTGCATTGTACGTGATGACACTAAGAGGCCCTCCAGCCCAGAGCTTCAGAAGAGGGAAGCCTGAGATGGTCAGCGCAGGGAACAGGGTAAGTATCTTACCCCTAGGCAAAACAAGTAATTAACTTTTATAGTGCAAGAGGGACCACTGCAAGAGTAGATTTTTTTCAAATTCCTGGAGTTGGGCAAAAAACAAAACAAAAAACAAAAAAAAAAAACACTAACCATGCAACAATCTTTCACTTGCTGTATAAATGTTCATAGGTCGTGCCACACAAATCAGATGCAATGGTGCTCCAGAAATGTATATTAAAACCTATTACCCTTCACCGTTATTACTTTACAAACAATTTAGAAACAATACATAGATTAAAAGTATAGTTGCACATAAATCCTTGGCTTAACAGTAGGAGATGACCATGACAGACCTGTGTAAGCTAAAACAGGAGCAGTGATATATTTTGTGTTTATCTACGATTGCAAACACTCTTGCATGATTTATGACACATACATAATAAAAGTTAACATTCCCAAAAATAAACAGTGACATTTTACAGTTATATGGGGTGAGATGAGGCAAACTACACATTCTAAATTAGGATATAACTTAAATAGCTAATTATATTAAGTAGCTCTAAACCCCAACTGGATGACATTTAGGGTTCTGTGTTGATCTACATTGAACAACAAAGGCTTAACGCTAAGACACAGAGAACAATAGCACCATGATCACACCACAGTGCTTTAGTGAGGTGTAGTGCGGTGCACTGGCTGCAAAAAATGTAAACACTGCAGTACATAGAATTGAATGAAGTGTCCTTTAAAAATGTACATACATCAGCTAGCAGTGTTAGCGTACAGGCTGGTGTGAATCCTTAAAGGAGTTGTAAAGTCAGAAGGCTTTTTATCTTAATGCAATAAGATAAAAAGCCTTCTGTGTGCAGCAGCCCCCCTTAGCCCCCTAATACTTACCTGAACCCCATCTCTGTCCACGAATGTCTCGGCCGTCCGAGACTCTCCCTCCTGATTGGTGGAGACACAGCAGCGGCGCCATTGGCTCCTGCTGCTGTCAATGTCAGCTAACCCAGGGCTTGACAAATTTGCTTGGAATCTAGGAGCCAGCTAAAAAAGTTAGGAGCCAGTTTTTTTTTTTTTAACGACCAATGCGTGCAGAAGAGAACGCATACGTGAGTAGCGCCCGCATATGAAAGCAGTGTTTAAACCACACATGAGGTATCGCCGCGATCGGTAGCGCGAGAGCAATAATTCTAGCCCTAGACATCCTCTAACTCAAAACATGCAACCTGTAGAATTTTTTAAATGTCGCCTATGGAGATTTTAAAGGGTAAAAGTTTTGTCGCCATTCCACGAGCGGACGCAATTTTGAAGCGTGACATGTTGGGTATCAAATTTACTCAGCGTAACATTATCTTTCACAATATAAAAAAAATTCGGCTAACTTTACTGTTGTCTTATTTTTTAATTTAAAAAAGTGTATTTTTTTCCTCAAAAAAGTGCGCTTGTAAGACCGCTGCGCAAATACGGTGTGACAGAAAGTATTGCAACGACCGCCATTTTATTCTCTAGGGTGTTAGAATAAAAAATATATAAAATGTTTGGGGGTTAACTTCTAAGTAAAGGGAAGGAGATGGGCTGGCAGTGAAACAGGCAAGCATTGCTGGTTGTCTTACCAACGGCCACCACAAGATGGCGCCAGATTACAGAATGAAGCCTAGGCCTGCAGAAGGCCGCAAAGACACGGCCTAAATTACCGGCCGGCGCAGCCCGACGAGATGACGCGATCGCGCGCGGGGGGGGCACACGCAGATACAGGTAATCTCAGCTGTGCTGCCCCAGGTGCCAGGTCGCTAATTCTAGTCGCATTTGCGACCTGGCACCCGGGGATTGTCGAGCCCTGAGCTAACCAATAAGGAGAGAGGGGGGGCAGGGTTCCCAACTGCCAACGGTTTCCAATATTTGAAAAAATAAATAAAAAAACACCACTAGAGGAGCTTACCTGGGTTTATATTTAGAAGATCATATGAGGCCCTCCTTGGTGGCTATAAACTATACATCAGCATACATATACAGTGATAAGTAATTGGCTCATGCAAGTTGTCTTAAAAAAAAGAAAAAAAAAAAAAAGATAACATTTAATACATACAAAAAATAATAACATTATGATCACCAACCATAACCTGCTGAGGCATTGACCCCACTAGACCTCTGAAGATATGCTGTGATATATGGCACCAAGCTGTCAGTAGCAGATCATTTAAGCCCTGTAACTTGCAAGGTGGGGCTACCATAGATCTGAATGCTTTATCCAGCACATACAATAGATGTTTGATTGGATTAAAATCTGGAGAATTATGGGGCCAAGCCAACACCTCAAAATCATTGTTGTGTTCCTCAAATAATTATTGAACTCAAACCAGACCACCTCCCATTTCTCTGTGGTCCAGTTTTGATGCTCACATGCCCATTGCAGACACATTTTGCTGTGGACATGGGTCAGCATGGGCGCCCTGACTGGTCTATGGCTGGACAGCCCCATACACAACAAACTGTGATGCCCTGTGTGTTCTGTCACCTTTCTATCAGAACCAGCATTACCTTTTTCAGCAATTTGAGCTAAAATAGCTCTTCTATTAGATTGGACTACACGGGCTAGCCTTTGCTCCCTGTGTGCATCAATACGCCTTGGTTACCCATGAATCTGTTGCCAGTTTTCTTTCCTTGGGCTACTTTTGGTAGGTCCTGATCACTGCAGTCCAGGATCATCCCACAAGGACTGCAGTTTTGGAGTTGCTCTGACCTAGTCGTCAAGCAATTACAATGCCCATTTTTTCTACTTTCAACACATCAACCTCACAGACAATATTATGTTCACGTGCTGCCTAATATATCACACCCACATTTTAGGTGCCATTGTAACAAGATAATCAATCAAAAAAATTATATTATATATATATATATATATATATATATATATTTTACACACATATACATACATACATATACACACACACTTCCTTTATGAGAAGAATTTGATAATTATAAAAAGTAGTTTGAGTATTTAAAAAATTTTGATTATTTAAAAAATTTAATTGTGTGTGTGGGTGTCAGGATACAGAACAGTTAAGCCCGACTTCAGAGGCAAAGAAAAGGTTGAGGGCTTCTGGCAGATGTTTTACATTTTAACTTCTCATATTATTCTACCATTTGAGTTGTGTGTTTTAACATGACTGTCAAATTCAGGACAGGCGTAGCCCTGGATTTTCCAATTAAATGTGTATTCTTACAGTCAATGAAATGAGGGGAAAAAATAAAATAAATCAGACAAGTGTCTTCTTCAGAACTCAACATTTATTATTCTCTAAGTTTATTATTCACTTCAGTTCACTTTTTCTGTTTGTCATATAATTTAATTTCTATGTTGAAGTGCCCTGCCCCCCCCCCCCCCCCCAAGGTCCAAAAATCTGGCTGTGTGTGTGTGTGTACACACACATGGGAGCAGTGATTTCTCAGTCATCGCTGCAGCATGATCAAGGCATCATTCTTTAGCGCTGGTTATTCTCTACAAAGCAAAAGTGATCCAATCGGCTATACAGTCACTTTTACAGGCAACAGAATGGCCCCTCCCATCAGGGAACCTGAGACCAATATGACTGGCGGCATCAGCTGCACTGCACAGACTGAGAGGACCCGACAAGGATTTTGTCACTTCTAGTTTGTTTGTTTACAAACTGTTACTGGCTTGTAAAGCTGATCAAATGTTAGACTGAGGGCAATAACTTTAGCACCAAACCTCCTGTGTAACTTTTAACTGGTAACCTGTAAAGGCTTTTAAAGCATCGCCTATGGAGATTTTTAGGCATCGTAGTTTGTCACCGCTTCATGGGCGCACACATTTTTAAAGCGTGACAGGTTAGGTATTTACTCAATGTAACATTATCTCTTATATTTAACCAAAATATTGGGTATTATGGAGTTTGTGTGCATCAAAATTCATTAAAGTGTATTTTTTTCTGAAAATCTGCATTTGATAAAGTGCTGCACAAATATTGTGCAACATAAAAAATTGCAACAAAAACATTTTATTCTCCAGGGCCTCGGTTTAAAAAATATATATAAAATGTTTAGGGGCTCTAAATCATTTTCTAGCAAAAATGCTGATTTTTACATGTATGAGAGAAATGTCAGAATTGGCCTGGAATGGAGTTGGTGAAAGCGTTCGTTAACCCCCCCCCCCCCCAAAAAAAGCGGATTCTGCTTCTTTAAAGCATGTTATACAGTACAGTGCTTGTGCTGTATCATTTGACCCCCCCCCCCCCCCGTAACACCTGCCTGATCCTGACAGTTTCCTACCCTCCCCTCTGTACGCTGACCACGATATATCAGGGCTGCTGCTGTCAGATAAGAAACTGTACCCTAGTGCCTGTGCATTAAAAAAAATAAAAATAAATAAAAAATAAATAAAAAAAAAAAAAAAACAGATTTCGACCGGTTTTAACAGTAAAAAAAATCTCCAGGCGAACATGTGACTCCAGGCTCTCTGCTCTCCCTGTCTGATAGCTCCAGCGGGAGGGGCCGAGATTCCTCTGCTAACGTCAGGCTCTCTCCTCCTCTCCTCCCCGCCTGACGTTAGCAGGGGAATCTCTGCCCCACCCGCTAAGTAAACAACTTTAAACCAAGTCCTTCAGAGGCAGTTTCTTATTCCATCATATATAATTGATGTGAATAGTGACAAATATATTAGAAATCATGCAGGTGGATGAACATCACGTGTATGGCAATGATTCCAGTGTCCATCAGCTGGACTCCTATCAAACAGCAGAAACAACCATGTGTTGATCTGTCAATATCTATAATATATATGTGCTGACTTCCTTGCTGAATACAAAGTACTTATATTCTTTACAAGGATTGATGTTGTTTGAAGTATGACAACATATTACAGTAGTAAGTCCCCTACTTATGAACCAGTTCCGTTCTGGGAGCTCGTTCGAAAGTCCACTTGTCTGTAAGTCCAACAAAGAACAGCGCTTTCAGACAAAGGCTGCGAGCGCTGATCAGTGTGTTCTGGCGGGGGGAGTCCACCTGTCAGCATACAAAAGGCATATCGCTGCACCAACATTGCTTGTGTTAGTATGGCGATCTGTCAGTTTTTTTCTATTCAGCCCACTGAGTGTGTGTACCTAGCTTTACAGGACTGGACATCCGAACACATGTTCGTATCTTTGAAAGTTTGCAAAATGAATGTTCGTATGTAGGGGACTTGCTGTATAGTGCCGTAAAAGAGCTTAATGTATATGCAAAAAAATTTTTATAAATATAAGTATAATATTTACAGTTAAAGAATGTGTTATGGTACAATTTGCATGAGCCAACTATTTATAAATGGTAGCCACCAAGGAGGGACAAAGTAAGGGTGTGGTTTTACGTGTATTTAAGCCTCACAGGGACATACAATAGTTCCACTCCCGACCACCTTCAATCCTGCTCCAGTCCACCTAAATGAATGCCACTTTAAAATGCAAACCTGTGAGATCCTGGTCCTGCTGTCTGCAGATGGTGAGCAGTCAGCAAAGATTAAAAAGAAAGACTGCCCAGCATATAGCTAATTTGTTGGAAACGTGTGAATATGGGGAAGGCTGAAGAATAACTGTGCCCAAGAGTGCAATGTTCCCCTTAATTTGTTTGTTAAATGTGACTTGTGTGGGTGAGAAAAGATAATGCTGAAAATAACTGCAGAACTTACATTGTCAAAAAATCGTTGTTTACGACACATAATCAAATATAAAACACTACAAATATTAAGGCTAGAATCGCATTTCACTAATATAAATAAATGGGAAACACCTGGTGGGAGGCCATCCTGTGCTGTTGGTGGAGGCAATGGGATTTCTGTAGATTTCTGCCCTGGAGACGATAGCTCTGCCGAGTTTATTTCCACTTTCTCCTCATCATCATAATCGCCTGCCAACAACCGAAGACTTGCAACATTAACTGTAGCCTGTTTACTAGATGGTTGATCGGCCTGCTCGAAAAAGCCAGCTGGAAGCCTAGAATGAAAAGACAGAGCTTAAGTTTTTCCTACAAATAGGTGCTCTTAGCAGGCAGATCCTGACAAAACTCTGGGTCAGAGCTTGGTTATGCCTTTCGAGCAAGCCATGTGTCTTGCTGGATTTGACAGTTTACCCCAGTCAATGATCTGTGTGCTTTTGGGTCTGCAGGCCACATTTCTTCCAACACCACTTGTGCTCAAGTTAGTCAGAAGGCATATCCTAAGACTGCATTTTTCTAGTGCCATTAAACATTGTCAGCAGACCAGGTCATGCCCACCAGACGTATGCAGTGCAGGTGCACTCTCTCTTAATGGGCCCCTTCAAGCTTAAAGCATTTACAAACATTCTGCAGGTGGTAAAACAATGGGAAAGGCTTGGACCTGAGCAACTAAGTTTCGCTCAATGAACACTGTTCACACCAAAGGCACTGTGCCTAGGGATTTGTAAAATGCTCATAATACTCATTGTAATTTTCTATGAACAAACATTCTTAATACTAGAGATATACTCAAGAAACCTATAAAATGTGTGTAAAACGCTGGCAAAAAGGCACATTGATTCAACATATACAGTATCTCACAAAAGTGAGTACACCCCTCACATTTTTGTAAATCTTTTATTATATCTTTTTATGTGACAACACTGAAGAAATTACACTTTGCTACAAGTAGTGAGTGTACAGCTTGTATAACAGTGTAAATTTGCTGTCCCCTCAAAATAACTCAAACACACAGCCATTAATGTCTAAACCGCTGGCAACTAAAGCGAGTACACCCCTAAGTGAAAATGTCCAAATTAGGCCAAAAGTGTAATTTCTTCAGCGTTGTCACATAAAAAGATATAATACCGCATATACTCGAGTATAAGCCGACCCGAATATAAGCCGAGGCACCTAATTTTACCACAAAAAAATGGGAAAACTTGACTCGAGTTCAAGCCTAGGGTGTCCATCTGCATGCCTCACTTTGCCTCACTGTGTCCATGTGCATGCCTCACTGTGCCCATGCCTCATTGTGCCCATGACTAGACTGACATTTAACATGGGAGTCTATGAAAGGGGTGCCCAGCTTTGAAAAATCGGTGCTCCCCGGCCGTAGGTCCCCCAGACAACAAACTTAGCACACTTGTAGAGGAGAAATGGAGCTACATGTGCACCAAGTTTCGGGTCCAGGGGACCTACGACCGGCCAGTACCGGGTCCCCAAATACACAGAAGAAATTACAGTTTAACATGGGAGTCTATGGAAGGGGTGCCCGAATTTAAAAAATCGGTGCTCCCCGGCAAAAATCTTTTCACAGTTGTAGAGGAAGAGCGGGGCTACAGGTGTGCCAAGTTTGGGGTCCAGGAGACCTACGGCTGGCCGGTACCGGGTCCCCAAAATCCGGGAGATCAGGCGCAAAAAGGTGACTCGAGTATAAGCCGAGGGGGGCATTTTCAGCACAAAAAAATTTGCTGAAAAAACTCGGCTTATACTCGAGTATATACAGTAATATATTTACAAAAATGTGAACGGCGTACTGACTTTTGTGAGATACTGTAAATGCTAGTGTTGTGTGGCTTTTTAATTTGCTGTTGGTGTGAATGGTTCCTAAAAAGAAACTGCAATAAACTGTGATATGAAAGATTTCTTATACAGAGTGTCTAGAATACCATTAGAAAGGTTTCTAAATGATTTTATTGGTCACCCAAAGATGGCACTTAACCTTTTGATTATATGCACTATAACAATCCAAGTGAATATGTTTATTGCATTTAATTATTAGTAAAAAAATTAAATAAAAAAACTTTTAAGCTCCAAACCTCACTTTTTTTTTTCTAGATTGCTCTAGACCACTTTTGGATAAAGTAGATAACAGTTACAGCTTCTAGGGATATCAGGAAGTTATCTGGCAAGGCTGCCATGCAGCCAAAGGAAGAAGGCTGAACAAAGCAGGTGAGTGCCGAAGTTCCTATAGACTGGTGGACAGGAAAGGAAACCATTTAAAGTGGGAGTAAACTCCCATCTCTGACTCGCACTTATAGGTAAGCTTACCTATAGGTACTGTAAATGTCTCCTAAATGTGCACAGTTTAGGAGATATTTACTGTATATGCAGTCGATGACGTCACCAGCGCTGTTCCTTTAGAGTCCTGTGCCCTAAACGGCGGCTCCTCCGCGCATGCGTTGGAGTGACTTCATCGCGCCTCTGGCCAGTCACCCAGCCAGAGTCCGCGGACCCGGAAGAAAGACTGGGGGAAGATGGAAGCGGCCTCCAGTGGTGACAGTGTATCGCTGGAATGCTTCTTTTTCAGGTAAGTTTCACGTAATGTGCTAGTATGCGATGCATACTAGCACATAATACCTTTTCAGGTCAGAAAAATTAATTTAAAAAAAAATCACAGCGGTTTACTACTGCATTAGGAAACCTTGGGAACAAGGGGATAACAACCTCATCCAATAAAAAATGTGTAAAGAAGTCACCCAGAACCAAGGTCAAGACCTAGGGAAGAGGAAGCATAATGGTTGCCCTAGCCTGGAAATGGGAAAATTGGCGATCTGCAGTCCTGGAATGGGTATGATATGGTGCGTCGGGGCTCAGGACAAGGCTTGAACGCTAAAGTCAGTTAGAACACGCCATGGCTCCAGGTTGTAACCAACTTTCTCAAGTACAGAGCATTTGGAATCAAGGACCTGGGAGCAATAAACTACTTTTTGTTGTCGCAAACCTGCAAGGCAGAGAAAAAAAAAAGGTCACATAATTAATAACTGAATAGCACTGACAAAGCAGGCTCAAAAAAAAAAATTGTTTTATTTTGTTTGGAGCATGGACCAAGCATAGACTAGAAAGTTGTGCTGAAGGAGTGTGTCTGGAAGGACCTTGGCTTCTGGACAATGAAAGGTCAGGGAAAACAATCATGGTGGGGCATTGGCACGGCCTAAAGGGAGTATGGAGAGCAGCAATTGTCAGGTACTGAACGCCAGAGATTAGGTTTAGAAATCCTATGGCCACAAGGATCCCCCAATTATCAGGGTTCTGTCCTCAACTCTTGAGACAATCAACTAACACAAAGACATGGTAAAGGGGAAAATTTTGATCTTGCCAATAAGAAAAAAACTTTACGGGGATGCATGAAGTATAACCTATCACAATGCCTTTGCTAGAAGGAAAGAAATTCTATGACAAAGGAAGATCTAACTACAGTAGACTAAAGGCTGGGTAAGAGGAGACAGATTACTGAATTATTTTATACCAATGCACCTTGTGCCTTTTGGTATGTAAAGTCCTTTTAGAACAGGGGAGTTGGTAATAAAATAGAATCATTTTTCCAATTAGGAAAGGAGACCCAAAAAGGTCAGAATGAGGTTAGAGAAGTATTGTTCTTCCCTATTCTATGTAGCAGGTAGAAATAGATAAGGACTAGAGGGAGAGCGATTAGCAATTAAAGTGTCACTATAGGCAAAACTTTTTTTTTTTTTGGATAAAGTAGGGGAGGGTATAACCTGTCAGATTTTTCTTTGGCTACCTGTGTCCCATCATTTCTTTCATTTCCATCCCTTCATTTCCTGTCCCATAGCTAAAACAGAAATTGAGAGGAAATTCCTGCAAAGTGAAAACCAAAGGGTTTCAGCAGAGCTAGTGTCCCCATTGGAAGATTTCCCCTCTATTCCTCTTCTGATGTCAACATAAAATGTGGGTTTTTCTTTTACTTTTAATGATAAGTAAAACAGGACAAATAGAGACAGACAGCATTATATTGCAGCTTACCAATCATCAGATGTGGTGGTTGCATTAGTTGGTTTTTTTCCCCCTCTGTTTTCACCTGGTTATCTGGTCAGTAACACATCTCTTGTATTAGAGTGCCCCAAACCTGGATGAATGAACGCAGGGGGCACAGTAGACTGCAACATTGTCAGTCTGGGAGGGATTGGAGTGTTAGATGTACCAGCAGATTTAAATTGACGCCAAACTCCAGATCACACTTTATAATCAATTACAGCAAACAGTTATTTTTTTTCCTGTTTGAATAAAGGTTTTACATGAATAAATGAAATCTGATCATTGTAAGAACCCCTGCTAGTTTTAAATAGTTTGTCTCATCCCTGTAAACTGGGAGATATCTTTTCCTTTTGAAAAACAACAGACTTACTGGCTGGATTACCAGGTGATGGTATTGGATATGCTAAACTGCTAAATAATAATGGTTTGCTTTTGGGTTTATTACTTTTTGGGTTTAATATTACTATAATTGGGCACCTCTTGTAAATGAAAAAATACTTTAAAAAAAAAAAAAAAAAAAGTGTCAATAGACTACCCCCTTTGCTTCTGTAATGGTGGCAAACCTTTGAGGAACGCTTTTAAGAAGCAGTTTGCCACGACCAGAGAGGTCAACAGTGGATAATGACTGCACCTTAGGGAGGCAATCGGATCCACTCTGTAAAGTAAGGGATACCCATTCCTAGGGAAATTGTGAAATTGGATAATGGGGTCTGAACCCTCTCTCCTCAGTGCTGAGGGACTCAACTAAAACATAACAGATGTGGTTTTCCTCCAACTTCCAGTATTTCACTCCGGACCAGAAGTGACATCACTTGGGTGGAGCTAGTTGAGTCTGTGACTACTTTACCTCACGTGAGTGCATTTTTTAATAAAATCAGCTATTTTTACATTTATTACACTATTGGAAATTCTCTCTGTTTTCTGTGAGTATTGCTCTTAGCCATCACAGGTCTATTGGATGATCAGATCACATATAAGAAGTTGCGATCTGACCCAACAGAAATATATAGAACACAGTTGGTGTCCTTGGTTGAATGGGGGTATATGACCAATGCTCTAAATTTGAAAGAAAAGAGATACTTGGTCCCCTCTGCTTGCAGAATTCCGGTGATTTACACACTGCCGAAAATACATAAAAACGCTTTGAACCCTCCAGCACGTCCAATCGTGAATGGAATAGGCTCTGTAACTTCTAGACTGGGAGAATATTTAGATAAATTTTTACAACCTAGCGTGAAGGATACAAAGGCTTATTTGAAAGACACAGCTGACTTATTACAACTATTAGAAAAAGTGGAAATTAATATGGATTCGGAGACGTATTTAGTTACAGCAGATGTGTCAGCCTTATATACTGTTATTCAGCATGAAGATGCAGCGTTAGCATTAAATTGGGCTTTGAGTAAAAGAGACGATATTCCGGATATGCAAAAAACGTTTTTTAGGACACGTATTGGACTTTTGCATGAGCCATAACTATTTTTGGTACCATGACTGCTTCTTCTCACAACAGGTTGGCGTGGCTATGGGGGCTAAGTTTGCGCCCAGCCTTGCCAACCTGTTCATGGCCGAGTGGGAGGATAAACATATTTTCAGGAATAAAAAACCACAATTACGTTTCTATCGACGCTTCATTGATGACCTCTTATTTATCTGGGAGGGATCAAAAGAATCGGTGATTGAGTTCTTAGAAATATTAAATAATAATAACAACAACATAAAGTTGGATTACCAAATCAGTAATGAGGAGATAAACTTTCTTGACGTTACTATTATGAAGGGATTAGGATGCTTGAATACCCGAGTATATTTCAAGCCCACGGACCGAAATAGTTATATTTCGATTAGGAGTGGACATCATCCAGCCTGGATACGAAATATCCCAAAAGGTCAGATACTCCGGGTGCGACGCAACTGTACTAGTCAGGAGGATTTTGTGATTCAGGCGAATGTGTTGAAAGAAAAATTTATACAGAAAGGGTATAGGGAGGAACCACTTCAAAATTTGATACATGAAATAGGTGAAGCCCCAAGGAGCCAATGTTTTGGAAATAAAGCAATTCAGATTAATGATGGACAACATCAATGGGGCTTTATAACAGGTTTTCATCATCAATATAAGGAGATTGAGACTATTGTTAAAAAACATTGGCACATTTTGGGGCGTGACAGACATCTGGGGGATTCTCTACCCAACACACCAAAATTCATATATAGAAGAGCCCCGAGTTTTGGCGATAGGGTGGTCAATAAAATTTTGGACCCCCCAAATGAACGTATCCTGCGCTTTGATTTGAAAGGATTTTACTTATGTAGGAGATGCAAGTGCTGCAGAACAGTAAAAGTGCAAAATAGAGGGATAATGAGTGTTACCAATAAGGACCAGGAAACATTTGATATTAAAGAATTTATATCCTGTAATTCGTCTTATGTGGTATACCTCATGTGGTGCCCTTGTGGGCTTTACTACGTGGGTAGAACTAAAAGACTACTTAAGACACGTATAGGCGAACACCTTACTAATATAAAAAATGGTTTTAAAATACCATAGTGTGTCGCTGCATTTTAAGGAAAAACACCAGCAGGATCCCTCTTTAATACAGTTCTGTGGCATAGATTATTAGTGCATCCATCATGGAGAGGCTCAAATCGCGTGAGAGATTTATCACAAAGAGAGACTAAATGGATATTTCTTTTAAAAAGTCTTTATCCTAGAGGCCTCAACATTGAATTGGATTTGAACTGTTTTATTAATAACTTTTAAATGATTTTAAAGAATTTTAAATAATTTTAGTTATTTATAATATATTTGATTAATAATTTTAATTATTAAGATATTTGGGTGTCCATTACATTTATTATTTTTTAGCTTTCCAGTACATTTAATCAGTGAATGTATATTACAGACATAATGTTTTCCAGTAACGGTTTCCTGTAATTTATACACAGGTGCATCAGTTTATTAAGATGCATATACATACTATGTGTGATATAGGATAACGTTTTTATGAGTCATGATATTTGCAGTATATATATATATATATATATATATATATATATAAATAATTTTTTCTCTATATATAAAAATTTTTTTTTATATTTTTTATATTTACTATATATTTTTTGTTCAGAATACTCGGTGTCTTTGATCCCATAACTGAGTATATCTGAATCATAGAAAATAAAGAGTAGTAATAATAATGATTAATATTAAGATCTCATGGTGCTATTTGTGTTTTAAATTATGTAATTTACATTGTTATTAATGTTTTTTATAATGAATAACACTGAACCACATCCCTAAGTATATGTGCGCCACACTATTGTTATTATGGTATAAGATATTTGAGTCTAAGTGTAGATTAATACCAATAGCGAGTGTATGTGGGCAGCGGGGACACTCGTTTTTGTCAGTGGGAGTTATATCCGACTTCCGCCCAAGGCGCGAATATCGGATGGCAAATTTCCGCCCTCAAATGGGCTGGGAAGGTGGGTGGTATGATAAAGTCATATGGGAATGACGCATATCCGCCCAAAAGCGGATGGATGAGAGATTGAACTTCCGCCCATAACAAGGAGAGATAAAAGGGAGGAGCTGGTATACCGCACAGCCAATCCCATGAATAAGTCTATTCGACTAAACATGTCGGGGCGTGGCTATGCGGTAACCGTCTGACGGATTATTCGACGTCACAGGATCGAACTGAGTAGCGAAGGATCAGTGAGCGGTAGCAGGAAGTTGGTGAGATCTCACTGTGATTACTGAGGGTCCGCCGCGACCTATACACTCGCTTTTCGGTGCATTGTGCTTTGGATTTGCAGTGGTTTTTATATGCCTATTTAAGTTTTGTTTTAGGTAATTGCAATATTTGGAGTGTGTGTTTTGGTGTGTAATTAAACTGATTTTACGTTACTACACTATTTGGAGCTTTTTCTTATATTTGCATATGGAATAATCCCTTAAAACACCTGATTTGAGTCTGGAGGATCGTTTGCACAGCTTTGTGAGATTTCTGTACACGTTTTTATGCCAAACACGAGAGTGTGAGGCAACTTGCTTTGGTGAGTGTCCATCTGATGGGAGAGGGATCACGAAACACTGAACACTGTGTGTGGTGGAGGATTGGAAGAAGATTTTTTCTCACGCATTTGGATTGAATTTGTGTGGACTTTATTTTATTTTACTTGTGCACATTATTCACTTATGTCACAGGGTGTATATATATAATAATTTTTTGAACAGTAATTTTTTCCCTCGGTCCATTGAATACGGACATAGGGGGGGAGGATACTGCTCTTTAGCGCCGCTGTGTGGGGTCTTTTTGATTTTACACTGTTTTGTTCATATTTATTTATTTAAAGCGGCTGCTTTATATTTAGTATAGGTTTATTTAACCCATAAGCGCAGTGGTGGTATATATGGGAAGGGCACAATTTATTTATACCATTTTATCACAGGTGCTACCCGGCTTTTTAAAGAGACCTGCACACCTATCCTCTAGGTTCAAGAAGTTCATCAGTGTGGAGGAGCCATCCTGTCTATTTGATAAAGCGCATAGGATCTATATACTGTATTACATAGGTCATACCCTGAGGTGAGCGTGCAATCTATATGGTGGTGGAGTGCAGTGGATCACAAGTTATTACTATCAATCAAGCACAGGTTGGAATAACTAAGGACTTTTATTTGTCACTTAAAAAGTTGATGTGAAAATACTGGTGCTGCGTTATTTACAGTGGACTTATTTACTATCATACTCATTCGTTTTTATGAGTATTTGTTTTACAACACCGGTGTATTGGAATCACATACTGTATCTATATTAGATTATGCACACCCAGTGCATTTGTTAACACTGGTTACCTTTTTTTTTTTTTTTTTTTTTTTTAAATAACGAAAAACGCCTGTAAATGAAATGTGGCTAAACGCTGGTTACCGCGTTTAGCGCTTGAAATGCCTCTAAACTCAGCATCTGAACTCTAAAAATGTAACTGCCTAGAAACGACCCTGTGTACATGTACTGATAAGATAACAGAGGAGAGTTCAGGAGCAGTTGAAAAAAATGCCCAACTGATCCAGCAGCAGTGTACATGAGGCCTTATACTCATAGCGTTATTACTCCTCACTATAGTGATATTGCACTTTGTATTGCTATAAATATTGGCATTTTATTCTTTACTTTTCACAAGATTTTTGTAGGTTTCATAATATACTTTTGAGGTGGTTGGAGTAGTGACATTTGTGTAGAGATAGAGCAGGGCAACACCTATTTGTTATTATTTGACTTGTTATTGGATGTGGGAACACATTTTGTGTTTGTAGCAGCTTAGAATTACACTGTAGGTGATTTTGTTAATAGTAAAGGGGTAGAGCAGGAGTTATATTGCTCTCTGAGTTCGGCCAATTGTCTAATGCTCAACTAGCCTGATCCAGAGTGGGAAAGGGCTTCCTACAGGAGACCCTTTTTTGAAGATATGGGGATTGCGCAGCGCTAGGTGCACCTAGATCAATGAATTCACAGTAGCCAACATAAAGCAACATGGTAAAGATGTCATTTTCATAAATCGGGGTGGAATTATTTTTTTGGAGGCACCTCTGCTATGTCTGCATCCCCCCACTTGGTTTCTGCTACAGCAAGTGTGTCAGGCAATTCTGGCCTTAGGTTAGAATTAAAGGCGGGGGAGGAGAGGCAGAAGAGCGCTTAAAGCTGATATCTCCCTCTGATTTCAGAAGCAGCGATAACCACTATAATTGGTTAGACATAGTAGCTGTAAATTCTGCCCTAGTCAAACAAGTCGCATGTTGTGCGCCTCGAAGGGAACTTCAACGACAGGACTGGAGCAATGCCATAGAGACTTGAAGTGAAAAACAAAATCGCCAGACAAACAAATTACTCTAATCAAATGCAAGTTATATCCTACAGTAATTTGTTTGTCTGGCGATTTTGTTTTTCACTTCAAGTCTCTATGGCAATTTTTTTTGATCTGGGTACATGTCTGTTAATTAAAAATAACATAACTGATTTGTATATTTTGTGGTATTGTTTTTTCCCAACCATAGTGATTTTAGTTGGTTTATCATCAATGAGCTAGGGAACCAAGTGTCTATCACCATCAAAAACTAATTCATTTTCACAATGGCTACAACAGTGTGGCTAACACTTACGCAGAAGTGGTCGCTGAAGCTGAAGACTGTTCTTCTGAATCTAGAGAAAGGCCACAAAAACAAACATGCAAATGTTTTGAGTTTGTTTTAACCGTTTTGAGTTTGTTTTTCACATGCAGTGAAAGAAACGTTACCATAAATAAAACAATACATTAGAATTGTGTCAAACAGAAATAGTTTTAAATAGAATACATTTTATAGGTAATAATATAACAAACCGCAAAAGGGTCTATAGCCTGATCTAACAATGTTTTATAAAACGGTTTGAAAACCTTTATGAATTTAGCTTAATTTTAGGTGTATAAAAACATGTAGGGGCCTACTTTTAAGTGGCGGTTCACACAGGGGCGACTTACGGCCATATTGCTGCAAAATAAAAATAATTTAAAAAAACAGCAAGGTGCATTACAAATGTGCTTAGTGCTCAGCTGGCTTTGAGACTCCTAAGTTATTAGAGTGCTATTCTTCTTAATAACTGTAACAGTAGTAGGGCTGCAACTAACGATTATTTTCATAATCGATTAGTTGGCCGATTATCGTTTCGATTAATCGAATAATCGGTTAATAACCGTAAAAAATAAATAAAAAATAAAATAAATTAAAAAAAAGGTTATTTTGCTGCATTTTTACTTTTTTTTGGGCCAATTTGTTGTTGGGCAGACTGAAAAACACAAATTGCCGCAAAAAATAGGATTTTTATAACAGCTTACCTGTAAAATCCTTTTCTTGGAGTACACCACGGGACACAGAGCTAGTCATTACATAATGGGTTAAGGGTCACCAGCGGTGATTGGACACTGGCACAACCAATGGAAGACAGTTCCCCTCCATATAACCCCTCCCATCAGGGAAGTACCTCAGTTTTGTAGCAAAGCAGTAAGGTTCCCATAAGAAGGGTGGGACCTCTGTGTCCCGTGGTGTACTCCAAGAAAAGGATTTTACAGGTAAGCTGTTATAAAAATCCTATTTTCTTTATCGTACACCACGGGACACAGAGCTAGTCATTACATAATGGGACGTCCCAGAGCAATGCTCATATGAAGGGGGGGAGACACAGATCAAAACAGGCCGCTTGCGGACCAGAAGCCCTATACTGCTGCCTGCAGCACACTTCGCCCAAAGGCGGAATCCTCATGTCCTTTCACATCTATTTGATAGAATTTGGAAAATGTATGGACTGAAGACCAAGTTGCAGCTTTACAGATCTGAGCCATCGAAGCCTGGTGGTGCACTGCCCATGAAGCACCTATCGCCCTGGTAGAGTGCGCCTTAACAGGAAAAGGAGGAGTCCTGTTCTTTAAACCATAAGCTTGAATAATTACTTGTCTAATCCACCTGGAAATGGTGGATTTTGATACCGCTTGGCCCTTCTTGGGCCCATCTGGTAAAATAAACAAAACATCTGTTTTACGTATCTGAGCGGTTGCTTGCAGATACACCTTTACCGCTCTCAGTAGATCTAGAGAGTGTAATAATTTTTCCCCCGCCGTCCACGGGTTTGGAAAAAAGGAAGGCAGAACAATGCCTTGATTCAAGTGAAAAGCCGACACCACTTTAGGTAGAAAAGCCGGATGGGGTCGTAGTACGATTTTGTCCTTGACAAATTAGATAAGGCTCTTTACAAGAAAGAGCTGCTAGCTCTGATACTCTCCTAGCAGAAGCTATAGCAATCAGAAAGGCCAACTTCCTACTCAATATAAATTAAAGGAATATGGCGAATAGGTTCAAAAGGTTGCTTTTGCAACACTGACAATACCAAATTCAAATCCCATGGACACAAGGGAGTCCTAACTGGAGGATTTATCCTCAGTACCCCGTTAATGAATGTCCGAACTAGGGAGTGAGATGCCAATGGTCTCTGAAAGAAGACTGATAGAGCCGATATTTGCCCTTTGATGGTGCTAAGGGCTAAATTCATATCCACTCCTAACTGGCAAAAAGCAAGAATCCTACTTATTTCATACTTCTGAGGATTCCAACATCTGGATTCACACCAGGAAACGTATGCTCTCCAGACTCTCTGATAGATGAGTCTGGAGGCTGGTTTTCTAGCATTAATGAGCGTAGAAAGAGCCGGACCAGAGACCCTTCTCTTTTTAAAAATGTGGGTCTCAGCAGCCAGGCCGTCAACTTTAGCCTTTGTAAGGAAGGGTGGAATACTGGACCCTGTGACAGCAGGTCATGTCGGAGTGGAAACTTCCAGGGCCTTCCTATCGCCGTTTTTACAATCTCGGCGTACCAAGGCCTCCTGGGCCAGTTTGGGGCCACTAGGATTACTGGTATTCCCTCCTCCTTGATCCTGCGAAGCAGTCTTTGTAGAAGAGGGATCGGAGGGAATGCCTAGATCAGTGAGAACTGATTCCATGGAGTTATTAGAGCGTCTGTATTATTAGAGCGTCTCTCCCGTAGGCTAGAGGATCTCTCGTTCTGGACACAAAGTTGTCCAATTTCTTGTTGAACCTGGCAGCTAGCAGGTCTACATCTGGGTTTCCCCATCTCAGACATATGGCCTGAAAGATCTCGGGGTGAAGAGACCACTCCCTGGTAGCAGCTGCTGACGACTCAGGTAGTCTGCTTGCCAATTTTCCATCCCTGGAATGAAGATTGCAGAAAGGCAAGGTACATGCTCTTCTGCCCATGCCAGGATCCGGTTCACCTCTCTTTGGGCTGCCCGACTGCGGGTGCCTCCTTGGTGATTGATGTAAGCTACTGCAGTAGCATTGTCGGATTGAACCCGAACTGGGTAGCCCTGTAACCTGTATGTCCAGGTTTTGAGGGCTAGATATACCGCCCGGATCTCTAGCCCATTGATGGGCAGGATCCCCTGAGTCTTGGCCCAGGTTCCCTGGGTAGAAGCCTCCTCGAATACTGCACCCCAGTCCGATAGGCTGGCATCCCTAGATACCACCTTCCAGGCCACTGGGAGGAAGGACTTTCCCTTCCGTAAATTCCTGGCTTCTAGCCACCAATCGAAGCTGTGGCGTACTTGTGAGGACAGGCGCATGGGTATATCCAGAGCTTGGCTCTTCCTGTTCCAGGAAGCTAAAATATTGCCTTGAAGTAGTCTCGAATGAAACTGGGCGTAAGGGACCGCCTCGAAGGAGGCTACCCTCTTTCCCAATAGTCTCATGCAAAGGCGAATAGACGGCCTCTTGTTTGCTTTGACCTTGTGGATCAGGTCTTTCAGAGACTGTATCTTCGGTTCTGGCAGGTATACCCCGTTTTGGGCTGTATCTATGATCATGCCCAGGTACCCTATCCTTCTTTGGGCCTGGAGAGAGGATCTTTGTAAATTTATAATCCATCCTAAATGCTCCAGGTATCCTACTGTAGTGTGTACAGCGTGACCCAATCCGTCCTTTGACTGATCTATTACTAGTAGATCGTCCAGATAGGCTGTTACCGCAATGCCCCGTGTTCTTAGGTTTGCTAACAGAGGAGCTAGCACCTTTGTGAATACTATGGGCGCGGTGGCTACACCAAACGGCAGAGCCACAAATTGAAAGTGGCGATCTTCTACCGCAAACCTTAGGAATCTTTGGTGAGCGGGGAGGATGGGTATGTGTAAATGTGCGTCCTTGATATCTATGGGCGCCATGAATTTTCCGCCCTTTAAAGTGGCGGCCACGGATCGGATCGTTTCCATTCGAAAATGGCGATCGTTCAGGAACCGATTTAGGGATTTTAGATCCAGGATGGGTCTGACATCTCCATTTGGCTTTGGAATCACAAAGAGGTTTGAGTAAAAACCTGAACCTCGCTCTTTTTTGGGGTACGTCTGTAACTACCCCTTGAGCCATTAAGTGATTCAAACCTTTGAAGAAGGATTCTCTTTTTTGTGGATCCTTGGAGAGTCTTGAACCTCGGAATTGAGAAGATGGGATCTCTCGAAATTCCAGTTTGTACCCTGAGGATATTGTGGATACTACCCAATTGTCCTGGATTTCTGACCACCAAGTTGCTCAGAACTGACAAAGCCTTCCTCCCACTCGGCCGAGCGGGGGCGCCCCTTCACTGAGAGGCTTTGGGGGCTTGCTTATTAGCTCTTGCACCCCACGGCTTCTTGTTCTTCTGAGCTTGCCCCTTGGCTTTTGTGGGCGGCTAAAACAGGCCGCCGCCACTGGTTGGAGTCAGATTTCCCGGGAGCTGGGGAGAGAGCGTTTAAAACAAGATCTCTTGTTTTTCTTTCTCTCAGGTAAAAGTCGTTTTACCACTTGATCTTCTGTATCTATTTTTCTAAATCTTCCCCAAATAGGCGTTCGCCATGGAACGGGAACTTGCCAACAGCTTTTTGCATGGGGTTTCCGCTGACCAATGCTTAAGCCAAAGTACTCTGCGCATCTGTACCAGCTGGAGTGTAAGGCGTGATGCCTGTATGATAGAATCTCTCATGGCATCCACTGTGAAGCATAAGGCTTTAGGCAAATTTTCCCAATTTCTAGCCTGCTCTGAAGGCAGTTCCTTCAGCCCCTGCTTTACCTGTTGGCTGATGACCTGACACATACCGACTGCTGCTACTGCAGGTTGGGTAATTGAGCCGGCCAAAAGGAAGGAGGATTTCAACTTCCTCTCAGAAGGATCTTTTAAACCCTTGTACATTATCCACCGGACATGTCAGGTTTTTATTTACACAAGAAATAGCCGCAACTACCGCAGGCAGGCTCCATTTCTTAAAAAAAAATTTCCCCCATAGGATAAAGAATGTTAAACCTTTTTGGAGGTGAGAAACGCTTATCTGGATGTTGCCAGTTTGCGTATATTAGATCCTCTAGTAACGGATGAACCGGGAAGGAGCATGCACCTTGCAGGGATCTTAATGACCCTAGGGAGGAGACAGGTAATTCCGTTACCTCCGCAGAGGTTAACTTAAATGCACTGCTATAGCATTGTACCTGTGACCTTAAAATCTGGCTCCTCATCCTCTGCTGATGTAGCCTCCTCCTCCTCATCCTCCTCCCTCAGGTACTTCTGAAGGGAGGTCCAATACTGGAAGAGACCTGCTTCGCTTATTGTCCCTTTTTAGAGGACTTAGCGATTAAGGTAGCAATTTTTTCCTCCAGATTATTTAGGGCAGCTGATAAAGTGTCCTCAGTGACATATACAGGCCCAGGCTTCACTGGGGAAGCCGCCATACCTGACAGAGGTAATGGCTCATCCTGAACAGGTGCATTTAGCAACACAGGAGAGAAAGGTACCGAGTCAGCACAGTTAGAGCCTCCTCTCAGGCGGTGGTGCTTTCTTATCTCTTTTTGTCCGTATTACTTCCCCTGGAAGGCTTACTGTTTAGACAAAATACAAGGTACCTAAATGCATATACTACCGTGTTTAGTTTAGCAAATACATTAAGTATGCAACTTTTAACACATAACTATGCATAACATGGATGTCTTCTAGGAAGTACCCAATCCAACCACATGGAGTCTTACGTCCCTGTATAGCTGCTGTGTTTCTCTGCCAGGAATAAGAGAACTAACGAGCTTGCTTGCTGCTGCAGTGCTTCTCACACTGACAGTCTTTTAAATTTGGCGCCGTTTCTGTGCCTGCGCGCGCCACGTGCCCACGCACGCCTTCGCCCCCCCCCTCCGATAAAGCGCGCTCCCGCGCGCGCGCGGCCCTTAGCGCTATGGCGGTGGCCATAGTGAGAGAGGACTTTCATCAGCCCTTGTTCCCACTTACCTGCATCTGCAGGTGTCTGGTCGGCCACCGAAAGGAGGATCGGGGTGCCCCAGCAAGCTCAGCAGCGGAGGTGACGAGCAGTGTACTTCGCCGGAGCCGACACTGAACAGAGTGAGGTGAGTATATTCAGCTCTTTACTCCCCCCAGTGGTGGAAAAAAAGAAGACATCCACTTTTTGAAAAAGGTCCCAACCTAGTTATGGACCTTCTAATCTCACCTTATCCACGCCGCAGGTTTTTCTGCTGAAAGATTTCAGACAGATACCAAACTTCACCCTTCACGGTGGGCTATGTGTGCCAACCTTCAGGGATATGGGTTCCTATTTAAAGGATACCTCTCCCCTGGGCCTTGTACAAGACTCTTACCAGGACTTTATAGCGAAATAGCGAAAGTGCTGGATCTTAGAGCCCAGTCCTCCGAAGAGAGACATTACAGGCGACGCCTCATGGATGAGGCCCGGATCCCATCCAGATTCAGCTCATTTGTAGGCGTCTTGGATGGATCCGAAAGCATAGCTCTTTTACCCCCAGAGGGTCTCTTTGGTAGAGCTTTCCTTTAGCACCTCCTAACGCGTCCAACACCTTTCGACACTGGCGAAAAAACTGAGGTACTTCCCTGATGGGAGGGGTTATATGGAGGGGAACTGTCTTCCATTGGTTGTGCCAGTGTCCAATCACCGCTGGTGACCCTTAACCCATTATGTAATGACTAGCTCTGTGTCCCGTGGTGTACGATAAAGAAACACATTATTACATGCTTTTCTGCAGCTTCTCTATTGAAGTATATTGAACCAAAAAAAACAAAATAGCACTGTTTTGCGTTAAAAAAAGTACTTGCCCTTTCCATATACGCAGCAGCTGAAAAAATCATGGATGTGAACGTGTCTCATAGGAAACCATGTAAATGACCTGTAGTGTGTTTCTGCAAAAAACACCAAAAAAACAGAGGTGTCACCCAGGCCTGAGATGTTTAGTAACATAATGGTGTTAAAAAAACTAAAATTAGTACAAAAAGAGCAAATAATCGCTGTAAGGGGTTCATTTTTTACTGTGGGACAGTGAAAGTAATATTTACAGTAGCGATTTGCTCTTTTTGTACTGTAAAGGGCTCATTTTAGTTTTTTTTAACCCCATTATGTTACTGGCCGATTAATCGATTATGAAAATAGTAATCGATTAATCGATTAGTTGTTTCGGCCCTAAACAGTAGTTTAAAAAAAATCCAATAAGGGAAGTCCTAAATTTGCCTAATAGATGAAACGCTGTAAAACATTGCAGGCTCCTGGTTTTGGCCTGCACTTTATGAATGCTGTAAAAATACATTGCGGTATATATAGCAGAGTGGATAGTGATATCTGTTATAAATGCCCCCCTTAGTATAAATGCAGTGAAAGAAAAAAAAAAAAAAAAAAAAAAAGATGGATGAGGAATCCTTACCATATAATCTCACAAAATAGCACAGAATATGCTAAATCCAAACTATATTAAAACCTGCATATAACCTGCTACTATACTGTACAAAGGGTCAGTTATAATCAGTTATCAAATCTAACAAAGGTAGCAGGCTGTCAAAGACTTTAAAAAAGGTACAATCAGGCTTCTCCGGTCTGATGGGAAGTTGTATGATAAAGTATATTTTCTGGGTTTTAAACCTTACCTCTTACTTTCTTTATATCCTGACTCTCTACACTTGGCCCTTTCCTTTTAGTCGCTTGTGGGGTCGGTGCAGGCACAGAAGAACTACTGGTATTTACATTTGTGCCTTTCACTTCTGCAACTTTCTGAAAATGAACATTGAGAATAATGTATTTTCCATTAAATCAAAAAATTAGAATTTATTGAAAACATGTTTAGTACATTAAAAGCTGAACTCAATGCAGCTATAGATCTATGAAGACACCATTACATGTATTTACTTTTTAATTGGACGCAGTGTACCTAAACATGGACTGACATGTTTTCAATCCCCTGCTCAGCACAACTCAGACCAGGAAAAAAAAGCAGCACAAAGAGCCAATTAGTTGTGTTGCACTGCTCACATGCTATCACGGTGAAGTCGAAGAGAGTTCAAGTGGAACTGAAGTTCGACTGTAACAAACAGCAAGCAGGCAGGATTTTTATTGCAGAAGATTTGCAATGTCTCTTCTGCAAAATGAACCTACCTGCCTGCTCGTCATCTTCTCTGGCAATGTAAACTGCACCACACATGCCCAGCTCCACTTACAATGCCGGCCTGGTCTCTGTGTGCCTGGAATGATATCATCCAATGTCAGCAAATGAAGACGACTGAAGACCAGCACACAAGAGAAAATGTCAGAGCCTGAGAGGGATAGGACTGTTGGAGGATAAGTATGTTTCAGCTCCCCTTGGTTCTGCTTTAAGCTCATAAGTGGGCTGCTTCTCTGTTCACTGTCCAGTCACAGGCTGGGAAAGGAAGAAAAATTTAAATGCAACTTAATTGCAAAAGTGAAAAATCTAGTCTTTTGAATGGTTGATAAGCTGTACCCTGAAAATTGTTATTTATTTTTTTTCTCCCTCAAAAATAACAACTTCCTTCGCCTAGCAGACACTCCCATTCACTATGCCTCAAAGCATTTTTTTTGCAGTGCAAGATCATCCAAGCCAGTGTATGTTTTTGACTGCTTAGCTCATGTGGCAAGATTAAATGATGTAACAATTGTGCCACAAGAGGACTTGCAGAGAAGGATCTCCCTGCTTCTGCTTCATTTGTTTGTTGTGATCCGCTTCGGTTGCTGCCCGTTTAGTCATCAATAAACTTGTGGACAGCCTTCCCAGAAATGTTGAAGCCGTTATAGCTGCAAATAGTGGGCCAACTCAATATTGAACCCTACAGACTAAGACTGGGATGCCATTAAAAGTTCATGTGTGTGTAAAGGCAGGTTTCCCAATACTTGACAATATAGTGTATGTTGGGAACTATTCAGCTTACATCACTGCGGTATACATGAAGGAGGCAGTACAACTAATGGCTCCTATATGATATGAATATATGATATGAAATTAACATAAAACTTCCTTTACCTACACAGACTGAGCCAAACCCTACTTTGTCTCTCACATTTTTCCCCTCCCAGACACTGCAGCTCCCAGTGGAAGGTTTTCAGCAACAGAGGCAGTGCTGTCGACCCAAAACAGTAATAGGTGTGGCCAGTGCTGACTGACATAATACAGAGTTGTGAATCAGCAATGACAATGCTGATAAACACAACTCCTGCAACATTTTTGCGTTCGACTGTAGTGCAAGCAGGCACGCTTACATATGAGTGGCAAATCTGCTCTGAGTTCAGGTGTAGCGCAGTATTATAAGAAAACAGAAGATGCACTTATAGCTGAGCATTGCAGCATATACTTCTACCTTGAGGGGTCATATTCAAGTGAAAGATTTGCTTTCTTTTAATCTTAAAAAAAACTGGTGTTTTCCACATTGGCATATAGTTGTATTTAAAAATCAACAAAACGATGCCAATATACACCAACGGGTGGATTTATAAAAAAAAAAAAAAAATGCATAGCTGGAAATTCTTTGTGTGTGAATGGGACAAAATCAAATGTTCTCAGGCTAAATTCTCTGCAATTCGAATGTGTGAAATACCACATTATGGTCACAAGAAGTAGCTGACTGACATAAGAAATAAGCATGCTCCTCAGTGCCATCTAGAACCATAATGCTTTATTTTTCACATACACACATTCAAATTGTAGAGAATAAAGCCTGAGGACATACTTTTTTGCAAATGGGCGAAATTGAAACTTACATGTAGTTCTGATGGACAAACAGCTGTGAAACTTTTTATAAAACAGACCCCCCCCCCCCCCCCCCAAGAATTATAGAACATCAAAACCTTTCCATTATCAACAGCGATTGCTTTAACTTCAACCCAGTGACTAGGCACTGGAATTGCTGTCTTCTTGTCTAGTCAATAGAGTCTACATTGTTACACTTTCGAACAATGTTTGCAGCATTAAAATTTTTGTTGAGAAAACATACTAGCCTCACCTCTTTATGTTGTTTTCCAAGAATGTGCGTTTGCCATAGTATTTCGCTTTTAATTGGTACATTACATACAACACAGGACAAATGACCAAGACTGTTATATGTAGAAAACACATTGTTAAGGAATTTATATATAAATGGATGTCTTCAGAAAAGGCCGAGTCTTTGAAAAAGATATACAAGCTAAAGCAGTACACAACTGTTCTATAATATACTGGGATATTGAACATGACACCTCACTACGGTACTTCAGTAGAGAAGTTTCTGCTCTTCATCCTGGAGCATCTAAATATTCAGATAAAAAAAAAGGAAAGTAAAGCCTCGTAACACACAATAGGATTTTCTGACGGGAATTGTGTGTTGACAGACTGTTGGCCTAAAATCCGACCGTTTGTACGCTCCATCGGACAATTGTTGTCGGATTTTCCGCAGACAAATGTTGGATGGCAGGCTTTAAAAATTTTCGGACAACGGTCTGTTGTCAGATTTTCCGAGCGTGTGTACACAAGTCCGTCAGATCAAAGTACAAAGTACAAACACGCATGCTCGGAATCAATGCTCACCAAACACGACATTAGCAGTAGGTGCCCAAAGGGTGGCGCTCAAGAGCTAAAAAAAACACCTAGTATGTCACTACGTTCGTGTTTGTTGGCCGACAATTATTTTCCGTTTGTATGCAAGACAAGTTCCTGGCCAACGCCCGTCGGACAAACACACATAGGGCAGCTCATTCATTTCATTGGGCTGCCCTACATGCAACAAATTCAGCAAAGAAGCTCATGTATCACTTGTTCATTTTATTGCCTGCAAAATCACAGTTTTTGCTTGCCGCATTTGGAGTTTCATTAAAAGAGTCATACAGTGAGGGGAAAAAAAGTATTTGATCCCCTGCTGATTTTGTATGTTTGCCCACTGACAAAGAAATGAGCAGTCTATAAATTTGAATGGTATGTTTATTTAACAGTGAGAGACACAACAACAACAAAAATATGCAGAAAAACGCATTTCAAAAAAGTTATAAATTGATTTACATTTTTAATGAGTGAAATAGTTATTTGATCTCCTATCAATCAGCAAGATTTCTGGCTCCCAGATATCTTCCATACAGGCAACGAGCTGAGATTAGGAGCACTCTCTTAAAGGGAGTGCTCCTAATCTCAGCTTGTTACCTGTATAAAGACACCTGCCCACAGAAGCAATCAAATTCTAATCTCTCCACCATGGCCAAGACCAAAGAGCTGTCCAAGGATGTCAGGGACAAGATTGTAGACCTACACAAGGCTGGAATGGGCTACAAGACCATCGCCAAAGCAGCTTGGTGAGAGGGCAAGGATAGTTGGTGCGAGCGTTGGCTGTACTTTTCCTTTAACAATGAATGGCACCAAAGGCATCAAACACGTTTTTCATAAATGTGCGCTATTGCAAGTGTGAATGCTGGCTAAAAGTAAAATAGCCTAATCAACCCACATTTTTACTTTCAATTTTAATATTAATATTATCAAAATGTAGATACAAAACAGTAACCTAAACAATAGCCAAGACACTGGCGAGTCATTCATGGATAAAGAGCAAAGCAGAAAAGTCATAACAATGGGATACAGTCTGCAATCAAATTGCTATCACAAATATCATCAGCCCAATGTGAGGCACAATACAATTCTAACATCAAAATCATCACACATAACTAAACGGTTACGGAAAACGTTCCATGAGTCACACAGAGCGTGAAATTTGGGGCAATGCCCCAAAAAGCGAAAGAAAAAAAGAAGAGGTAAAGAGAAGTAAGTGAATTGAAAAGCAAAGGAAAAAAAAAAGTTTGAGAAGGGAATGAAAGGAGAGGAGGAAGCCCAGAGGAAAAAGGAGCAAGATGTTTTGGTCACACTAAACTGCACAGGAGGTGGCCATGGTCACTACAGCTCATTATGTACATAGCTGGCCCAATGACTCTCTAAACCCTTTCAAATTAGTTAGTTGTATCATTAATGATACTGGCAAGCTTTTTATTAAGCATGACCAATCTACGTTTTTAAACAGTGCAGTATACAAGCGGTTAAAGAAAGCCTATAGCTGCTGCTTCAGCCGTGAGCTTGCTAATGTTTTTTTATTTTTTAATTTACAGAAAAGAAAAAGCTTTACGATAGAAGGGATTTGGGTGGCTCTACTTTTAAGGGCTCCGATGTTGTGTCTCCCTCAACAGCACCTGCGGTGGTTCTCAGACTTTCCTGTTCCTCTGTGGAGACCAGGAACATGCTAAATGGCTCCCACAGTTAGAGCAGGAGGTGATGGGGGAACATCCATTTGCAATATCCCACGCAACTATCCCCAGAATAGAAGTGCATTACCTCATTCCTGGGTTTACAGCTTTAACTGTAGCCAAGGATGCAGCTTATCAAGCACGATCTGTGCTTGATTATCCACAGTGATGGGCAGGGGAGACATGGGGAGGTCTATTAGACCCTTGATGTCTCCATAAAGCGAACATGTCACCTGCCCAATGCAATCACATAGAGAGCTTGCGAGCTCCCTTGCGATAGCAATAAAGTTAGAAAAAAATTAAATAAAAGTATAAAAAAAAAAATTATATAATATTTCATTTTAAAGCACCCCCATGCAAACCTCAATTCAAAACACACAGCACAAGACAAGCACGTGTAAGTAAACATAAATTGCACCAAGTATGTGAGGTATCGCCACAAAATTTAGAGTGAGTAATACTAGGGCCATAATTCACAGTAAACCTTTAACCTGGAAAATCTTTTAAAGCATCGCCTATATGGCATTTTGGATACTGTCGTTTTTAACTATTTCACAAGCATGGCAGTTTAAACGCTTGACGTCTTTTTCACACCGATACCTGTTTTTTAAGAGAGTATGAGTACCGATTCTTGTGCTCAAGTAATCGCTGATACCAATTACTGATACTGTGCGGTGTTATTTGAGCCCATAGAACAGGGCTTGACAAATTTGCTTGGAATCTAGGAGCCAAGTTTTTTTTTTAACGACCAATGCGCGCAGAAGCGAACGCATACGCGAATAGCGCCCGCATATGAAAGCAGTGTTTAAACCACACATGTGAGGTATCGCTGCGATTGGTAGAGCGAGAGCAATAATTCTAGCCCTAGACCTCCTCTGTAACTCAAAACATGCAACCTGTAGAATTTTTTTAATGTAGCCTATGGAGATTTTAAAGGGTAAAAGTTTGTCGCCATGCCACGAGCGGACGCAATTTTGAAGCGTGACATGTTGGGTATCAAATTTACTCAGCGTAACATTATCTTTCACAATATAAAAAAAAAATTCGGCTAACTTTACTGTTGTCCTATTTTTTAATTTAAAAAAGTGTATTTTTTTTCCTCAAAAAAGTGCGCTTGTAAGATCGCTGCGCAAATACGGTGTGACAGAAAGTATTGCAACGACCGTCATTTTATTCTCTAGGGTGTTAGAATAAAAAATATATATATATAATGTTTGGGGGTTAACTTCTAAGTAAAGGGAAGGAGATGGGCTGGCAGTGAAACAGGCAAGCATTGCTGGTTGACTTGTCATACCAACGGCCACCACAAGATGGCACCAGATAACAGAATGAAGCCTAGGCCTGCAGAAGGGCGCGGCCTAAATTAACGGCCGGCGCGGCCCGACAAGATCACGCGATCGCGGAGGGGGGGTGCACGGAGATGCAGGTAACCTCAGCTGTGCTGCCCCAGGTGCCAGGTCGCTAATTCTAGTCGCATTTGCGACCTGGCGCCCGGGGATTGTCGAGCCCTGCCATAGAAAATGAAAAGGCTCAAATCGCACTGCAAAGAATCGCATGTGATTTTTATAGGAATGCGGTGCGATTCCTGTCCGAATCACAAGTGGTTTCCCGCACCTCTTCTGTGTGAACCCAGGCTGAAGTCACTAGGACAAGCCTGGGTTCACACAGGAGCGGTGCAGGAAAGCGCATGTGATTTAGACAGGAATCGCACCACATTCCTCTTCAAATCTTATGCGATTCTTTGCAGTGCGATTTGAGCCCATATTTGTATATGACAGGAATCAAAGCTGGCTTGTCACACAAGACATGGTGGTGCTGGAGATCCGAAGAACCGGCCCAGGTGGGAAAGTGTCCCTTTTATTAAAAGTCAGCAGCTACAATATTTGCAGATGACTTTTAATTTTTCGGTGGGGAGGGGGGGGTGCTTGTACTCTTCTATTTTGGCACTTATTTTGGAGGGGGGGGGGTGGAGCAGGTACCTGGTTTTGACAGGTACCCGCTCCCACTTTTCGGCTGGATCACCAAGAAGGATCCACCGGAGGTTCTCCTACCCACAACCTTCTGGGACACATTGTAGGTTCCAGATGGCTGCAGGACCATTCACGAAGCACAGCGCGGCCCGTGCATGCGCAGTGGGCTACCAGCTGTGAAGCTGCAAAGAATCACAGCGGCCTGCCCACAGTACACATGCCAGTGCTGGGGGCCTGAAGACCTGCAAAGATCCAGCTTGGGCGAGGACCGTGCTGGACCCCTAGACAGTGGGTGTCCTTTTGTTAAATGTCAGTAGCTATGGTATTTGTAGCTGCTGACTTTTAACGCTTTCATTCAAGGCAAAGAACTGCTTTAAGGCTGGTGTTCTATCTATTTGTGCCCTCCGTCTAAAAGTGCCTGCGATTGAAGAAAGGAAAGTCTTGTGGACGCAGCACTCCGGTTAAAAAGCCTTTATTCCAAAAAAAAAAAAAAGGTTCAGGAAACCAAAACACACTGCACAACACAACAAACTGATCACATCTGGCTGATGTGCAGTGTGTTTTGGTTTCCTAAACCTTTTTTTTTTTTTTTTTTGGAATAAAGGCTGTTTAACCGGAGTGCTGCGTCCAGAAGACTTTCCTTTCTTCAATTGCATTTGCCTGCACCCTTGGTTGCTGGGAGGAGGTAATTCCAGGGACTTCCACACCTGAGCGGCTTCCTTTCTCCCCTAAAAGTGCCTGCGCATGGGCAGAATGGAAGAGCACTCCAGCTGATTTGCCGATCAGCTGGAGTGACGTCACCATAGCGCATACGAACGTCATAGGAGGGTTTTTGAGGGGAGATACCATTTCACGGGCACAATTGAAAGCTATGCAAAGAGCGGAGGGTCACCGTAGATGTCAGATTGTGCCTCGCTGTAAACCCGCGGCACAATATGACAAATACGGTGTCCCTCCGCTGTTTGCATAGCATTAAATTGTGCCCGAGAAACGGTATCTCCCCTCAAAAGAAAGCTTCTATGATGTGCGCATGCGCTATGGTGACGTCACTCCAGCTGATCGGGAAATCAGCTGGGGTGGCGTTCCGTTCTGCGCATGCACTTTTCAACAGAACACCGGGAGGCAGAGCAGCTTGGTTGGCTCTCACGTCAGTCACATGATCTGGATTGTGTGTGAATGGCTCCCCATCACAAGCCATGAATGACAGCTGTCACAGACGGCTTGGTCAGTGTGCTGGGAGAATGCTCTCAACTTAATATGCGAGAAGCTGCACATTAGGGCCCACGTTTCCACCAATACATGGCTGGGAAGAGGTTACACATACATGTGGAGCACAGTGCAATCAATGTATAAAGTCCATAATGGAAGTATAGTGTAGACATTATGAGGACTGAGCAGCACACAGTGCAGCTACCCAGGACACAAAGGATATTTAGCCAATGGTGACTCGATCCTCTTCTTGCTCGATGTCTCCCTCTGCTTTGCTTTCATTAGCCGCCGCAGTTCCTCTTGCTGGACCAATTTCTTCTTCTTCCCGGGCGCCGCCATCTTTCCCCAACACGTCGCCTGGTAAAAGCGTCACTTCCTGTCTGTCACATGTGCCTCCCGGAGTTTACCCGCACTGAAAGAACAGTTCCGGATGAAACCGAGGGACACCAATTATTCCTGTTCTTTATGTTAGTCAGTGTGACACGAGGCTGGATGACTCGTCCTATGGATAGCAGTGTTCACTGAGAATTCTCAATTGTCAGGAGATGCGGCTCAGTTGTTAGCAGAATTCCGCTTTTAGAATATATGAACCGTTTTGAGGTTATTAAAAAGAGTAACTGTAACGTTCGAGGTTATGGGAACTCGCAGTGGCAAGTGTGATATTTCACATGGTCATTAGGTGGCGCCGTGTCTCTAGTTTTGAATACGCTAAGACTATTACTAGGTTGGGTCTGTGATGGAGCTATCCTACTTCATCTTATCCAGTAGATGGCGTGTCATCTCAATGGCAGCAAAATCACAACATGGATATGAATCATTGTTTTCAGACATTCATAGCTTCCAACTGTCCATCTTTTAGAACCAAATCCTCTTTCCACTTGCTTCCTTAGTTGTCCCTCTTTTTGTTCTGATATAAAAAATATACTACCCATAGTTGCCATTATTTGAAAATAATTAGGAAGAGAATGAGGAAGCATAGGACATACTGTATAAAGCACCAACTACTAGTGGTCCTGACAAAAAAGTGGGTGTCCTCAATTAAGTGGATGTAATTGCACAGGGCGTGGCACCTTTCCCACTGCTATATTATTTAGACAAAATAGGGCAAAACAGTACACTGAACAGAAAGTGGGAGAAAAATAAGCCCCACAATGTCAGTGGCAGTAATAGTAACTCCTAACATTGGTGTCAATGGGAGCAGTAATAAACCATGGCATTGGTGGTCAGTGGCAATAATGATTACCCCCCTCATTAGTGGTCAGTGGCAAAACCAATTACACCCCCCCCCCATTGGTGGTCAGTGGCAATAATGATTACCCCCCCCCCCATTGGTGGTCAGTGGCAATAATGATTACCCCCCCCATTGCTGGTCAGTGGCAATAACAATTAACTCCCCCCCCACATTGGTGGTCAGTGGTAATAATTACCCCCCCCCATTGGTGGTCAGTGGCAATCTTAATTAACTCCCCCCCTCCCCTCATTGGTGGTTAGTGGCAATAACAAATAACCCCCCCATTGGTGGTCAGTGGCAATAGCAATTACCCCCCCCCTCATTGTTGGTCAGTGGCAATAACAATTAACCACCCCTGTATTGGTGGTCAGTGGTAATAACAATTAACCCCCCCCCCATTGGTGGTCAGTGGCAGTAAATTAACTTTCCCCCCCATTGGTGGTCAGTGGCAATAACAATTAACCCCCCCCATTGGTGGTCAGTGGCAGTAAATTAACTTTCCCCCTTCATTGGTGGTCAGTGGCAATAACAATTAACTCTCCCCCCCCTTCATTGGTGGACAGTGGCAGTAACAAATAACTCCCCCCCTTCATTGGTGGTTGGTGGTACAATTAGCCCCGCCTTCATTGGTGGTTGGTGGCAGTAACAATTAGCTCCCCCCTTCATTGGTGGTTGGTGGCAGTAGCAATTAGCTCCCCCCTCCCCCTTCATTGGTGGTCGGTGGCAGTAACAATTAACTCCCCTCTCCCCTCATTTGTGGCAGTAACAATTAACATTCCACCCTTGGTGGTCAGTGGCAATAACAACTCTCCCTCTCCTTGGTGGTCAGTGGCAGTAACAAGTAACTCCACCCTCCTTCATTGGTGGTCGGTGGCAGTAACAATTAACCCCCCCCTTCATTGGTGGACAGTGGCAGTAACAAATAACTCTCCCCCTTCATTGGTGATCAGTGGCAGTAACAATTAACCCCCCCCCCATGGTGATCAGTGGCAGTAACAATTAACCCCCCCATTGGTGATCAGTGGCAGTAAAATTTAACTCTCCCCCTTCATTGGTAGTCAGTGGCAATAACAATTAAACCCCCCCATTGGTGGTCAGTGGCAGTAAATTAACTTTCCCCCTTCATTGGTGGTCAGTGGCAATAACAATTAACTCTCCCCCCCACCTCATTGGTGGCTGCTGGCAGTAACAATTACCTTCCCACCTGCATTGGTGGTCGGTGACAATAACAAGTAACTCCCCCCCCCTTCATTGGTGGACAGTGGCAGTGACAAATAACTCTCCCCCTTCATTGGTGGTCGGTGGTAGTAACAATTAGCCCCGCCTTCATTGGTGGTTGGTGGCAGTAACAATTAGCTCCCCCCTTCGTTGGTGGCAGTAACAATTAGCTCCCCCCTCCCCCTTCATTGGTGGTCGGTGGCAGTAACAATTAACTCCCCTCCCCCCTCATTTGTGGCAGTAACAATTAACATTCCACCCTTGGTGGTCAGTGGCAATAACAACTCTCCCTCTCCTTGGTGGTCAGTGGCAGTAACAAGTAACTCCACCCTCCTTCATTGGTGGTCGGTGGCAGTAACAATTAACCCCCCCTTCATTGGTGGACAGTGGCAGTAACAAATAACTCTCCCCCTTCATTGGTGATCAGTGGCAGTAACAATTAATCCCCCCATTGGTGATCAGTGGCAGTAACATTTAACTCTCCCCCTTCATTGGTGGTCAGTGGCAATAACAATTAACCCCCCCCCATTGGTGGTCAGTGGCAGTAAATTAACTTTCCCCCTTCATTGGTGGTCAGTGGCAATAACAATTAACTCCCCCCCACCTCATTGGTGGCTGCTGGCAGTAACAATTACCTTCCCACCTGCATTGGTGGTCGGTGACAATAACAAGTAACTCCCCCCCCCTTCATTGGTGGACAGTGGCAGTGACAAATAACTCTCCCCCTTCATTGGTGGTCGGTGGTAGTAACAATTAGCCCCGCCTTCATTGGTGGTTGGTGGCAGTAACAATTAGCTCCCCCCTTCGTTGGTGGCAGTAACAATTAGCTCCCCCCTCCCCCTTCATTGGTGGTCGGTGGCAGTAACAATTAACTCCCCTCCCCCCTCATTTGTGGCAGTAACAATTAACATTCCACCCTTGGTGGTCAGTGGCAATAACAACTCTCCCTCTCCTTGGTGGTCAGTGGCAGTAACAAGTAACTCCACCCTCCTTCATTGGTGGTCGGTGGCAGTAACAATTAACCCCCCCTTCATTGGTGGACAGTGGCAGTAACAAATAACTCTCCCCCTTCATTGGTGATCAGTGGCAGTAACAATTAATCCCCCCATTGGTGATCAGTGGCAGTAACATTTAACTCTCCCCCTTCATTGGTGGTCAGTGGCAATAACAATTAACCCCCCCCCATTGGTGGTCAGTGGCAGTAAATTAACTTTCCCCCTTCATTGGTGGTCAGTGGCAATAACAATTAACTCCCCCCCACCTCATTGGTGGTTGGTGGCAGTAACAATTAACTTCCCACCTGCATTGGTGGTCGGTGACAATAACAAGTAACTCCCCCCCCCTTCATTGGTGGACAGTGGCAGTAACAAATAACTCTCCCCCTTCATTGGTGGTCGGTGGTAGTAACGTGTCCTCAGTCCTATGGGAAAGACCGCAGACATAGAAAATGTGGAACAGTGCCGCAAATTCGGGGACTGTCCTGCAAGATCCAGGACACTTGGCAACTATGCTACCACAAGTGTTCTACTTCACTAAACCTTTCATCTAATCTCTACATTGTTGTATGGGTTATAATTTAACCCCTATATAAAGAAAAAGTAGTGGTGGTTAAATGTAGTGTACCAACATATTTTCTGTTATGCTGTCCCCAGGGGATAAATAACATGTTGTACTTTGTAATAAGCAGGAAAAACACCCCAGGTGCCGCACACCAACAAAACCCGACAGTCACTTTGGTAAGAGTAGCCTCAGCCCAGACTCCATCCAGGTCATGTAGCCAATGCATTTTACCACGCCCACAGGAGTCATGTTGTACTTTGTCTCGTTTGAACACTGTGCTCTAGATCTGCACAAATGCTAAGTATTTGCCCCCCCCCCCCCCCCCCATCGATGTTTAACCATGCTGCATACCTTTTCCTATGTGCAGTACATTAAAGGTATTTAGGTATTCAGGCCATGTAACGCTTGCAGTTTGTGGATCTGCAGATTTATATGAGCCTGTTGCAAGTCTCATCAGTGGATCCAGCATATAGTGGAAGAAAAATTGTCTTACAGTTTCCGCAACAAACATGTTATTATTTAAACACTAATCCAATGTTTCCCAAAGTTATTGAAGTATGAACTTCTTTATTAAACCAAGCATTTTCATTTCAGTACAGTTTATTAATTTTAAAAAAGGTAAGAGAATATAGAATACATGTATACCTAGATTGGAACCCACAGGTTGCAATATATCAACAATGTAAAAGTACAATACATATATTTTACATTTTGGGCTCTATCAAATGACGCAAGGTTCATTGCATTTTAACAAGCAGTAGCCATTCAATGTAGATACATTCACTTCACTGGGACTATAATCATTGTGTTTTTTTAAATATCCAAACTACCATTGTTGAGTTTGAGTTTGTTACCCGATAGGGTCAATATTGTATATGGGGTTAGGGTATACCGGAGGAACCCATGGTGAATTTTAGAAAAAAAGGTTGGAGAGGGGAAAAAAAAGGTAGAGGTTGGAAAAAAAAAGAGCATTAAAACATAGTTCTGAACTTAGAGACTTTGTAGGCAATAATAGCAGTCTGGGGGGGGGAAGTGTTTCAGCCACAGTTCCCAAATTTTATTTTGTTTGTCAGTCATTTTCTCTTTTAGCATGGCCCATGACAATCTAGTTTTGACTTTCTGGGTGCCTAATGTCCAGGCTTTCCATGTTAGTCTGTTAAAAAGAAAGTAATTTGAATTTATTTAATCCAATGGTTTCTTATTTAGGAGAGCTTCATCGGGATCCTGTCTGAGGGGGTTGTGTAAGATTTTATGAACTATTTGGTATATTTGAGTCTACAGCCTGTGTGTGATTGGGCACATAATGTGTAGAAAAGTGTCTGGTTCACTACAGCCTCTTGAACAGAGGGGAGATAAAGTTGAATGGAAGTTAGATATCCATGATAGCAGTAAATACTACTGTGAGATTTTGTAATTTGTTTTCCAGAACACAAATATTGCAAGAAGATTTAGCAGCTTGTCCATTCTGACTTCAGTCCTCTGCAATGATCAAGCTCTCCAGCATATTCTTCCACTTTCCAGTATAGGACGGGTGAGGAAGAGTAACTTGCTCCAAAAATGAAAATGTGCAGGAGCAAAACCATGTCTGGTAAATGGGGTCTGTGCCTTCATTTAGATTCAAAAGCAGTCAGGGATCAGGCATCAGGTGAATTTTATTGTTTTTAGGTTATAGTTTTTAACTTGTAGGTACCAAATAATCCCAGTATGTAGCAGATGGAAATTTTCCTGAAGATAGGGAAAAGTTTCCCAGCCTGTATAAACTGGCCTTAAGCCCTGTACACACAACCGGTTTTCCCGGCAGGAAAACTGCCATGAGAGCTTTTGGCCGGGAAAACCGGCCGTGTGTATGCTTAATCGCAGTTTTCCCGACAGGAAAACTGCCAAAAAAAAAAATAGAGAACTTGCTCTCTATTTTCCCGTCGGGATTCCCGGCGGACTTTTTCCCATCGTGAAAACCGGTTGTGTGTATGCTTTTCCGATTGCAAAAAAAAACACGCATGCTTAGAAGTATGAGACGGGAGCGCTCGTTCTGGTAAAACTAGCATTCGTAATGGAGATAGCGCATTCTGAACAGCAGAAAACGATCTGAAAGCACGAAGACTGAAAAGCGCGAATCATCTCTCACCAAACTTTTACTAACACGCGATAACACGAGATCAGCAAAAGCAGCCCAAAGGGTGGCGCCGTTGGATTTGAACTTCCCCTTTATAGTGCCGTCGTCGTACGTGTGACCGGTGGGATTTTGAATGACAGTCTGTACGCAAGACAAGCTTGGCAGGAAACCGGTCAAGCTTGGCAGTAATCCCGTTGGGAAAACCAACGTTTTTTTTCCTGCCAGGAAAACCGTTCGTGTGTACAGAGCTTTAGTCTAGTTGCCAAAATTGTGACGTCTAGGTCAATTATGGAAATTGCTATGTGATTAGACCAATGTGAAGTATATAAATTTGGTTTAGTTATCATGCAGATGGTGGCTCTTAAACTACCAATAGCATGACAACACATACAATTTGCAGTTTATTGCACGTTACCCTTACATGTAAATTTGAATGAGCCCTAGGGGGAAAGGGCTCACTTTAGCAGTTAGACAGAGTGAGGATTAGGAATTAGTGGGGGTTATTTACAAAAGGCAAATCCACTTTGCCCTACAAGTGTAAAGTGTACTTGAAATTGCACTGAAAGTGCACTTGGAAGTGCAGTCGCTGTAAATCTGAGGGGTAGATCTGAAATGAGAGGAAGCTCTGCTGATTTTATCATCCAATCATTTGCAAGCTAAAATGCTGTTTTTTATTTTCCTTGCATGTCCCCCTCGGATCTACAGCGACTGCACTTTCAAGTGCACTTTGCACTTGTAGTGCAAAGTGGGTTTGCCTTTAGTAAATAACCCCCAGTATCTGGGTTTAATGTTGGACATGGTGAGATTTAATGTAAGGGGCTAAAGGGTTTAGGCTAGAAGAAATATGATTTTTTGTACTCACCGTGAAATACTTTTCCATTGACGGACATAGCTCCTTCAAATCTTGACAGTTGGGTATGTTCCGTCTATTAGGAGAGGACTAGGCAGAACATGTTAGATATGCATACATGTTATTTAAACAGAGTTGAAACAGCCCCACCCAGGGGGGCGGTCCCTCTGAACATAACCCTCCACCCTACAGCCAGCAGCCTCAGTTCGTAGAAACGCAGTACAAACCAAAAAAAAAGAGGGGTGGGTGCTGTGTCCGTCCATGGACGACAGAGAAAAGGATTTTACGGTGAGTACAAAAAATCCTATTTTCTCTTCTCGTCCATGGACGGACACAGCTCCTTCAAATCTTGACAGTTGGGACGTCCCAAAGCAGTGTCAAAAAACGAGGGGTGGGCACAGCAATCAAAAAAGAAAACAGTTTCACCCCAAACAAGCAGAGCTCCCCAATGGAGGAGTTGCAACCTCAAACAGCCGCCTGCAAAACTTTGCGGCCGAAGCTAGCATCCGAAGATGCACTCACATCAACCTTGTAAAATTTAGAAAAGGTGTGAACGGACGACCAGGTCACCGCCTTACACACTTGAGATACAGACGCTTGATGTCGAAAAGCCCAAGAGGCACCAATAGCCCTGGTCGAATGCGCCGTAACGGGAAAAGGAGGCGCCCGCCCTTTAAGGGCATAGGCCTGAATGACAGTCTGCCTGATACACGAGAAATGTAGCCGTAGCAGACAGGTACACCCGCAGGGCACATACCACGTCCAAAGAATGTAGCGCAACCTCCTTGGAATGCGATGGCCGAGGACACAAGAATGGAAGTACAATGTTCTCATTCAGGTGAAAAGCCGAAACCACTTTGGGAAGAAAAGAAGGCTGCGGGCGTAGCACCGCTTTGTCCTTATGGAGGACAAAATTCGGGGACTTGCAAGACAAGGCTGCCAATTCAGAAACCCTCCTGACGGATGTGATGGCTACCAGGAAGGCCACCTTCTGAGAGAGTGTCAAATTTCCCTAATGTCCTCAAAGGGAGGTTTCTGAAGCGCCAAGAGCACCAGATTCAAATCCCACAGAGGTAGTGGAGGTCGCACCGGAGGAGCCACATGTCGAACCCCTTGCACAAACGTACTTACTAGTGAATGAGTCGCCAGGGGTCGCTGAAAGAAAACAGCTAATGCTGAAATCTGCCCCTTAATGGTGCTTAAGGCAAGTTTTCTGGTCCACTCCGTGCTGTAAAAACAGCAGGATCCTGGAAACCGAATAAGTCCGTGGACGCCATTCCATCTCCTCACACATAGAGATGTATGCTCTCCATGTGCGATGGTAGATATTCCTAAAAGAAGATTTCCTTGCTCTCAACAAAGTTGAAATGACCGAATCCGACAGGTCTCGGTCCCTCAGTACCTGGCTTTCAATAGCCACACCTTTAAAGCCAGCGACTGTAAAGCAGGATGAAGAATGGGACCTTGCGAGAGAAGGTCCTCCCTCATTGGTAGTCACCAGGGCACGTCCGCCACCAGCCGCACGAGGTCGGCATACCAAGGACGCTTGGGCCAATCTGGGGTGATTAGAATCACCGGAATTCCCTCGGTCTCCACCCTGCGGAGAAGACGAGGAAGCAACTTCAGTGGGGAAAGGCATAAATTAGCCGATACTGACCCCACGGGGCCACCAACGCGTCTGCCCAGGAATCTCTGGACCAGGCCATGAACCTCGACACCTTGCGATTGAGTCGAGAGGCCAGGAGATCCACGTCCGGCGTGCCCCATCTCCGGCAAAGGAGTTGAAAAACCTCCGGATGTAACGACCATTCCCCGTGGTCCAGCATCTGGCGACTCAGATAGTCCGCCTTGCCAGTTTTCCATGCCTGGGATGTAAACTGCCGACAGGGCCGGCACGCTCCTTTCTGCCCACCGTAGGATGTGAGCGATTTCCGATGCTGCAGCTGAACTTCTTGTTCCTCCTTGATGGTTGACGTACGCCACAGACGTGGCGTTGTCTGAATGGAGCCTGACTGGACGCCCCTGCAGTCTCTGAGACCACTTGGAGAGGCACAGCCTGATCGCCCGAAGTTACAGAACATTGATCGACAGTTGGGATTCGGTCGGGGACCAGCGGCCCTGGGCCGTCTGAACCCCCCCCCCCCCCCCCCCAACCGGTCAGGCTGGCGTCCGTCGTGATCACAGTCTAATGAAAAGGGAGGAAGGACTGCCCGGCCCGAAGAGCCGGGGATCTCAGCCACCAACTCAGAGAGGACCTGACAAGGTGACTTATCTGAATTGTACGATCCAGACACAATGGAGATTTGTTCCATTTGGAGAGAATCTCCTTCTGCAAGACCCGAGTGTGGAATTGGGCATACGGTACTGCCTCGAAAGAGGCTACCATGAGGCCCAGGACTCGCATGCAGAAACGGAGAGACGACCATTTGCGGGATGTCAACAACCTGACTGCCGACTGGAGTGTCTGAACCTTCTCTAAGGGAAGAAAGACTCTGGCCTCCGATGAGTCCAGAATCAACCCCAGGTACTCTAGGCGCTGGGTCGGTACTAACACCGACTTCTGGAGGTTCAGTATCCACCCAAACTCCCGGAGGGTCTGACTGACTATAGACACATCCTCCTCTAATTCTGAGCTTGTAGCAGCTCTCAGAAGAAGGTCATCCAAGTAGCCTACGATAGCAATGCCGCGCTGTCTCAGCAAAGCTAGAATCGGGGCGAGCACCTTGGTGAAAACTCTTGGTGCCGATGCTAGGCCAAAGGGAAGAGCCACAAATTGATAGTGGTCTTCGCTGATCGCAAAGTGCAGGAACATTTGATGCCTGACGCAGATGGGGACATGCAAGTATGCATCCTTGACATCCAAGGACGCCAGGAAGTCCCCCGGATGAAGCGCAGCCACCACCGAACGATTCCATCCGGAATTTTTGAATCCTTATGAAGGCATTGAGGGCCTTGAGGTCCAAGATTGGATGAACTCAGTCCTTCTTTGGGACCACAAACAGATTTGAGTAGAAACCCTGAAACCTGTCCTGTGGTGGTACGGGTATGATCACCCCGCACCTCAACAAGTCTTGCACTGCCCCCTGGAGGGCAGCCCGACGAGCCGGAAGGAGAGGCAGATTTGAGGGAAAAAATCTGTTTGGTGGACAAGAAAGGAACTCTATCTTGTACCCCGAGGTGACCACCTAGCAGACCCACTGGTCGGAGAGCAGGGAGGTCCGCGAAGCCGTCCCCCCACCCTGAAGCCGGGCGGGGGAAAAACTTCATGTGGTAGCAGGCTTGTTTACTGGCTTGGCGGGCTTTTGCACCCAGGGACGCTTTTGTCCTCCAACTGGACCTTTGTCCGCATGGGTGGGTCTGCCGGCAGGTCCTGACTGACGAAAATACCTGACTGGGAAAAGAGGGCCTCGGCTTACAGCGCGGCTCCTTCCCTTTAGTGGACTGAGGGAGAAGTGTGCTCTTACCTCCAGTGACATCCTTAATAATGTCGTCCAGTGAGGCACCAAAAAAGCCTCCGACCCTTGAAAGGCAAATCTGCCAGAGTTTTCTTAGGAGCTTCGTCAGGGGACCAGCATTTTAGCCATATTAGGTGGCGCAGTACCACCGCGGATGCTGAGGCTCTGGAAATCAAAGGGGCTGCATCCAGGGTAGCATCGCAGACGTACACAAGTCCTTGTACCAACTGTTCGGCCAGTGCCACGCATACTGGAGGGAGCTGATGCTCCTCCACAGTCTGGTGCAATATCTTTGCCCACTCCGTGAGTGTCTGTGACACTAAAGTAGCCACCAATATAGGCCGCAATGCTGACCCCAGCATGGTGAACATAGAGCGGCTCACCGCTTCGGACCTCCTATCAGTAGGGTCGTTAAAAGCAGGGGTCCCCTCCACCGGAATAGTGGTTACTTTATTCAACCGAGAGACCGGGGGATCAACAACCGGAGGAGAAGCCCATTTTTTCAAAAGGCTCTCTTCAAATGGGTAACAGACCGCCATGCGCTGAGGGACCGCAAAGGGCCTCTGCGGCCGTTCCCATTCCTTATCTATGAACTTGTTGTCAAAGAAATCAACATAAGGAAAAACCTTAGCAGAGCGGGTCGGTTTGTGCGACCCAAAAGGGACAGACCCTGCAGTGGAAGTCCCAGCTGTATCTTCCAGTTTGAGAGTGTCCCTCACAGCATTGATAAGTGCCCTGTCTTGAGCTGACCCGGACGAGGGGTCCTCCTCATAGGGAAGGTCCTGGTCTGCCTCTTCTGACATACCAGACCCGGGGTCCTGATCCACAGCCAGGCCCGAGTCGAGTCAGAACATTCCCCAGGCGATGGCGTGGGAAAGGGGCGCTTAGTACCCCCATTACGCTCGCACGCCGCTTCCACCCTGGCAACAAATGACTCCAGGACTGCCGACAAAGCGTTCATGGGAATAGCAGGTGCAGGGGCACCGGTTGCTGCTTCTGGAATGTCTGGGGAAAAAACGCCAGCTTCTGACTCCATGCTGCCCACTGGACCACTGGGGGGGGGGACACCCAGGGGACTCACCGCCTAGCCAGAGACTGCTCAGTGCCACTGCCCGCTCTCTATCCGCACACCGCGTGTGCCTGAGGAACTGTGTGAGGTATACTGTGCCGTTCAGGAAGCCAGCCCAACACTAGAGGCCAAAACCCACCCCAAAATGGCCGCCGAGTGCCTCACAGAAAGCATGCGGACCACAAGAAAATGGCTGACCGCAATTGCAGACCTGCATCGTAGCGCGGCCACGGCAAAATGGCCACCAATGGAAAAATGCAATGCACAGGCCCCAAAAAAATGGCGCCAGTGCTTTAAAAAATGGCGCCCAGCAAGCGAGGTGGATGAGAAGGCCAGGCACGGAGGCTTCCAACAACTGACAACCCCCCACACAGAGAGCGGGCCTGAACACCCCCACAGCCCCCTGCCGGGACCTGGAGCCCCCCAAGGTATTCCCTGGTCGCAGCGAGCCCTGCAAGGGGAGGAGGAGAAAAGGGGTGAAAGAGAGGAGGGCAGGAGAACCCCCAAACGACCCCCTTAGGAATGCCCAGCTGTTCCATCCCACCAGAGCAGAAGGAACCGGTACTTACCCATCCTGCGAGGACCTGCTGGTGTGTTCCTAACAGACCTACAACCGAGCAGTACTGAGTAGCCGTCAGCCCGGTCCACTGAGACAGCAAGCCGCACGGTCATATGTGAACCCTGGAGCATAGCTCACCGGCCACCCCTTGAGCCATGGGGTATGTCGTGGCCGACCCTGCACGTAGCTAAGATCTGCTCACGCTCGATGGCCGGACTGGGGGGGGGGGGGAACTACAAGGATCTATATTATCCTGCCTGTCATGCCCAGCCGGCAGTTGATAGAAGATTCTAAAAAAAAAAAAAAAAATGTAAAAAATTTCTTTAGGACTCTGGGCCCAAAGGGAGTCAGGTCATTCTCCTCTACTAGGCAGAAAAAAACTGAGGCTGCTAGCTGTTATGTTCAGAGGGACCGCCCCCTGGGCGGGGCTGTTTCAACTCTGTTTAAATAACATGTATGCATATCTAACATGTTCTGCCTAGTCCTCTCCTAATAGACGGAACATACCCAACTGTCAAGATTTGAAGGAGCTGTGTCCGTCCATGGACGAGAAGAGAAATATTAAGTGTTAGGGGGTGATTTAGCATCAGTGGCAATTTGCAAGATAGGAACAGTTGGGGGAGCTACACAGTTTTTTTAGCCAAGAGCTGTACTACAAAATTTTACAGCTTCAAGAACTAATGAAGATAACCTTGTGTGTACTTTATTATCAGTACTTTCCAACTGCATATCAGTATTTTCTTAAAAACCCTTTATGCCTTCAAATACATAGCTTTGTTTTATCCCAAAAAAATGTAGGTACCCTCTGAGATTTTAAAGGGGGGATTCAGGGACTGAATCATTGCCATGGTCGGAAATACCACAGTATTATCTTCATGATCTGCATTGCTGTAAATGCATATATCCATTTTCTATCCAATTGACATATTTGATACACTAACTACCCTTACAACTTGTTTTGTCTAATGCCGCATACACACGATCGTTTTTCATGCCGTTAAAAATGGCCATTAAAAGCGATCGTGTGTATGCTCCAGAGCATTTTTAATGGCGTGAAAAACGGCCATTAAAAATTTCGAACATGCTCTATTTTTTCACGTCGTTTTTCCTGTCGTTTTTTTTAACGACGTGAAAAACGATAGTGTGTATGCTTTTACGAGGGGAAAAAAACGCGCATGCTCAGAATCAAGTATGAATCGCCGCTCAACAAAGTTTACTAACATGAAGGGTGGCGCCATTCGAACGGAACTTCCCCTTTATAGTGCCGTCGTACGTGTTGTACGTCACTGCGCTTTGCTCAAGCGTTTTTTTTAATGGATCGTGTGGATGTAAGACAGGCTTGAGAGGAAAAAAGAAAAAAAACGACGAGAAAAACGTTGGCTTAAAAAATGGCATTAAAAACATACGTGTACGCCGCATTACACTTGTGCACAGAGGAGTTGATTTCAGAAAGGACGTGTGTTTGAATCAACCCAGAAGCAGGCTTAAGCCCCGTACACACAGTCGGACTTTTGGCCAACAAACTTCATTTTGAGCAAGTTGGACCAAAAATCCGACCGTGTGTACTCTTCATCGGACAAACATATTTTTTTTTTTCATCGGACAAAAGTTCGGTCTGCAAACGGACAAACTTTTGGCCAACAAAAGTCCAATGGAGCAAAGTCCGACCGTGTGTACAGAAAACCATAGTACTTTTGTCCGATGGATAAAACAGCTAATGTTAAAATCAACCAATAATAGCAGAAGTTGACCAAAGGGTGGCGGAAAAGAGCAAAAAAAACACGTGATGTTGCAAAAAGTTTTGGGAAAGTTTGCAGAAAAGTCCTGTGGTGTGTATGCTATGGGTGTGCCCAGCCAACTCCCTTCGGACAAAAATCCACGGAAAAGTCCGATGGAAGTCCGACCGTGTGTATGGGGCTTTACAATCAGATATCAGTGGCAGCATCAACATCCCCTGACAGAGGATTGTATTAAGCTATTAATTAATTCTCCAAAATACTCTGTGGAAAGAACCCAAATACCATGAATGTCTATCAAGAAATGATTGTATGTTGGATGGATTTAATGATCGCTCTGACAGCACCCTAGCACAGTAACTACGTATGCACAAAATAGTAAAAAGATCTATTAGACCAGCAAGTGCACTTTCAAAGTATAATAATGGATAGCTCATGGTTGTGATAAGTATATAATTGGCATGCTCTTAAGTTAGGTTTATTGTACTGTATACCAATAAAATGTGTTCTCTTTTTGTCTCAGTACCTGGCCAACAGGGATTTGTTTGATGATATTTTGTCATTTTAATTGTAAAGAATCCTTTGTGTACAAGAAGAAAAAATGGCTTTCCAGGTAAGTCTTGAATTAATCATCTCGCCAACTGAATACCAATATTTATTTTGTATATTTATAAGTACTCTGTATGTACTGTGAACACGTTAACAATTTAAAAAATATAAATGAATATCGTTCGGGGCGAGAAGCTCATTAAAGCCTAAGTGCAGCCAAGATAAAAAATAACTGAAAAATCAGCACGAGAGACAAAGTACAGTCAGTAGGATGTGTTCCTTGTGCTGATGCCTCTTCTTTTTGGTGAAATTCTCTACCGTCCATGTCCCCCACCACAATCATTTTCTGGTGTGGCAAGGGTTAGTGTTACTAAACCCCGTAATATGAAAATAGTTCATCTGCCCCCTCCTGCAGTGCCCATGGCTTATAAATATTCTTTTTACATTAAAATACAGCCACTATATACCTTTTTGGCTGATTTGTATACCACGGTCACATGATAAACTGCAGGGTCTGCCCAAGTGCTGAGTGTTCAGGTAGAAGGAGATTTCCACTACAGCCTGTGTCTTCATGCTGTTATGGGAGGCGGATCATCCATCAATCAAGATGCGACATCCCACCCACTGTGTTCTTTTTTAGTTACTGGGCATTAAGGAGGAGGGAGGGACTGGGCTGTCATTTAGGATCTGTATACACGCCCACATGTGTGATGTCAATATCATGTAACCTGAAAAGCTCAGCTCAACAAGGAAATATTCTCTCCAGCATTAGAGACCAAACTGCAGAGGGGCCACTCAGACTGTCTTATCTGGCCTTGCCCAGAGAGACCCTGCAGGACAGGGAGAATCTGTGCATACAGGATCAAAAAGCCTTTTTACACAATACAGAGTATTAACCCCTTAAGTTCCACAGTGAGTATAAAACAAACATTCTACATATACAGACAGATTTTACTGTTGTGGGTTTAGTAACACTTTAATAGAACTAAAGGGCTGTCATCAAGAGTGTCCATCTATGGACACTCAGCTGTCCATTCACAGAAGCCATGCTACAGCTTCCATGAATGAAACAGAATAATGAATGGTGGATGAATGAAAGGTCTGCCCCTTCCATTCATAGATTGTGTTTTATTCAAAGAAGCTGCAGTACAGTTTCTATGAATGGAGCACCTGGGCGGAAGGGTGGGCATATTCATATTCTCTTGCTAAAAGCCTTTGACAGCCCTTTAGTTTTGTTTTATCAACCCCCATCAGACTAGAACATGGTAGGGGTGGGGTGCATGGACAGATCTGGATTTCAACTAAAAGAGGAGGCATCAGCACAAGGGACACATCCCACTGTAAGTTTTGTCACTTGTGCTGAAGTTTTTGTTTTTTATGTTGGCTGCACTTAGGCTTTAAATACTGAAAAAAAAACTGCAGGAGGTTGACAAAAGATCATAATATTTGTGTCATGTTTGGAGCTAAATCTTAAAACTAGGATCTATTGAGGATGAAGGTATGTTTGACAAATGATATGACCTTATGATGGGCCCCCTTGGGTGGCTGTAACACTGATGTACATGAATCCTTTAACATTTTTCATTGATATTTTAATAATAGGATTTTTTGTACTCACCGTAAAATCCTTTTCTCTGACATCCATGGACTGACACGGTGTCTCTTTACACTTTACACGTGGGTTATGTCCCTGCTTGCAGGAGAAGACCTAGGCAGAATGTGAGATGTTATACATACATTCTAAAAGCCAGAGCTGAACAGCCCCACCCAGGGGGCGGTCCCTCCGGACATAACCCTCCCACTACAGTCAGCAGACTTCAGTTCGTAACAAAGCAGTACAAACTTAAAAGGAAGGGTGGGTGCCGTGTCAGTCCATGGATGTCAGAGAAAAGGATTTTACGGTGAGTACAAAAAATCCTATTTTCTCTTATCATCCATGGACTGACACGGTGTCTCTTTACACTTTACTCGTGGGATGTCCCAAAGCAGTGTCAAGAGGGATGGGAGCAGTATAAATGGAAAAACCAAAAACTTCACTCCAAGAAGGCAGAGCTCCTCAACGGAGGAGTCGCAACTTTAAACAGCGGCCTGCAGCACCCTGCTGCCAAAGGAAGCATCCGAAGATGCAGCCACATTAACCTTATAAAACTTAAAAGGCATGAACAGACGACCAGGTCGCCGCCTTGCACACTTGTGCAACCGACGCTTGATGTAGGAAAACCCAGGAAGCACCAAGTGCCCTGGTGGAATGCGCCGTAACCGGAAAGGGAGGCGCCCGCCCTTTGAGAGCATAGGCTTGAATGACGGTTTGTCTGATTCCCCTAGAAATGATGGCAGACGAAACCGCTTGGCCCTGTTATGGACCAGATACAGTCACAAACAGTGAGTCGGACTTCCGAATAGAAGCAGTAGCAGACAGGTACACCCGTAAGGCTCGTACCACATCCAATATGTGCAGCGCAAACTCTCTGGGATGTGATGGGTGAGGACACAAGGACGGGAGGACAATGTCCTCATGTAGGTGAAAGGTCGACACCACCTTTGGCAAAAAGGAAGGTCGCGGATGCAACACCGCCTTATCCTTATGGATGACTAAATATGGCGACTTGCAGGACAAAGCCGCCAACTCAAACACTCGTCAAACAGAAGTGATTGCCACTAAAAGGCCACCTTCTGAGACAAGACAAGAGGGGAATATCCCGGATATTCCCAAAAGGAGGTTCCTGGAGGACCGAGAGCACTAAATTCAGATCCCACGGTGGGAGAGGAGGCTTGACAGGAGGGAGCACATGGCGAACCCCTAACACAAGGTGCTAACCAAGAAATGACCCGCTAGAGGTCGCTGAAAGAAGACGGCCAAGGCCTAAATCTGATCCTTGATGGTACTCAAAGCAAGCTTTTGGGCCCCAAAACACACAAAAAAAGGCCCCAAGCATATCTGCAGACCAGCATGAGCCCCTCCAAGAACAGTGTGACCCCCAGGCACCCCACACAGCACAGCGCCAGCAATGGTGACAGAGAGTGACAATGAAATACAGGGGGAGACAGGGAAAATCCCCCACAGAGAAACACACAGCTTTTTGTACTCACCTGCAGGCAGGAGAGACTACTTACCCGTCCCCTGAGGGACCCACTGGTGTGTTTCTGACAGGACTATCACAGTGCAGTACTGAGTAGCTGTCGGCCCGGTCCACCACAAAAGATACAGTCAGTCAGGAACTGTTCAGTCTTGAGAGGACCGTGGGAGCATGAAAGCAAACCCGGCCACCCCTGGAGTCATGGGGCCTGTCGTGAACCGAGTCACACGCACACAAGGCGAGGATCAGCAAGCTCGATGGTCGGACAGGGAAGACTACGAGGATATCTTGTACCCAACCTGTTGCCCAGCCGACAGTTGATATAATATTCTCAAAAATAAAATAAAAAAGAATTCCAGAAAAGGAATAAAAAATAGGTCAGGACTCTGGCTCCTGAGAGAGCCACGTCTTCTCCTTCTGCTAGGCAGAAAAAAACTGAACTCTGCTGACTGTAGTGGGAGGGTTATGTCCGGAGGGACCGCCCCCTGGGTGGGGCTGTTCAGCTCTGGCTTTTAGAATGTATGTATGTATAACATCTCACATTCTGCCTAGGTCTTCTCCTGCAAGCAGGGACATAACCCACGTGTAAAGTGTAAAGAGACACCGTGTCAGTCCATGGATGATAAGAGAAAAAATGTATTATTTACATTACATTTGTTTATTTTATTCAAATATCTTGTTACATAATTCAAGACTTACGAGTAATCAGAAAGTCCAATTTTTTTCCCTTCTGTACATAACATTACTAATTGATTGTGATGCTGGTACATTAAGACACTTTAGCACCATAGCGCTATATACGGTTTCTCATACTAATTACCGGTATTTCAAGAATTCGCTGTGATGGGGTGACGATGTAAGGACTGCTCAAACAAGATTCATGAGGGTGCCTAGCACTGCTGTTCCTACAGTCCTCAGAGCTTTTCATCTGCATTGTGAGATTAAAGGCAATTCGCACCTTCAACATCTTACCTGATTTGAAGTGAAATCAGGTGATATCACTACTGTGCTGCTTACCATTCTTGGTGGAGACTCCGACATATGAAATAAAAACCGTATCTCCACTAAGATGGCTGCCCCCATAGAGAGACCCAGTTAGAGATTTTCTAAAACCGAAGAGTTTAAAATGCTTTGCATAGTAAAATTGACCCCACAGCGTAGAGCAAACCATGGTAAAATGGGGAACCAGTTAGCTGTATGGAGATTACAGGATTAACTGGTAACTAGTTCTTTGCCCCCTTGCCTGCCTATTTTTGGGCACAGCTTCCAAAATTCTATTCCTCAGGGGAGGTGCTCCCCGAAAATGCTAGAAGTTGAGAACCGGTGCTCTGCACTCATCCACCTACCTAACCTAAAAAAAAAAAAAAACACACACTTTCAAAGACCACTCGCAATAAGACAGCACATTTGCACTGATGGACAAAGGTCATTTTTAATTTCCATTTGGCTACCAGGCAGCTAACACACACATTGCATTGAATAAATTACATATAAAAGAATTAGCTGCCAGCATAATTTTAATTAAACACATTTATGAAAATGTTCACAAACATATTTCAGTAAAACATTCTGCCAACATCAACAAAACTGTTGTGAATTTCAAAGCATATACAGTAAGTGTGAAGAAGAGAACTACACATTTTTTGCAGACACTAGAGAAAATAATCTGTATTACTTCCAGCAGGCAGACTTTTTTTATTCTGCACAACTCAAAGTTAATTGGTTTCCATGGCCAATATAGACTCTTAACTTTTTATACATGCGGTTCCAGGGAATTTTGTCTTTGAATAGGAGAAGATGATCTGCTAATGTGGTTACAAAGCAAAAGATTAGGCAGGAGTAGACACAAAAGCTATAGCGTGCGCCCTAGAAACCATCAGCCAATTTTAAAATAATGCGGTCATGATTTCATCAAGCCCAACTCCAGAAAAAAGAAACAGAGTTCAAGTAGTTAAACACTCACATTCCCCAACAACCACCTGCCATAATGTATACTTTCTTCAACCGTAAATTTTCTTGTTCACATGAGATTGGAAGTACAGCTCCTGCTATATTTCCTGGCTACTATGGCTGTTAGCGATGCAGTTCTCATAGACCCCAGCACTGCGGTAACATCTACGCTTCCCTTTCCTCTTGGCCATTCTCAAAACAAAGCCTTGAGCTGTGTGTTCTGGCAATGGTAACGAGGGGAGATGTGACTGTAGCGCTGGGGTCTATGACACCAGCAGCACTTACAACTGGAGTAGAGTACAGCAGGAGCTGAACTTCCTCCTGCACATAAACAAGAAAATTGCAGTTGAAGAAAAAAGTATACATTATGGCAGGTGGCGTAAGAGGAGACTGAGAGTTCAACTAATTTACCTTCTGTAAACAGATTGTGCCCAGATTTGGGCTTGAAGTGATCAACACTCCTCTTCAAAGGATTTGTCCAGCCCTAGATTAGAGCAACCATGCATAGTGAAATTCTATTTATGCCTTTATGCTTCATCTGCTCAATTCTGCTATCAATGACTGTAGTCAATACAAGGGTGAAATGAGGCATGCCACTATGACTAAACATTGTTGTCCTTTTCCCCCCTATACATGATCCTTTAAGGCACTCTGAGCCTCTTATTTTAAGTGTGTTATTACAAAAATTATACAAGGCTAAGGTAGGGAAATATAGTGTACAATTACTTCCAACAATCCATTTCTTGTAGCTAGGACAGCAGTATTGGCATTCTGTATGCCGTTTGTCTACAGAAGTCATCTACAAATGGAAGTTACTGCTCAAGATGACTGGTTTCTTCTCCTTTTACAACACTGATCAGGTGATCATAACAGGTAGATCTACTGACTCAAGAAAAAAGTGAGTGTAAACTATAAGCTCTGTAGGAGGTAGGATTCTGCAATGAAGTTTGCCAAAATCTTTGCAATGCATATAACTCATAAAGAGATAATAGTTGTTGTCAACAAAAGGTGGAGATACGCTTTAAGCCTGGGTTTACACTTTTGCAATGCGGTAAAACAAGCAGGTTGACTGCATTACTTGTGTTAGGGTAGACCAAAAATTAGAATGTGCTGGCTAACACCAAAAAAAAGTGCATGTACTTTTATTGAGAATGCAGAGACCCCACAATGCACAGTAGTGTGTTGTGATGTGCTGCAATCTGAATGGAGAAATGTCATCAGCACACCAAAGGATTCCTCAGAAGGGTCAAAAGCTTTAGTTACATGGTCACACGGTACACACCCGGCAACCTTTTTGGAGCCACACAGGGCCCCTTTGTCAGGCAAGTGAGGAATCATTGGTGTGCTGATGACATTTCTCTATTCAGATTGTCTGTCTGTGGTTTCCAGCCGGTGGTCATTACAGCACCCAGCATTATTACAGCTATTTCCATGAATGTGTACACAGGGAATATTGCAATTAGTGATGTGCTGCAAGGCAGGTCTGCTGCCATGGTGCACTGGGGCGCCATTAAGAATGAATGGCACCTCAGCATCCCAATGTTCAATGCACGCATTATTACAGTGCAAGAGTGTGAACCCAGAGACAAAGAGAAGAGTTGGCTGCATAACAACGCAGTAGTGGATAAAACAACGTTCATCGAAGTCTTCCATATATATTGTAAAACATACAGACATCACAGCTCCATAACACAGGACAAGGCAGTTAACTAATTTTACATGGAATGTGCTTACTCATAAGCACATTCTGTGTGAAACGCGTTAACTGCCTTGTCCTGTGTCATGGAGCTGTGATGTCTGTATGTTTTATATTTGCAAGACTTCAATAAACATCATTTTTATCCAGTACCATGTTGGAGTGCGGCCAACTCTTCTTCATTGTCTCTGCATTGCTGTGATGAAGAACCTGTCAATGTGTGGAGGGTTTGTTTGTCCATGCACTCACCTGGAGTGGTGATTTCCTTCTATTGTTCCCAAGAGTGTGAACCCAACCTAGGTAATGGAGTGGTCTGGGACACTGCAGTTATGTCTAGATGAAAAGTAGTTTCAAGAGGAAAAGGACAAAAAGGAAGTAGCCTTGCACATTTGTGCACCTAGATGTTAAAACCATGCATTCAACCTGGGCCATTCATAAAATGCAGGCATTGGTGTGGAGCCTGCGGTGTCCCCCAGAATGTTATAGGCATAATGTTGCAGAAAACACTCTTGGGATTGGTGCAGAGGCCAGTCATACAACTCCCATTTTTTTCTGTTTCTCATTTATTTAGTTATTTGAACATGACTTTGCTTGCGTCAAAGTCCCGTAGCAAACAAAGCACTAAACAGATTTAAAGTATAGCACTGTAGTTTATAAATGTGCATTTTTTTTTTTCAAAGCAGCAATAAGCTTGAGGGCCGGTTCACACTAAAACACACGCATTCCCTTACAGTGTTTGTGCATTCCGGTTTTGACAGCCCAATCATTTCAATGAGCTGCCAAACATACCAGAATGTGAAAAAAATTGTGTAAGCACTACTTTTCCAGACAGCACCGTACCAAAACGCATGGTACTACTGTACCATGTGGCTTGGTGTCCACAAACATGCTATGTTTGCGAGATGTGTTTGGGGTGCCATTAGCAATTATTGGAAACTGCACACATCTCGCAAGGGCAACACATTCATGTGCAATGCAGGAAACGCACACGGGATGTGCCTTACCTGCACCACGTTCTAGTGTCAACCAGCTCTTAAATAACTGGGCCCCTTAGGGTCAGTTTCTGCTGACGTGATTACCGTATTTAAATCGGCATATAACTCGCAACCTAACTTTAAGAGGGAAGTTTCAGGAAAAAACCTTTCCACGGCCCCCTGCGTATAACACGCAGGCACAGTTTACCCTCTATTTTCAGGGTAAAAAAGTGAGTGTTATACGCCAATAAATACAGTATATACTGTTTCCTGCTCCATTATTGTGACTACCAGAGATGCTCTTAGCAAAGTTTCGGTCCCACTGTCACCTACGTGTTATATTTTTGGTGTGCTTTCCCATAAAAATAAAAAAAATGGAAAGTTCAGAGGTGAACAAAGCCTAAGCATGTCTAAACTGCAGCATGCAGGAATTTTTACAAATGTACCTCAGCAGAACTCACAAGCATAAATTTGAAAACATTGGTATAGATATTTGGTTCACGTTACGAGTTGGGCGGAGATCTTCTAAGTACAGACACGTAAAATGGGCCCAAGCAGAAAGTCCCATGAAATAAGTAAGGCTGCACAATTATAAAACTTACCTATAACAAAGCCTAGAAAGTCTTTATTACAAATAAAATAGGCATTTAAAAAAAAGAAAAAAAAAAACATAATATATTAGTGCCAAGGTGGTGTTGTCTGATCAGTATGCAGTACATGACAGTTTCACCAATTTTCTTGTGTTTTCACACACCAAATATAGCAGCAGAGCTCACACAGGCAAAACACAGCAATTAATATTAACAAAATATCTCTATATACAGTACATATATATCTTCCAAACAGAGAGCAAAAATCAATTTGTATATATACTTGCTCATAGAGCAACAATTTTACCCTATCACCACATGTTGTATATGAACCTCTACTTTGCCAGAGCCAAATTCTTAGAGTGCAGCTTGTCAATTTCTTGACTGATGTTTCCTTCCATTGTGTCACATTGAGCAAGGAATCCCTTGGTTAAACAATGGCAAGAAATAGACTTCAATTTAATTACAGGGATATATAATATAAATATTGTTCTAAATAATAAAAGATTTGATGGTACATGCATGATGTACCTAATTTTATAGACATGCAAAAAATTTAGAATATGAAAAAAAATGTAAATATGTACTTGCTACCCATCTTTATATTTTATATGCAATTAAAGAAGTACTGTGCCAAAAGTAAGAGTATTATATTTGTATGTATATAAACTCTAAATTTATTTTTCATTATGTTTGGCTTCATATTTCGATGTATACACTTTTCTTATGCAAATGATCTTTTGTGAATCTGCTGCAAAGTTGTAAATTTCCTACCTGGAGATTATGCAAGTAAAGTCGGCCAAAGATGGTTTCAAATCATTTTGGGTACATTCAGCCTGCCCATACATACATACATACATCTCAGCTGGCTCCTGCTTAACCAACCAAGATTCGAACCATGTATGGGCAGGCTGAATGTACCAAGTTCCATATAAAAGTGTGAATGATGCCTAAAACTCATAGCGATGCTTAGAACAGTCACTTTTTTTTATAATGTTTTATTTTTTTTCTGCAGCTGCTGAAGCACATATGGAGGAGTTGTAGTGTGTCCTAACCCTTAATACAGTCGATGCAGCGGTTTGATATTACACGTTTTAGAATACAATATTCATACATCTCAATCATAAGTAAAAGCAAGGCTCAGTGAGACATCACTGGTCACGCGCCATGTGAAAAATGTGGTCTGGGGACCTTCTGCAGCTCAGATGCCTCCATATGGGTCCTTATAATTAGTTAAAATGTAAAACTCCTGTAAAGCACTTACAAACAGGTATACAAAACTAGCTGTGGGAGTATAGGGTTTGGTTTTGATTTTAGTGAATCCTTTACAACCAATATACTGAAAACATATACAGAAAACTGTTCATCTATCAATGAGCTGCAGATGGGAAACACTGAATATGCCATGCTACTGCTGTCTCTTACCTGCACTTTTTTTACCAATGCCTTCCTCTTCATTTTACAGTCATTAAAATTGTCTGGCATTACCTGGTATAAAAAAAATATTAGGTTACTAATCATTTTTTACCATGTAATAAAAACCGTATTTAATTTAAGACTAATAACTTTGTGTCACAGTCCTTGCTTACAAAGAATCACAATTCCTCCTTACAGCAGTGGTGAGCAAACATTAAGGGCCCATTTAAATGGGCTACCAACACATTATAATGCACCTTAAAACAGGACTTGAACCATTTATACCATCAGTGCACAACACAAGGTAGCACATTGCCTTATGTTTATTGTGTGGAGGTGCATTGGAGTGCCATGACAAATGAAGGACACTGAAATGTTCCAAGCTACCTGTGTTGTGGCAACGCACGTTACTAAAATGCAGAGGTCTGAATGGGCCCTGACGCATTTGGAACCTCTAAATGTGGCCCCTAATTTTTCAGAGCTGCGTATTATATTATTTCTAAGTTTACTTAGCAATAGGTTTCGCCAACTATATTAACCTATAGCTGATCTGCAGAATTCTCTGAACTTCCACTTTAGTATTAATGACACCCTCCACCACCACCACCTAGTTAGTGTCTATGATCCACCAGACACCAGCTTTAAAGGATAAGTTACCTTTGGGAACATGTTACATGTTCCACCCAATTTTAGGATGGAACGTGTAACATGTTCTCAGTGCTGCAGCCGCCGCCAGCTAACCAGTGTTAATTTAGTCGACTAAAACATTTTAGTCTACTAAATAAATACTATTTTAGTCGACTAAAATACGACTAAAACAATTGATGACTAAAATACGACTAAAACTAAAATGGCATTTTAGTCAAAAGAAAAAGACCAAAACTAAATTGAAATTTGACTTCAAAATGAACACTGGTCTGTAGTGCATGTTCATACCTCAATACCATAAATAATAACAGATTAGATTTTTCACTCCAGCAGTATATAATGAGTTTGGACATTGTAGAGAAATGTTAACTAACGCATTACAATTTAATTACACCTATTAGATTTTAGATGACTAAAATGAGTTTTAGTCGACTAAAATGTCCTGGAGATTTAGTCAACTAAATACGACTAAAACAATTGCAGAAGACTAAAATGGGACTAAAACTAAAATGCCATTTTAGTCCTAAGGCTAAAACTAAATCAAAATTTGCTGCCAAAATAACACTGCAGCTAACCCCCCCTCCTTGTGGCAGCAGTACGAGGAGAAGTTCCCTGTTCTAGCTGACAGTTTTTGAAAGCAGCGAGGTTGTGCGCCTGTGTCATTCATACACAGAGCTCCGTGTATGAATGAACTACAAGCCCCGAAAGCCTTAGCAAATGTCAGGTTGTAGTCCTCAATGAATTACCATGGTGCTGTGGAGCGCTGTGGTAGTTCATGGAGTCTGTCAGGGAGAATCGGCTTACCCGTACGGATGTACAGGAAAGAAAATACACTGACCATGTGGAGGAGGCCTGCATGGCATCAGTGATCTTCGGATTGCTGATGCAATGCTTTTTTTTTTTTACCTGAAAAAAGATGTGCATTTATTTTTTGTACAAAGGTGAACTTATGCTTTAAAGTCAGTGAACATGTGCATTTCATTCTACTGCCAATCCTAACAAAAGCCTAAAGGTAGATGGACAAACTTGAAAAAGCATTAGTGAGTTACAGAACCCCTATTACAGTCTTCCACCTATTAGTGATGGATTTATTCACCATACATATTGATGATACTCCTCAGAGAATCAATCCCTACCAATATACAGATCTTTCCATCACCAAACATATTTGTGATATTTTTAGTCACCATACATATCAGGAATGTCTATACTCCCCATAGAATCAATCTGTTCCACCAGTATATAGAGCCCACATCATAGTCTTCCCACCATAAAGTACATCTTAGTAATATCTTTACTCACCAAAGAATCAACCTGTTCCAGTACTTTCATAAATTGTTCAACGGTTGTCTTTATTCTTTTATCAAGTTTACCAAGTGCTTCCTCTTGAAGATTCTTACTAAGAAACCCCTGTATAATAAAAGGTTTAAAAAATAAAATAAAAAAATAAGCAAAAAAGTAAACATTGGCTAATGTGAAGTATAAAGTTTCCTTCATTTATTGTAACGCTGTAATAGTAGGATTTTTAAAACAGCTTACCTGTAAAATCCTTTTCTTGGAGTACATCACGGGACACAGAGCAGCATAGTCATTACTATGTGGGTTATATAGAATTACCTTCAGGTGCTGGCACTGGCAACTTCCAAAACAGGAAGTACCCTCCCCTATATAAGCCCCTCCCATCCGGGAGTACCTCAGTTTTGTAGCAAAGCAATACGTGTCCCCAAAAGAGGGGTGGGAGCTCTGTGTCCCGTGATGTACTCCAAGAAAAGGATTTTACAGGTAAGCTGTTTTAAAAATCCTACTTTCTTGTTCATACATCACGGGACACAGAGCAGCATAGTCATTACTATGTGGGACGTCCCAAAGCAATGCCACATGAGGGGGGGGATACACCATACATAAGCTGGGCGCCATCAGGCATGAGGATCTTTTGCGGCCTGCAACACACTGCGCCCAAAGGCGACATCCTCCTGACTTCTAACGTCCACCTGGTAGAACCTAGTAAACGTGTGTACTGAAGACCACGTTGCGGCCTTACAAATTTGCGCCAGGGAGGCCTGGTGATGCACTGCCCATGAAGTTCCAACTGCTCTCGTGGAGTGCGCCCTAACTTTGAACGGAGGCGGTCTACTTCTCAAGCCATAGGCTTGTATTATGACCTGTCGAATCCACTTGGCTAAAGTAGATTTTGATGCTGCCTGACCCTTTCTGGGGCCTTCCGGCAGAACAAACAAAGAATCCGTTCTACGAATCTGAGCAGTGGCTTTTAGATAAGCTTTAACTGCTCTTACTACATCCAAAGAATGCAATAACTTTTCCTCTACCGAGCTTGGTTTGGGGAAAAAAGAAGGAAGAACCACATCCTGGTTCAAGTGAAACCTCGATACCACCTTAGGAAGAAAGGCTGGGTGAGGACGTAATACTACTCTGTCCTTATGGATAACCAGATATGGCTCTTTACAGGACATGGCGGCTAATTCCGACACTCTTCTAGCCGAGCATATGGCTACTAAAAATATCAATTTCCTGGTGAGTAGAACCAAGGAAATGTGCCGCAAAGGTTCAAATGGCTGCTTCTGCAGAACCGACAGAACCAAATTTAGATCCCATGGGCATCTGGGAGCCTTAATCGGTGGAATAATACGAGTCACACCTTGCATAAAGGATTTGACAAGTGAATGCATAGCCAGGGGCCTTTGAAATAGTATTGACAAGGCCGAAACCTGGCCCTTGATAGTACTTAAGGCAAACTTCCTGTCTACAGCCCACTGCAGGAAGTCCAGAATTCTGCCTATAACGTACTTACGTGGATGCCATTTTCTGGCCTCGCACCAAGTGATGTACGCCTTCCAAACTCTATAGTAGATCTGCCTGGATACAGGCTTCCTGGCATTGATTATAGTTGATACCACAGAGTTAGAGAGACCTCTCTTCTTTAGGATGTGGGATTCAATAGCCAGGCCGTTAAACTTAGAGTTAGTAAGGAAGGGTGGTATATCGGTCCTTGCGAAAGCAGGTTCCGGACGACGTGGAAGGGTCCAAGGACTCCCCACAGACATTTTGATGATCTCCGCGTACCAGGCCCTTCGGGGCCACGCTGGAGCCACCAGGATCACCGGCTTCTTCTCCAACCTGACTCTGCGAAGGAGTCGAGGCAACAATTGTAGCGGAGGGAATGCATATATCAGTCTGAACTGATCCCAAGGGAACACCAGAGCATCCGAGCCGCAAGCGAGGGGATCCCTTGTCCGGGAGACAAATCTGTCCACCTTTGCGTTGAATCTGGATGCTAGCAGATCTACATCCGGTGTTCCCCACCGCTGACATATTGCTCGGAAGACCTCGGGATGAAGGGACCATTCCCCTGGGCATAACTGTTGGCGACTCAGAAAGTCCGCCTTCCAATTCTCCACCCCTGGAATGAAGACAGCTGATATACATGGGACATGCTTTTCTGCCCATTCCAGGATGTGACTTACTTCCCTCTGGGCTGCACGACTCCTGGTGCCTCCCTGATGATTGATATATGCCACTGCTGTGGCATTGTCTGATTGAATTCTGACAGGGGACCCTTGGAGTCTGGATGTCCAGGCTACTAGGGCGTACCGGGCTGCTCGTATCTCTAAGAGATTGATGGGCAGGGTTTTTACTACATTTGACCATCTGCCCTGGAGAGACCATTGCTCCAGTACTGCCCCCCAGCCTATAAGGCTGGCATCTGTAGTGACCACCTTCCAAGATATCGGGCTGAAGGGTTTTCCCTTCTGGAGATTCTGGGGGATCAACCACCAGCAGAGACTCTTCCGAACGGAAGGGGACAAAGCCATCGGGAAGTCTAGAGCCTGAACTTTTCCGTTCCAGGCTGACAATATGGCCCTTTGTAAATTCCTTGAGTGGAATTGGGCATATGGCACAGCTTCGAATGATGCTACCATCTTTCCTAGCAGCCTCATGCACAGGCGTATGGACGGCTGTCTTTTTGCACAAAGCAGACGGACCAAGCCCCTCAAAGAGGATACCTTGTCTAGAGGTAAGAAAATCTTCCTCTGGTCTGAATCCAGCCGTAGCCCTAGATATACCAGGTTTTTCACTGGCTGTAGGGCTGACTTGTCCAGGTTGATGACCCAACCGTGAGACTCTAGATACTTGATTGTATCGACAATTACCACTTCTAGCTTGGCAACTGAGTGGTCCATCAACAACAGGTCGTCTAGGTATGCCATTATCGTTACACCCCGTGTTCTTAGATCGGCCAACAGTGGGGCCAGAATTTTTGTGAACACTCGTGGTGCTGTGGCCAGACCGAATGGTAAGGCTCTGAACTGAAAATGGCGCCCTTCTACTGCAAAGCGTAGGAATTTTTGATGACCTGGAAAGATGGGAACATGCAAGTAAGCATCTTTGATGTCGATCGAGGCTAACCATTCCTCCCCTTGTAGGGCAGCGGTGACCGATCGGATCGACCCCATCCGGAAAGACCGGACGTTTAGAAATTTGTTTAGACTCTTTAGGTCCAATATGGGTCTTATGTCCCCGTTTGGCTTCGGGACTGTGAAAAGGTTTGAGTAGAAACCCAACCCCCACTCTTCCATAGGAACCTCCATAATTACTCCTTGGAGCAATAGTTGTTCTAACGCCAATAGGAGAGACCCTCTTTTCAGAGGGTCTCTTGGCATGCCTGACCACATAAAATGGGACGGAGGAGACTCTTTTAACTCCAACTTGTATCCCAGAGTTACTGCGGAGAGCACCCATCTGTCTTTGATCGTCTCCCGCCAGGTCTCTGCGAACAACTGAAGTCTTCCCCCCACCCGTTTGAGTGGGGGCAGCCCTTCATAGGCTTGACTTGGAGGCTGGTTTAGTACCTCTTCGGATCCAGGGCTTTTTATTACCCTGTGGCTGTCCCTGATTTTTACCTCCTGAGTTTGACCGAGGAGGCCGTCGGAACTGCTTAGTAGCAGACGTCCCAGGGATAGGAGAGGTAGTCCTCTTAAAAGATGGACCCCTAGACCTCTTTTTACTCGGTAAGAGAGTACTTTTACCACTGGAAATCTTCTGGATATACTTATCCAGGTCTTCGCCAAAAAGGCGTTCCCCATGAAATGGGAAGCTAACTAAGAGCTTCTTACAGGGAGCTTCAGCAGACCAGTTTTTGAGCCACAGAAGCCTACGCATATGTACCAAAGACAGCGTGAGGCGGGAGGCCTGATGGATAGAATCCTTGATGGCGTCAACCGCAAAGCATAATGCTCTAGGCAGATCAGCCAGAGCCTGGGCCTGCTGGTCTGGCAAATCCCTCAGGACCATTTTCATTTGATCCTTTAAAGCTTGGCAGACCCCAATAGCTGCCACTGCTGGCTGTGTAACAGCCCCTGCTGTGGAAAAAGCAGATTTTAATAAAGATTCCAATTTTTTATCCACTGGATCTTTGAACATTTGAACATTATCTACTGGACATGTCAGTGATTTGTTCACAGAAGAGATGGCTGCATCCACCGTAGGAACATTCCATCTCTGGGTGAACTTTCCCTCCATGGGATAGATCACCGGAAACCTTTTAGGCGGAACAAATAGTTTATCAGGATGTTCCCAGTCCTGGTATATAAGTCCTTCCAATAATGGATGTATTGGAAAGGAGCAATTAACCTGGGGAGCTTTTAGCGACCCCAATGAGGAGACAGCAGTAGTTGATGGTTCAACAAGAGGCATTTTAAATGCAGATCGAACCATGTCAGTTAGGGTCTGGACCCACAATCTTTCAGTCTGTGATGCTGAAAATGGTTCATCTACTGTCGATTCCTCAAAAACAGAGCTAACCTCCTCCTGATCCCCTTCAGGTAGGTCGGTCCCTTCCTGGGACTGTTGCTCTGCCAACAGGCACTCTAATGGAGGTGATGGAGATCTGGCGCGCTTTCTTTCCTGTAGAGAAGAAGCGATCAATGCAGCCAATCTCTGCTCCAATCCCTCCAGAGTTGAGGAAAAAACCTCCTCTGTTATATATGCAGGAGCAGGTGGACTGAGGACAGCCGCAGTACCTGGCACTCCCGGGGGTTCCTTATGGGTATTAACCTCTGATTTCTCAGGGGAGGAGGGTGCAGATGACTGCTCCAGATCCTCAGAGCCCGATGGAGACCCCCTACACTTCCTGAGAGGTATATCTCAGAGTTTTTTAGGCGGCATATTCCTTAGTTCAAAGCTGAGGTATTCCAGCCGCAATACACCCCTTACTGAAATAGTCTAATGCAATTTGCTGCTATGTACATCAGTGGGTGTCTACTAATGCGTCTTTCTGGGGATGCCTGTATCAACCGCCCGCTGTAAGCCCCTATACCATGCTACCAGCTCCTTTTCATGCTCTGTGTCCATAGCAAGCAGCGTGGACTGAGTCCTTTTATCTTGCTGGGACGCCCGCACATGCGCAGAAGCGCTGGGCGCACAGAGCGCGTCATCCGCCAGGCTCCGCCCCCTTTTTTGAAGCTAAACCTTATAAAAGGAAAGCATGTGTGCGCGCGCGTGCACGTGTGCGCTCTTGGCGCCATGTAGGGAGAGGAGCCAGGGTCCCTGTTTCACCAGGACTCAGGGATGGAAGGAAACTACTTGGCAGCATGACAGAGGAATGCAGCTTCCCTGATAGAGAGCTCACTCATCTGCCTGGACTTTCACCATGGAAGGAATAGTCCCAAGAAAAAAGACGTTCCACAGCGGCCTCTAGTGGACAAACACAGGTACCGCACCTTTGTCTTTTTTTTTTTTTTTTTTTTTAAACCTCCTTTATGAAAAAACATTTCCAGGTTTACAGTTTTTTTAAAATTTCCCTTATGAAAAAACATTTCTAGGATTTCTTAGGCATATACAGCTATTAGCGGGAATACCCTTTAGGTAACAGGCAGAAAGACATATTAGGCTTGGGGGTCCCCTCAATAGAACCAAGTTCCTGAGGGGCCCCCACTTACCTTTTCCCCGCCGCAGGACTTTGTTTGGTCCACAGAAGCCCAAACTTCACCTCTCACGGCAGGCATTGTACTAGACCTTCAGGGACCGGGTTCCCAAGGATTCCACTCCCCTGGACCTGTATAGCACCCTGCACAGATAGCCTCTTGGTTTTGGGTATGACCAGAGCTCTGGATCCCAGGGTCCAGCCCTCCTAAGAGAGGCATTACAGGCAAAACCCTGCTCTTCTCTGCAAGGCCCGGGTACCGACCGTTTAGCTATGAAGCTTTTTTGGTCGGATCCGGAATAGCTTGCTAAGGCCCAGAGAACCTGTACACAAGCCCAGATGAATACATGTTAACCTTGGCCAACACCTTAGACACTGGCAAAAAACTGAGGTACTCCCGGATGGGAGGGGCTTATATAGGGGAGGGTACTTCCTGTTTTGGAAGTTGCCAGTGCCAGCACCTGAAGGTAATTCTATATAACCCACATAGTAATGACTATGCTGCTCTGTGTCCCGTGATGTATGAACAAGAAAAGGGAAATATAGAGAGAGACTGCAACTGCTGATCACTGAAAATGCTTGCTCCCTGGCTGTCATGCTGATCATTTAACTTGTGTTATGAGTCACTAACCCCAGAAAAGAAGAGTTCAGATAAGGACTTCTGACTTAATCTAAAAACTTGTACTAGGTCAGTCATTTAAAGTAATGAATCCAGTAGGTCATCACAACAGCCAGGCAACCAGAAATTTCAGGAGTCAACATTTTGCTCATAACAGGTTTACTGAAAAATGTTTGCAGATGTACTGTGTTTGTTTATGGGAATATAGCCAATAAATAGGGATAGGTATCCTAAGAATCACTTAGGCCCCTTTCACACGGGATGGATCAGTAATGATCTGCCCCGTGAACCTCCGCTTGCTCAGCGGGGATCGCTCCGTTGATTCCCGCTGAGATGGCGGATAACAGGGCGGTACCCGCACATTGTGCAGGGACTGCCCTGTCAGATCTCCGCTCTCCCCTATGGGGGGGGGGGATCGGATGAACACGGACCGTCTGTCCGTGTTCATCCGATCCGCTCCGCAGACGGATAGAAAAAAAGAGGAATTTTTCTATCCAGAAAAACGGAGCATTGTGGACACGGAGGAGATCGGGTGTCAGCGGATGTTCATCCGCTATCCCATAGGGATACATGCATGTCAGTTTTTCATCCGAAAACGGATGGATGAAAAACGGACATACGGTAAGCCAGTGTGAAAGGGGCCTTAGGCTTAATTCCCACGAATGTTTGTATCTGACAGCAGCTAAACACTAATAATCTGCACTTGAAAAAGCTGAAATATATACTGCAGATAGTTGTGATTTGTAAATAAGTTTAGGTGTGTTGCCATCCTCTCTTTGTTGCATCACAAATATGGGAGTGCCAATATAATTGAATAAAAAAATCTTCTGGCTGCTCTCTGTGTGTCTGAATGCTCTTCCTGCTTGTGTCTTTCAGATCTAATTACTGCACTAGTAATACACTGAAAGACCAAGGGATTGTGGGATATGTAGTTTATTCACAGGACAATGCAGTTCTCAGACTACAGATAGAGAACTAATAAACATATGTCATTGAAAACAGTGATATTTTAGACATTTGTATGCCCAAGAGAACACAAAGATCTGGCTGACTTACATGGGGACAACCATGCACCCTGGAACACAAAATAAAGTATGTGCCTGGTTTAAACCCATTATTCTAAAGGGTAAAGTGAACACAGGGGGCATTTACCTACTACTAAACCCCTAGAAGTGTTGGGACTATTATCATCCGTGGGTGGGTTTTTGTTGGTGGCTGTGAGGTCTGCCCGGCTGATGTCCCTGGAAAAGTTTTGCAAGCCAATGGTGCCCCCCCATGTACCAATGATATTACATCTTATGTGCCATACTCCTGGGGAAGCAATGAGCGAAACACGCCGACAAAAGGCCTCATTCACATCTTTATACGCACAGTATAAGTCTAAGCTGTATATATATTGTATTTAGGAGTCTGAAATGCTGTCCTTTTATTACATATGTGGCGCTCTGGATGGGTCAACAGAGAGCAAATTTTAAATTACATGTGTTTTTGTTAAAAAAAAAAAAAAAAAAAGTCTGTACAATTTGAGGGAAAACATTGATAAAGTCCCACACATTCTTTTTTATCCTCTCTAAAGCCTGGTACACACCAGTTTTTTTTCTGGGCTGAACGAAAAATAACTGAAGGTTTCGGGAGGAGCCGCTGTACTAACTATCCAATGTTAATACAGCGATCTCCCCGCTGAGCTATTGTATTCTGACAGGGGGATGTCCCTGCCAGAACACACCAGGCGATTGGATGCTAATAACCAGACCTTTTTCGGTCATGCCCTTTCAACAGAAGCTGGATGTTCGCCCAGCTTCTGTCGGACTCGGACCAGCTGCCATACACACGGGCTGAACATCGGTGGGTTTCTACTTAACTGGCTGCTACCGCCCAATATTCGGCTCTTGTGTATGGAGCTTTGGTCATACAAGTTTGTCAGACTACAGATAGAGGTCATGTAATAATCTAAGCAGTGCCATGCTGCATGCCTTACGTTTGAACACAAACAGAAACTTCTGACACAGCAATGTGAAGATTTTCGCCACTATAGGCTGTGCATACAGGCCAACAAATGATACCATGAAATTAAATGGTCACCCCTTATGCAGGTGAGAAAACCAGGCTACAGGTAGGAATGTTTTTATAAAGCCCCTAGCCTCAGTACTCAGTAAAAATTCAGTCACTAAGAAAGGGGAAACCACAATATTCATTGCCATTCCTTATATCTGGATCACTGGATGTCAGTTAGAGAAAACTAATGAATAGATTCACTTTTTATTTTTACAAACACCAAGCTGTGTCAAAACATCTCTTATGTGCCTGGGAAGTCCTCAAATCTGGATGCATTCAATATACAAACTTACTAAACACTCCATCGGCATCCTATAGTACAAAGCATAGTTTAAAGGAGTCAAAATTTGCATACATACACTATTACCAAAAGTATTGGAACACAATATACGTTTGCCTTTATACGCAAACAAACTTTAATGGCATCCCAGTCTTCGTCCGTAGGGTTGAATATCGAGTTGCTCACCCACTCTTTGCAGCTATAACAGCTTAAACTCTTCTGGGAAGGCTGTCCACAAGGTTTAGGAGCGTGTCTATTGGAATGTTTGACCATTCTTCCAGAAGTGCATTTGTGAGGTCAGACACTGATGCGGACGAGAAGGCCTGGCTTGCAGTCTCCGCTCTAATTCATCCCAAAGGTGTTGTCGGCTTGAGGTCAGGACTCTGTGCAGGCCAGTCAAGTTTCTCCACCCCAAAATCGCTCATCCATGTCTTTATGGACCTTGCTTTGTGCACTGGTAAACAGTCATGTTGGAACAGGAAGGGGCCATCCCCTAACTGTTCCCACAAAGTTGGGAGCATGAAATTGTCCAAAATGGCTTGGTATGATGACGCCTTAGTTTCCTTCACTGGAACTAAGCCCAACCCCTGAAGCAGCAGGGACCAGTGGGATCGCGCAGCGCGACTTGCACATGCGCAGTAGGGAACCAGGAAGTGAAGCCGCAAGGCTTCACTTCCTGATTCCCTTACCGAAGATGGCGGCGCCTCCACCCGAGAGAAAGATCTGCTTCGGGTGCCGACATCGCGGGCGCCCAGGACAGGTAAGCGTCCATATATTAAAAGTCGGCAGCTGAAGTATTTGTTCCATGCTATAGAATATCTTTTTTTTTTTATCACGTTGTTATAAGTAAAGTTCTGCTTTAACTCTATACAGGGCAGAGCATGAAGGTTGTAATACAATATGAGCCTCACAGGGCTACAAAACTGAAATATAAACTAACAAATGCACAGATTGTACCTTCTGTATTCCCGAGAGCTCTTTGTTAACATCTTCCAATTTACTTGCTATTTGTTCAACTGATTTTTCCAAATCTTTTAGCTTCTTTAATTCTGACTCCTCTTCTGGGCAGTTCTGGTAAAGAACATTAAAAAAGGTATAATATGTATGACAGTATTATCATGTAACATCAAATGTTATACACAGTGACAAAGATTCATTGCAGCAAATGGCAAATAAGCAGTAGTAGATAAATGAAGAGATGTACTGTATTATAAAGAACAGTGTTATATAGGGGGGCCCTGGATCACTGGCCAACTTTTTAAAAGAAAACAAAACAGCTTTCTTTAGTGTATACATGCAAAATAGGATTTTTATAACAGCTTACCTGTAAAATCCTTTTCTTGGAGTACATCACGGGACACAGAGCGACATAGTCATTACTATGTGGGTTATATAGATTACCTTCAGGTGCTGGCACTGGCAACTTCCAAGACCGGAAGTACCCTCCCCTATATAAGCCCCTCCCATCCGGGAGTACCTCAGTTTTGTAGCAAAGCAATACGTGTCCCCAAAAAGAGGGGTGGGAGCTCTGTGTCCCGTGATGTACTCCAAGAAAAGGATTTTACAGGTAAGCTGTTATAAAAATCCTATTTTCTTTCTCGTTCATCACGGGACACAGAGCGACAGTCCCAAAGCAATGCCAAATGAGGGGGGGAATACACCATACATAAGCTGGGCGCAATCAGACATGAGGATCTTTTGCGGCCTGCAACACACTGCGCCCAAAGGTGACATCCTCCTGACTTCTAACGTCCACCTGGTAGAACCTAGTAAACGTGTGTACTGAAGACCATGTTGCGGCTTTACAGATTTGAGCCAGGGAGGCCTGGTGATGCACTGCCCATGAAGTTCCAACTGCTCTCGTGGAGTGCGCCCTAACTTTGAACGGAGGCGGTCTCCTTTTCAAGCCATAGGCTTGCATTATGACCTGTCGAATCCACTTGGCTAAAGTAGATTTTGACGCTGCCTGACCCTTTCTGGGGCCTTCCGGCAGAATAAACAAAGTATCCGTTCTATGAATCTGAGCAGTGGCTTTTAGATAAGCTTTAACTGCTCTTACTACATCCAAGGAATGTAATAACTTTTCCTCTACCGAGCTCGGCTTGGGGAAAAAAGAAGGAAGAACCACATCTTGGTTCAAATGAAACCTCGATACCACCTTAGGAAGAAAGGCTGGATGAGGACGTAACACTACTCTGTCCTTATAAATGACTAGATATGGCTCTTTACAGGACATGGCGGCTAATTCCGACACTCTTCTAGCCGAACATATGGCTACTAAAAAAATCTATTTCCTGGTGAGTAGAACCAAGGAAATGTGCCGCAAAGGTTCAAATGGCTGCTTTTGCAGAACCGATAGAACCAAATTTAGATCCCATGGGCATATGGGAGCTTTAACCGGTGGAATAATACGAGTCACCCCTTGTACAAAAGGATTTGACAAGTGAATGCATAGCCAGGGGCCTTTGAAATAGTATTGACAAGGCCGAAACCTGACCCTTGATAGTACTTAACCACTTAACGACCGCCCACTGTAAATATACGTCGGCAGAATGGCACCGACAGGCAGAATCACGTACATATACGTGATTGCCTTTGTATAGTTGGGGGGTCCGATCGGACCCCCTTCTTTACAGTGGGTGGTCGTTTTACCTTCGGGAGCGATCCGTCATGAGGGGACGGCCGTTCGATTCCGGCCCCCCCCCCTCTCGATCGCTCCCGGCGAATGAGAGAGCTTCCCCTGCCTGCCAGGCAGGAGGAAGTGATGTCATCTCTCCTGCGGCGCTCACATATACCGAGCGCCGTACAGGAGAAGATGCAGGTTAGTGCACACAACACTACACTGACACCAGAACACATAGGCACATAAATCGCCCCCCCAGGCCCCCCCAGATCACCCCCCAGTCACAGTGTCACTGATTGCAGTGACCATTTATTTAGTGATCACTGCAATCAGTGACATTTGTGACTGCAAAAGTGTCACTACATTTAGTTTTAGGTCCAGTGTCCCCCTAACCCCCCCCCCCCTAATAAAGGTTTAACCCCCTGATCACCCCCCAGATAACCCTTTCACCCCCTAGCACCGCCGTCGCTATGCGATCATTTTTCTGATCGATGTCTTAGCGTCAGTGATGCTGATCGGTAGCCAGTAATTTTTTTTAGGTTCGCCGCAGGTTTTTATAGCGTCGGGTACCCCCATATATTACCTAATAGTAGGATTTTTATAACAGCTTACCTGTAAAATCCTTTTCTTGGAGTACACCACGGGACACAGAGCCAATCATTACATAATGGGTTAAGGGTCACCAGCGGTGATTGGACACTGGCACAACCAATGGAAGACAGTTCCCCTCCATATAACCCCTCCCATCAGGGGAGTACCTCAGTTTTGTAGCAAAGCAGTAAGGTTCCCATAAGAAGGGGGGGACCTCTGTGTCCCGTGGTGTACTCCAAGAAAAGGATTTTACAGGTAAGCTGTTATAAAAATCCTACTTTCTTTATCGTACACCACGGGACACAGAGCCAATCATTACATAATGGGACGTCCCAGAGCAATGCTCATATGAAGGGGGGGAGACACAGATCAAACAGGCCGCTTGCGGACCAGAAGCCCTATACTGCTGCCTGCAGCACCTTTCGCCCGAAGGCGGAATCCTCATGTCCTTTCACATCTATTTGATAGAATTTGGAAAATGTATGGACTGAAGACCAAGTTGCAGCTTTACAGATCTGAGTCATCGAAGCCTGGTGATGCACTGCCCATGAAGCACCTATCGCCCTGGTAGAGTGCGCCTTAACAGGAAAAGGAGGAGTCCTGTTCTTCAAACCATAAGCTTGAACAATTACTTGTCTAATCCACCTGGAAATGGTGGATTTTGATGCCGCTTGGCCCTTTTTGGGACCATCTGGCAAAATAAACAAAATATCTGTTTTACGTATCTGAGCGGTTGCTTGCAGATACACCTTTACTGCTCTCACTAAAATCTAGAGAGTGCAATAACTTTTCCCCCGCCGTCCGCAGGTTTGGAAAAAAAGAAGGCAGAACAATGTCCTGATTCAAGTGAAAAGCCGACACCACCTTAGGTAGAAAGGCCGGATGGGGTCGTAGTACAATTTTGTCCTGGTGACAAATTAGATAAGGCTCTTTACAAGAAAGAGCTGCTAGCTCTGATACTCTCCTAGCGGAGGCAATAGCAATCAAAAAGGCCAATTTCCTGTTTAATATAATTAAAGGAATATGGCGAATAGGTTCAAAAGGTTGCTTTTGCAACACTGACAATACCAAATTCAAATCCCATGGACACAAGGGAGACCTGACTGGAGGATTTATCCTCAGTACCCCCTGAATAAAAGTCCGAACTAGGGAATGCGATGCCAATGGTCTCTGAAAGAAGACTGATAGAGCCGATATTTGACCCTTGATGGTACTAAGGGCTAATTTCATATCCACTCCTAACTGGCAAAAAGCAAGAATCCTGCTTATTTCATATTTTTGTGGATTCCAACTTCTGGATTCACACCAGGAAACGTATGCTTTCCAGACCCTATGATAAATGAGTCTGGAGGCTGGCTTTCTAGCATTAATGAGCGTAGAAAGAGCCAGACCCGCAGCTTCGGCTGGAGCTTGATGACTTGGAGATTCTGCTAGACGATGCCGAGCTTCCAAAACCTTTATCCAAAATTTATAGAGCACTTCTACCGTCCATCCAGGTTGGACTGGATGATCTGCGCGGCCTGTGGCGGGCGGAGATGCAGGAGCTGGACAGTGAAGACTGGGAGGACATGTGGGACTATCCATTCCAGCCACTGGTCGCAACTAGGGACAAATTGATCCAATTCAAAATCCTCCACAGGATCTATTACACGCCCCAACGCCTTCATCGCATATACCCAGCCCTGTCGGCTGGCTGTTGGAGATGCTCTGCTACTCCTGCGGGCTTCACACATATATTCTGGGACTGCCCACAGATTCAGGACTATTGGCGGGAGGTAACTCAATTTATTCACAACCTAACTACCATTCCTATTCCCCTGACAATTAGTGTCTGCCTTCTCGGCCTGGTGGAGCAACTGGCACTGTCCAAAGCAACACGTACCCTTATAGGTATCCTTCTCTTTTATGCAAGAAAAGCCTTAGTATTAAAGTGGAAGTCAAACACCCCCCCCACCCTAACCTCTTGGAAACAGCTAGTTAACACAATGATACCCCTCTATAAAGCGACGTATCTGTCTCGAGGATGCCCCAAAAAATATGAAAAAGTCTGGCATTTGTGGACAGACTCTGAATCCACAACTGATGACCAGCCTCGGGGGGAGTGACTTAGATGGATCTCCTGGGTACCCACCTGGGGTGCTTGGCACTGAGGCCCTAATCCGAATAGGTAAACGGAGGTGTAAGCATAATCTAAAAGATGATCGTGCCTACTCCTAATTGCTCCAGTACAGTTCTATACAGGCAGTTAGGAACGAGATGAGGTCCTACAAGAAACAATAACTCCTGCTGAAATCCTATCATGGGTAACCTGAGAGGTGTTTATATTGTGCTTAGCTAGAAGTATTTAGCGTTAGGGTGTGATGGTATTTTCTTTTGTTGTGCATGTGGTTATGCGCAATGTTTGGCTGGGGTATGCCCCTATGGCCTTGTTTTGTAATTCAACAGTACAAAAAGCATTAATAAAAAGAATAAAAAAAAAAAAAAGAAAAAGAAAGACCTGGACCAGAGACCCCTCTCTTTTTTTAAATGTGGGTCTCAGCAGCCAGGCCGTCAAATTTAGCCTTTGTAAGGAAGGGTGGAATACTGGACTCTGTGACAGCAGGTCGTGTCGAAGTGGAAGCTTCCAGGGCCTTCCTATCGCCATCTTTACGATTTCGGCATACCAAGGCCTCCTGGGCCAGTTTGGGGCCACTAGGATTACTGGTATTCCCTCCTCTCTGATCCTGCGAAGCAGTCTTTGTAGAAGAGGGATCGGAGGGAATGCATAGATCAGTGAGAACTGATCCCATGGAGTCATTAGAGCATCTGTCCCGTAGGCTAGAGGATCTCTCGTTCTGGACACAAAGTTGTCCAATTTCTTGTTGAACCTGGAAGCTAGCAGGTCTACCTCTGGCTTTCCCCATCTCAGACATATGGCCTGAAAGATCTCGGGGTGGAGAGACCATTCTCCTGGTAGTAGCTGCTGACGACTCAGATAGTCCGCTTGCCAGTTTTCTATCCCCGGGATGAAGATTGCCGAAAGGCAAGGTACATGCTCTTCTGCCCATGCCAAGATCCGGTTCACCTCTCTTTGGGCTGCCCGACTGCGGGTGCCTCCTTGGTGATTGATGTAAGCTACTGCAGTAGCATTGTCGGATTGAACCCGAACTGGGTAGCCCTGTAACCTGTATGTCCAGGTTTTGAGGGCTAGATATACTGCCCGGATCTCTAGCACATTGATGGGCAGGATCCCCTGAGTCTTGGCCCAGGTTCCCTGGGTAGAAGCCTCCTCGAAAACTGCACCCCAGCCCGATAGGCTGGCATCCGTAGACACCACCTTCCAGGCCACTGGGAGGAAGCACTTTTCCTTCCGTAAATTCTTGGCTTCTAGCCACCAATTGAAGCTGTGGCGTACTTGTGAGGACAGGCGCATGGTTATATCCAGAGCTTGGCTCTTCCTGTTCCAGGAGGCTAAAATATTGCCTTGAAGTAGTCTCGAATGAAACTGGGCGTAAGGGACCGCCTCGAAGGAGGCTACCATGTTTCCCAATAGTCTCATGCAAAGGCGAATAGACGGCCTTTTGTTTGCTTTGACCTTGTGGATCAGGTCTTTCAGAGACTGTATCTTTGGCTCTGGCAGGTATACCCTGTTTTGGGCTGTATCTATGATCATGCCCAGGTACACTATCCTTCTTTGGGCCTGGAGAGAGGATTTTTGTAAGTTTATAATCCATCCTAAATGCTCCAGGTATCTTGCTGTAGTGAGCACAGCGTGATCCAATCCTTCCTTTGACTGATCTATTACCAGTAGATCGTCTAGATAGGCTGTTACCGCTATGCCCTGTGTTCTTAGGTTTGCCAACAAAGGAGCTAGCACCTTTGTGAATACTCTGGGCACGGTGGCTACACCAAAACGGCAGGGCCACAAATTGAAAGTGGCGATGTTCTACCGCAAACCTTAGGAATCTTTGGTGAGCGGGGAGGATTGGTATGTGTAGATATGCGTCTTTGATATCTATGGACGCCATGAAATCTCCGCCTTTTAAAGTAGCGACCACGGATCGAATCGTTTCCAATCGAAAATGGCGAACGTTCAGAAACCGATTTAGAGATTTTAGATCCAGGATGGGTCTGACTTCTCCGTTTGGCTTTGGAATCACAAAGAGGTTTGAGTAAAAACCTGAACCTTGCTCCTTTTGGGGTACCTCTGTAACCACACCTTGAGCCATTAAGTGATTCAAACCTTTGAAGAAGGATCCTCTTTTTTGTGGATCCTTGGAGAGTCTTGAACCTCGGAATTGAGAAGATGGGATCTCTCGAAATTCCAATTTGTACCCTGAGGATATTGTGGATACAACCCATTTGTCCTGGGTTTCTGTCCTCCAAGTCGCTGAGAACTGACGAAGCCTTCCCCCCACTCGGCCGAGCGGGGGCGCCCCTTCAATGAGAGGTTTTGGGGGCTTGCTTATTAGCTCTTGCACCCCACGGCTTCTTGTTCTTCTGAGCCTGTTCTTTGGCTTTTGTGGGCGGCTGAAAAGGCCGTCGCCACTGGCTGGAGTCTGATTTTCCGGGAGCTGGGGAGAGAGTGCGTTTAAAACAAGGTCTCTTGTTTTTCTTTCTCTCAGGTAAAAGTGTCGTTTTACCACTTGATATCTTTTGGATATATTTTTCTAAATCTTCCCCAAATAGGCGTTCGCCATGGAACGGGAAACTTGCCAACCACTTTTTGCATGGGGCTTCCGCTGACCAATGCTTAAGCCAAAGTACTCTACGCATCTGTACCAGCTGGAGTGTAAGGCGTGATGCCTGTATGATAGAATCTCTCATGGCATCCACTGTGAAGCATAAGGCTTTAGGCAAATTATCCCAATTTTTAGCCTGCTCTGAAGGCAGCTCCTTCAGCCCCTGCTTTACCTGTTGGCAGATGACCTGACACATACCGACTGCTGCTACTGCAGGTTGGGTAATTGAGCCGGCCAAAAGGAAGGAGGATTTCAGTAGGGATTCCAACTTCTTCTCAGAAGGATCTTTAAACACTTGTACATTATCCACCGGACATGTCAGGTTCTTATTTACACAAGAAAAAGCCGCATCTATCGAAGGCAGGCTCCATTTCTTTAAAAAAAATTCCTCCATAGGATAAAGAATGTTAAACCTTTTTGGAGGTGAGAAACGCTTATCTGGATGCTGCCAGTCTGCGTACATTAGATCCTCTAGTAAGGGATGAACCGGGAAGGAGCATTCACCTAGGCGGGATCGTAACGACCCTAGGGAGGAGACCGGTGATTCTGTTACCTCCGAAGAGGATAACTTAAATGCAGATCGCACTGTCCCTGCATAACATTGCACCTGAGACTTCAAAATCTGGGATACCGAGAAAGGCTCATCCGATATCCCTGATCCGTCTGACTCCTCATCCTCTGCTGATGTAGCCTCCTCCTCATCCTCCTCTTGTTCAGGTACTTCTGAAGGGAGGTTTACCTCTGGAGGAGATCTGCTTCACTTATTGTCCTTTTTAGAGGATTTAGCGATCAAGGTAGCAATTCTTTCCTCCAGATTGTTTAGGGCTGCTGATAAAGTGTCCTCAGTGACATATGCAGGCCCAGGCTTCACTGGGGAAGCTGCTATACCTGACAAAGGTAATGGCTCATCCTGTATAGATGCCTTCGGCAAAACAGGAGAGGAAGGTACCGATTCAGCACCGCTAGAGCCCTCAGGTGGTGGTGCTTTTTTATCTTTTCTTACCCGCACCATCTTCCTTGGAAGGGTTACTGTTTAGCAAAAAAACAAGGTACCTAGATGCATATACTACCGTGCTTAGTTTAGCAATTACATATAGTATGCAACTTATAACACATAGCTATGCATAACATGGATGTCTTCTATGAAGTACCCAGTCCAACCACATGGAGTCTTACGTCCCTGTATTGCTGCTGTGTTTTTGTGCTCGGAACAAGAGAACAACGAACTTGCTTGATGCTGCAGTGTTTGTACACTGACAGATTTTAACTCTGGCGCCGTTTCTCGTGCCTGCGCGCGCCTGCGTGCCCGCGCACGCTACTGCGGCCTCCCGCCCCCCCTCCTCCGATAAAGCGCGCTCCCGCGCGCGTCCTATTGCGGCCACTATGGCGCTGGCTACAGCGAGAGTGCTCTCATCTAGGCTCTCTGATCCAACTTTACCTGCCCTGCAGGAGTCTGGTCAGCCTCTGGAGGAGGAGCGGGGTTTCAAGCAAGCTCAGCAGCAGAAGGACCCACAGTGTGCTTTGCCGAAGCAGACACTGCCAGAGTGAGGTGAGATCTGACTCAGCTCTTTACTCCCCCCAGTGGCGGAAAAAAGGGAAGACATCCATACTTTTTTTGGAAAGATCCTTAAACTTAGTTTAGGACTCTAACCACTTACCTTTCCTCGCCGCAGGTTTTTTTACCAATTTTCACCCATCACGGCGGGCTATGTGTGCCAACCTTCAGGGATATGGGTTCCTATTTAAAGGATACCTCTCCCCTGGGCCTTGTATAAGACTCTTACCAGGACTTTTAGCGAAGTAGCGAAAGTGCTGGATCTTAGAGCCCAGTCCTCCGAAGAGAGACTTACAGGTGACGCCTCATGGGTGAGGCCCGGATCCCATCCAGTTTTGGCTTAACTTTGTAGGCGTCTTGGATGGGTCCGAAAGCATAGCTCTTTTACCCCCAGAGGGTCTCTTTGGTAGAGCTTTCCTTTAGCACCTCCTAACGCGTCCAACACCTTTCGACACTGGCGAAAAAACTGAGGTACTCCCCTGATGGGAGGGGTTATATGGAGGGGAACTGTCTTCCATTGGTTGTGCCAGTGTCCAATCACCGCTGGTGACCCTTAACCCATTATGTAATGATTGGCTCTGTGTCCCGTGGTGTACGATAAAGAAAAAGGTTTAACCCCCTTGATCACCCCCCAGGTAACCCTTTCACCCCCTAGCACCGCCGTCGCTATGCGATCATTTTTCTGATCGATGTCTTAGCGTCGGTGATGCTGATCGGTAGCCAGTAATTTTTTTTAGGTTCGCCGCAGGTTTTTATAGCGTCGGGTACCCCCATATATTACCTAATAAAGGTTTAACCCCCTTGATCGCCCCCCAGGTAACCCTTTCACCCCCTATCACCACTGTCACTAAGCGATAATTTTTCTGATCGCTGTCTTAGCGTCGGTGATGCAGATCGGTAGCCAGTAATTTTTTTTAGGTTTGCCGCAGGTTTTTATAGCGTCAGGTACCCCAATATATTACCTAATAAAGGTTTAACCCCCTTGATCGCCCCCCAGGTAACCCTTTCACCCCCTATCACCACTGTCGCTAAGGGATCATTTTTCTGATCGCTGTCTTAGCGTCGGTGATGCCGATAGGTAGCCAGTTATTTTTTTTTTAGGTTCGCCGTCAGGTTTTTATATAGCATCAGGTACCCCCATATATTACCTAATAAAGGTTTTAACCCCCTAATTGCCCCTAGTTAACCCTTTCACCAGTGATCATCATATAAGTGTTACGGGTGACGCTGGTTAGTTAGTTTGCTTTTTATAGTGTCAGGGCACCCGCCGTATATAACCCAATAAAGGTTTAACCCCCTGATCGCCCGGGGGTGATATCAATTAGGTTTTAGCATCAGAGAGGGTCTGCGTCACACCCCAGGCAGCGTCAGGTTAGTGCCAGTAGCGCTAACACCCACGCGTTAAGCATACACCCCCCTTAGTGGTATAGTATCTGAACAGATCAATATATGATCTGATCAGATCTATACTAGCGTCCCCAGCAGTTTAGGGTTCCCAAAAACGCAGCGTTAGCGGGATCAGCCCAGATACCTGCTAGCACCTGCGTTTTGCCCCTCCGTCCAGCCCAGGCCACCCAAGTGCAGTATCGATCGATCACTGTCACTTGCAAAACACAACACACATAACTGCAGCGTTCGCAGAGACAGGCCTGATCCCTGCGACTCCAGTGCTGTAGGAGGTGATTTCACCACCACAGTTAAAAAAAAAAAAAAAAAAGCATATATGCCGAAGCATTGGGGCAGCAGGGGCGGAGGAGCGATTTTGCTCCTAATGCCGCGTACATACGGTCGAAATTCCGATGGAGGCTTGCCCGTGGAAAAGTCTGACCATGTGTACGCGGCATAACTTTTGCGGGAAGATGCCCCCATGCTTCGGCATATATAAATGGTGCATGTATGCCCATCAGTAGAAGTGGGTGGATGAAGGGCGGTATTCTAATGGTGGGCATACCCACCGATCAATCTTTTTTTTTCGTTCAGCCAACAGGCTGCATGAAAAAAAAGATTACAATACATGTCCAACAAGGACCAGCAACGTACTGGTATGTTGCTGGACTTTGAATGTTTATACCAGAATGATGCCTGTGGGTTTAGGTATCATCTTGGTATCATTCTTTTCAGCCAGCGGCCGGCTTTCATGTAAAAGCAATCCTAGTGGCTAATTAGCCTCTGGACTGCTTTTACAAGCAGTGGGAGGGAATGTCCCCCCCCCCGGATATAAAAAGCGCCATTGGGAAAGCATTTTATCACACCGATCTTGGTGTGGTCAGATGCTTTGAGGGCAGAGGAAAGATCTAGGGTCCAATAGACCCCAGTTTTTTCAAAAAAAGAGTACCTGTCATTACCTATTGCTATCATAGGGGATATTTACATTCCCTGAGATAACAATAAAAATGATAAAATAAAATAAAATATGGAAGCAACAGTTTAAAAATAAAATAAAAAAGCAAAATTAATAAAAAAAAAAAAAAAAAAAAAAAAAAAAAGCACCCCTGTCCTGCCCTGCTTTTGCCCAATGGCGAACGCAAGCGTCGGTCTGGCGTCATATGTAAACAGCAATTGCACCATGCATGTGAGGTATCACCGCGAAGGTCAGATCGAGGGCAGTAATTTTAGCAGTAGACCTCCTCTGTAAATCTAACGGGGTAACCTGTAAAGGCTTTTAAAGGCTTTTAAAAATGTATGTAGTTTGTCGCCAATGCGCGTTTGTGCGAAATTTTAAAGCATGTCGTGTTTGGTATCTATGTACTCGGCCTAAGATCATCTTTTTTATTTCATCAAACATTTGGGCAATATAGTGTGTTTTAGTGCGTTAAAATTAAAAAAAGTGTATTTTTTCCCCAAAAAATGCGTTTGAAAAATCGCTGCGCAAATACTGTGTAGAAAAAAAAAATGCAACACCCACCATTTTATTCTGTAGGGCCTTTGCTTTAAAAATATATATAATGTTTGGGGGTTTAACATAATTTTCTTGGAAAAAAAAATATGTTTTCATGTAAACAAAAAGTGTCAAAAAGGGCTTTGTCTTCAAGTGGTTAGAAGAGTGGATGTAAGCTTCCTAATGTTGTGTATAAAATGCCAGAACAGTTCAAAACCCCCCCAAATGACCCCATTTTGGAAAGTAGACACCCCAAGCTATATACTGAGAGGCATGTCGAGTCCATGGAATATTTTATATGTTGACACAAGTTGCGGAAAAAATACTTTTTTTTTTTTTTTGCACAAAGTTGTCACTAAATGATATATTGCTCAAACATGCCATGGGCATATGTGGAATTACACCCCAAAATACATTCTGTTGCTTCTCCTGAGTACGGGGATACCACATGTGTGAGACTTTTTGGGAGCCTAGCCGCGTACGGGACCCCAAAAACCAATCACCGCCTTCAGGCTTTCTAAGGGTGTCAATTTTTGATTTCACTTCTCACTGCCTATCACAGTTTCGGAGGCCATGGAATGCCCAGATGGCACAAAACCCCCCCAAATGACCCCATTTTGGAAAGTAGACACCCCAAGCTATTTGCTGAGAGGTATTGTGAGTATTTTGCAGATCTCGCTTTTTGTCACAAAGTTTTGAAAATTGAAAAAAAATTATATATATATATATGTATATATATATATATATATATATATATATATATATATATATATATATGTTCTTACTTCATTTTCAAAAACAAATGAGAGCTGTAAAATACTCGCCATGCCTCTCAGCAAACAGCTTGGGGTGTCTACTTTCCAAAATGGGGTCATTTGGGGGGGGTTTTGTGCTATTTTGGCATTTTATGGCCTTCGAAACTGTGATAGGTAGTGAGGAGTCAAATCGAAAATTTGTGCCTAGAAATCCTGAAGGCGGTGATTGGTTTTCGGGGTCCCGTACGCGGCTAGGCTCCTAAAAAGTCCCACACATGTGGTATCCCCGTACTCAGGAGAAGCAGCAAAATTTATTTTGGGGTGCAATTCCACATATAACCATGGCACGTGTGAGCAATATATCATTTAGTGACAACTTTTTGTAATTTTTTTTTTTTTTTGTCATTATTCAATCACTTGGGACAAAAAAAAAATATATATATATTCAATGGGCTCTAAAGGCCTCTCAGCAAATTCCTTGGGGTGTCTACTTTCTAAAATGGGGTCATTTGGGGGGGTTTTGTACTGCCCTGCCATTTTAGCACCTCAAGAAATGAGATAGGCAGTCATAAATTTAAAGCTGTGTAAATTCCAGAAAATGTACCCTAGTTTGTAAACGCTATAACTTTTGCGCAAACCAATAAATATACGCTTATTGACATTTTTTTTACTAAAGACATGTGGCTGAATACATTTTGGCCTAAATGTATGACTACAATTGAGTTTATTCGATTTTTCTTATAACAAAAAGTAGAAAATATCATTGTTTTTCAAAATTTTCGGTCTTTTTCCGTTTATATCGCAAAAAATAAAAATCGCAGAGGCAATCAAATACCATTAAAATAAAGCTCTATTTGTGGGAAGAAAAGGACGCAAATTTCGTTTGGGTACAACATTGCATGTCCGCACAATTTACAGTTAAAGCAGCGCAGTGCAAAATTCTGAATTCACCTCTGGTCCTTTAGCTACCAAATGGTCCGGGGCTTAAGTGGTTAAGGCAAACTTCCTGTCTACAGCCCACTGCAGGAAGTCCAGAATTCTGCCTATAACGTACTTACGTGGATGCCATTTCCTGGCCTCACACCAAGTGATGTACGCCTTCCAGACTCTATAGTAAATCTGCCTGGATACAGGCTTCCTGGCATTGATTATAGTAGATACCACAGAGTTAGAGAGACCTCTCTTTTTTAGGATGTGGGATTCAATAGCCAGGCCGTTAAACCTAGAGTTAGTAAGGAAGGGTGGTATATCGGTCCTTGCGAAAGCAGGTCCGAACGACGTGGAAGGGTCCAAGGACTCCCCACAGACATTTTTACAATCTCCGCGTACCAGGCCCTTCGGGGCCACGCTGGAGCCACCAGAATCACCGGCTTCTTTTCCAACCTGACTCTGCGAAGGAGTCGAGGCAACAATTGTAGCGGAGGGAAAGCATATATCAGTTTGAACTGATCCCAAGGGAACACCAGAGCATCCGAGCCGCAAGTGAGGGGATCCCTTGTCCGGGAGACAAATCTGTCCACCTTTGCGTTGAATCTGGATGCTAGCAGATCTACATCCGGTGTTCCCCACCGCTGACATATTGCTCGGAAGACCTCGGGATGAAGGGACCATTCCCCTGGGCATAACTGTTAGCGACTCAGAAAGTCCGCCTTCCAATTCTCCACCCCTGGAATGAAGACAGCTGATATGCATGGGACATGCTTTTCTGCCCATTCCAGGATGTGACTTACTTCCCTCTGGGCTGCACGACTCCTGGTGCCCCCTTGATGATTGATATATGCCACTGCCGTGGCATTGTCTGATTGAATTCTGACAGGGGACCCTAGGAGTTTGGATGTCCATGCTACTAGGGCATACCGGGCTGCTCGTATCTCTAAGAGATTGATGGGCAGGGTCTTTTCTGTATCTGACCATCTGCCCTGGAGAGACCATTGCTCCAGTACTGCCCCCCAGCCTATAAGGCTGGCATCTGTAGTGACCACCTTCCAGGAAATCGGACTGAAGGATTTTCCCTTCTGGAGATTCTGGGGGACCAACCACCAGCAGAGACTCTTCCGAACGGAAGGGGATAAGGACATCGGGAAGTCTAGAGCCTGAACCTTTCTGTTCCAGGCTGACCGTATGGCCCTCTGCAAATTCCTTGAGTGGAATTGGGCGTATGGCACAGCTTCGAATGATGCTACCATCTTTCCCAGCAGCCTCATGCACAGGCGTATGGACGGCTGTCTTTTTGCACAAAGTAGGCGGACCAAGTCCCTCAAAGAGGATACTTTGTCTTGAGGTAGGAAAATCTTCCTCTGGTCTGAATCCAGCCGTAGCCCTAAGTACACCAGACTTTTGACTGGCTGTAGGGCTGACTTGTCCAGGTTGATGATCCAACCGTGAGATTCTAGATACCTGATCGTATCGAGAATTACCACCTCTAGTTTGGCAACTGAGTGGTCCATCAACAACAGGTCGTCTAGGTATGCCATTATTGTTACACCTCGTGTTCTTAGATCGGCCAACAGTGGGGCCAGAATTTTTGTGAGCACCCGTGGTGCTGTGGCCAGACCGAAGGGTAAGGCTCTGAACTGAAAATGGCGCCCTTCTACCGCAAAGCGTAGAAATCTTTGATGACCTGGAAAGATGGGAACATGCAAGTAAGCATCTTTGATGTCGATCGAGGCTAACCATTCCTCCCCTTGTAGGGCAGCGGCTACCGACCGGATCGACTCCATCCGAAAGGATCGGATGTTCAGGAATTTGTTTAGACCCTTTAGATCCAATATGGGTCTTATGTCCCCGTTTGGTTTCGGGACTGTGAAAAGGTTTGAGTAGAAACCCAACCCCCACTCTTCCATAGGAACCTCCATAATTACTCCTTGGAGCAATAGTTGTTTTAACGCCAACAGGAGAGACCTCCTTTTTAGAGGGTCTTTTGGCATGCCTGACCACATAAAATGGGAAGGAGGAGACTCTCTTAACTCCAATTTGTATCCCAGAGTTACAGCGGAGAGCACCCATCTGTCTCTGATCGTCTCCCGCCAGGTCTCTGCGAACAACCGAAGTCTTCCCCCCACCCGTTTGAGTGGGGGCAGCCCTTCATAGGCTTGACTTGGAGGCTGGTTTAGTACCTCTTCGGATCCAGGGTTTTTTGTTACCCTGTGATTGTCCCTGATTTTTACCTCCGGAGTTTGACCGAGGAGGAACAAATAGTTTATCAGGATGTTCCCAGTCCTGGTATATAAGTCCTTCCAGTAACGGATGAATTGGAAAGGAAGAATTAGTCTGGGGAGCTTTTAGCGACCCCAATGAGGAGACAGAAGTAGTTGATGATTCAACAAGAGGCATTTTAAATGCTGATCGAACCATGTCAGTTAGGGTCTGAACCCATAATCTTTCAGCTTGTGATGCTGAGAATGGTTCTTCTACTGTCGATTCCTCAAAGACAGAGTCAACCTCATCCTGATCCCCTTCAGGTAGGTCAATCCCTTCTTGGGACTGTTGCTCTGCCAACAGGTACTCTGACGGAGGTGACGGAGATCTGGCGCGCTTTCTTTCCCGTAGGGAAGAAGCGATCAATGCTGCCAATCTTTCCTCCAATCCTCCCAGAGTTGAGGCAAAAACCTCCTCTGTTATATACACAGGAGCAGGTGGACTGAGGACAGACGCAGTACCTGGCACTCCTGGGGGTACTCTATGGGTGCTAACCTCTGATTTCTCAGGGGGTAGGTGCAGATGCCTGCTCCAGATCCTCAGAGCCCGATGGAGACCCCTTACACTTCCTGAGAGGTAAGTCCCGGTGCTTTTTAGGCGGCATATTCCTTAGTCCAAAGCTGAGGTATTCCAGCCGCAGTACACCCTTTACTGAAATAGTCTAATGCAATTTGCTGCTATGTGTATCAGTGGGTGTCTACCAATGCGCCTTTCTAGGGGGATGCCTGTATCAACCGCCTGCTGTAAACCTGCTATGACATGTTACCAGCCCCCTCTTTTGCTCTGTTCTCCACAGCTAGTGCATCGGACTGAGTCCTTTTACCTTGCTGGGACGCTCGCACATGCGCAGAAGCGCCCGGCGCACAGAGCGCGTCATCCGCCCGGCTCCGCCCCTTTTTGCGGCCTGTCTTTATAAAAAGAAAGCGTGTGCGCGCGCGCGTGCACGTGTGCGCTATCAGCGCTATCCAGGGAGAGGAGCCAGGGCCCCTGTTTCCACCAGGACCCAGGGATGGAAGAGACTTTCTAGGCAACATGACAGAAGGATGCAGCTTCCCTTACAGAGAGCTTACCATCTGCCTGGACTTTTACCATGGAAGGAAATAGTCCCAGAAAAAAAGACGTTCCACAGCGGCCTCTAGTGGACAAACACAGGTACCGCACCTTGTCTTTTTTTTTTTTTTCAAACTTCCTCTATGAAAAACATTTCTAGGATTTAGCAGTTCTTTAGGCATATACAGCTATTAGTGGGAATACCGTTAGGTAACAGGCAGAAAGACATATTAGGATTGAGGGCCCCTCAATAGAACCAAGTTCCTGAGGGGCCCCCACTTACCTTTTCCCCGCCGCAGGACTCTGTTTGGTCCACAGGAGCCCAAACTTCACCTCTCACGGCAGGCATTGTACGTAGACCTTCAGGGACCGGGTTCCCAAGGATTCCACTCCCCTGGACCTGTATAGCACCCTGCACAGAAAACATCTTGGTTTTGGGTATGACCAGAGCTCTGGATCCCAGGGTCCAGCCCTCCTAAGAGAGGCGTTACAGGCAAAACCTTGCTCTTCTTTGCAAGGCCCGGGTACCGACCGTTTAGCTATGAAGCCTTTTTGGTCGGATCCGGAATAGCTTGCTAAGGCCCAAAAGAACCTGTACACAAGCCCAGATGAAAACATGTTAACCTTGGCCAACACCTTAGACACTGGCAAAAAACTGAGGTACTCCCGGATGGGAGGGGCTTATATAGGGGAGGGTACTTCCGGTCTTGGAAGTTGCCAGTGCCAGCACCTGAAGGTAAACTATATAACCCACATAGTAATGACTATGTCGCTCTGTGTCCCGTGATGTACGAGAAAGAAAACCAATGTAGTCCACACTTTGGGCACACAAAATAAACACTCAGCTCACTGCCAGTATAAACAAGTCCCACTCCAGGGTTTATGGTTCCCGTCTGCTTTTGGGTCCAAACAGGGGCCATAAGAGCTCACGAGGCTGTGTCCTGCTCTCTCAACCCCTCACAGACTGCTGTTCACATGATGGGACTTGTAGTTCTGCAACAGCTGGAGGGCCCCAGGTTGCCTACCCCTGCTCTAGTGTTTATAATAGCATGTTATTTCCATACATTTTATCACCACATTTATGTGTACAGTGATGACTTTTTAAAATCTGAAGAAAAAAAAAAACGATACATGTTAAATTTTGCCATTTAAAAGGAATCAGTTCAAATATTACCTTCTTCCCAATCAGCATTATTTTACAACCATTCTGTACACCCAGGGCTTGTAAAGTCTGTTCCATCTCTTTAAGGGATTTTCCTAGAAAACACAACAAACATTGGAGAAGCTTGACCCTGCACATAGCCATAACGGTGCGTTATCCGTTACTGTGTTATGGTAACATTTTGTTCCTACTTTGTGAGCTAAATACTCTCAAAAAGAGAACACTCATCTTGTTGGATGTCATGAATAGATCATTAACTTTGAGGGTAAAGGGTAGTAGCAGTCAAAAGCATAAAATTCAATATAAAAACTGAAAAAAAAAAAAAAAAAGGCCAGGGCTACACTAGAAATTCAATCTATATGCTACAGAGAGATGTACCTACTCACTGGTAGTCATCTCATTAGCAGCACATTCATTTCAGGGTGCTGTATAAGAGGAAACTGCCAAAAAGTAGTTGAGTTTTTCAGCAGCAGAGAGATTTAATCACCAATATAGTCACAGCCTTATGCCGCGTACACACGACCATTTTTCTCGTCTGGAAAAATTAATTTTTTTCTCTTTGACGAGAAAAACGACCGTGTGTGGGCTTTTCATCATTTTTCCAGACGAGAAAAATTAGAACATGCTCTAATTTTTCTCGTCGTGATTCACAGCATTTTTTTCCGCTGCAGTTTTACCATAGGAAAACACTGCCAGGGAGCCTACACACGGTCGTTTTTCTTGACCAAGAGAAAAAATGTCAGGAAAACCGGCCGTGTGTAGGGGACCAAGCCGTTCCTCGTTTTTCCCGTCGATTTTCTCGACGGTGTTTTCACCGTCGAGAAAATCGATCGGGTGTACACGCCATTAGGCTGGCCATCCATGGATCAACGGAATAGATTCTCCCATCCACACAAGCGGAGTGGATGGAGGAATCCTCCTAGCTGTGGTATATTCTGACAGTGAGGACATTCTCCAGTGTCAGAATACACTGATCTGCGCTGTAGCGCTTATCATAGAATTTTTTTTCAACAAGCCAGTTCCAGAGAAGTTAATCAGATCAACGTTTCTGGAACAGGAACAGCCATAGATACGGTAGATCAAATTGGTCCCATTCTTTAGATTTTAGTAAATCTAAATAAGATGGTACAGAGATACAACCATATTGTAATATATATGGGCAGTTATATAAAAACTTGAGAGTCAGTTGTCATGTGAATTATTTAATCCGTATATAAACATTTCTTGTATCATTCCTGTGCATAGTATTGTTTCTAACAAACCTAATTTAAGTGGTGTAGGCTTACATGCAAAGTGATGTGGAGCCTCAAAAACCCATGGCTGGTAGATGTTTGGCTCTGCACACAGATTGCATCCAGCACCGGGTATAGGTTTGATTTTATTCCAAGTAACCCCTATAGGTCTGACACTGTTTATTATTTACTAAGCTACATGTTAGCACCTGAAAAACAAATATACAATGTTACCCTTGTAAATGAGTCTTTGTGAGGCGATGGGTACACCAGTGACTTTCTCCACAATCAATGCCAAGTCTTGAAGAGTTGGATCATCATCTTGTTCTTCTTGGGTCACCACCTGCAGTTTGTGCTTCTCACTTCCTGTAACACAAACATTTGCTATCACTATTACTTTCAGACTCAGCTTCAACTGGATCTGAGATGAAAACTATATGAAATATTCATTATCACAACTGATTCATTCAGCATAGCTCATGCTTTCTTCTAATTGAAGAGCTTTAGCTGTGACTCAGCAGAGGGCACATTGAACCTCTGCAATGAGACCACACACAGAGCAAGGGTCCTTCTCTGCAGCATGCTGGCAGGGGATGTGGCTGCATAGTAAAAAAAAAAGAACTGGAAGCCTTTGAACACCTTTTCTTTGTATGCATCTGGAATATATTTAGTTGCTTTAAACACAGTCCCAACCCTTCTTTTCCACCACTCTACCCGCCATTCATGATTATTTTAAAAGGCACAGAAAGCCACTTGTGTTGGACTCCATTGTGCTCCTCGCCTGAGCCGCTTCCCTCTTCTGCTAGTAGGGATTGGTGATGCAGCGTAGTGGTGCGGGCCTGCTGCCTACCAGTCATGTCACCGCCCCTCTTTCTGACATAATTGCACCATTGCAGTGATTAGCTAAAGGGGGAAAGGTATTATTTGAGTGGGGGGGGGGGTCACTGGTTGGAGAGCAGGCTCAACATAACTACCGCTACCAGTAGATACATTATTTTTTCTAGGGTTGCGCCGATACCAAGCATTTGCACGACCACTCATGCAAATGCTCTGATACCTGAAACTGACACCTTTGCTATGCGATTTAAGCCCATACAAAATTAATGGGCTCAAATCACACTGCAAAGAATTGCATGTGATTTGCACAGAAATGCGGTGTAATTCCTGTACAAATCACATGCTGGTTTCCCCTACCACTCCTGTGTGAACCCAAGCTTGTCATAGTGACTTCAGCCTGGGTTCACACAAGAGCGGTGCAGGAAACCGCATGCGATTTGGATAGGCATCACACGGCATTCCTGTTTAAATTGCATGCGATTCTTTGCAGTGTGATTTTAGCCTATTCATTTTGTATGGGCTCAAATCGCACTGCAAAGGTATCGATCGGTACTCGGTATCGCTGAGTACTTGACAAAGTTTATTGGTACTTTTACTCGCCGGTAAAAAACCCAAATTTTTTCACTTCCTTTAATAGGTCAAGTGGTCCAGCTTAAAGGGGTTGTAAAGGTTCATTTTTTATTTTCTAAATAGGTTCCTTTAAGCTAGTGCATTGTTGGTTCACTTACCTTTTCCTTTGATTTACCTTCTAAATGTTTTTTTTCTTTGTCTGAATTTCTCACTTCCTGTTTCTCCTCACTAAACTTCACACCATCATCCGAGTGGTGTGGAGTCAGCCAGAACAGCTTACTAAACAGCTTACTGAGGAGGAACAGGAAGTGAGAAATTCAGACAAAGAAAACAAAGAAAAAATATTTAGAAGGGAAATCAAAGGAAAAGGTAAGTGAACCAACAATGCACTAGCTTAAAGGAATCTATTTAGAAAATAAAAAACAAACCTTTACAACCCCCTTTAAGTTATATTTTAGTTTTTGATTAAAGTGCCATATATCCTGGAACCGTGTTCTTTTATCCTTAATAAAGTGTGGAAAAGATGGGTTGAGCTTGGCAATCTTTTTTCTTTTAAATACTGCAGAAGGGCCATACTTGAAAACAAAAATCACTAGTAGGCCCTAAAGCCCAACTGATCATCCAGTTTAATGGTATGGTTCACTAAAAACTGCCTTTGCATAAAAAGGGACGTTTAAATAAAAACATGCTGTGCAGCTTTAGGCTCCGTTCACACAGGATGCTGATGCAGCTCCCAGCAGGGGTCCAGTGCGTCCTGGTTCACCGTTTCAGGTCCGATTTCAGCCCGAATTTTGGGCTGAATTCGGACCTAAAAAACAGACCAAAAGACGCACAGGGCTTCTGTGCAAATTCGCACCGGAGCCGCATCGAAGATATGTGAAGCGGCTCCATAGAGAGCCTTTTACATTCTCCTGCTATTGCGTATTGCATGGATATGCAATTAGCGGACCTCCAGATGTTGCAAAACTACAAGTCCCATCATGCCTCTGCCTCTGGGTGTCATGCTTGCTGCTGTCAAAGTCTCGCTATGCCTAATGGGACTTGTAGATTAGCAACAGCTAGAGGTCCACTAATTGCATATCCCTGGCGTATTGGATGCGGGGATCCCGCATCCAATTCGCAATAGTGTGAACCCGGCCTTAACCAAAGTAGAATAATGCCCTTGCTATAGGTGTAGGCCATTTACATATCCCATGAAGCCTGAATAGAATACTTCTAGGACATTGCTGAGAAAAGCCTAGCTGTTACTTTGCCTTCACTATCTCAGCAGTAAACTCTTTCTCCAATTCAACCCCCCCCCCCCCACATGCACGTTGCATGCTCAGATCGCCTAGGCAACACAAGCGTATATCTGTCAAACCCCTCCATAAAAAAGTGCCATTTCCTAAAGAGGAGTGGGGGAGGAGGCCTTAAAATGGAACGTCCCCTTTTGGGTGAAGCTCTGCTTTAAATACCTCCAATGAAAGGAAGGGTTACCTGTTATAAAAACATGATATAAAATTTGAGTATAGTGTTGCATAGCCGAGTAATTATTAATCAAATTATCACAGCAAAAATGACATGGCACTGAAGAGTTACTACAGATGGTGCTACTTAAAGCTGAATTCCAGGTAAGGTGATTTTTACTCCGACCAATGTAAGCATGTAGGAGCCATACTTGTGGTATCCTCGTGTAAGCTGGAAATCACTGTAGTGGACATCACTAATACAGCGATCTCCACTAGCTTCTGGATCCCATGCTAAGCAGCTGCCCTGCTGCTTAATAAACACTTGCACGGCACGGCCATCATTTAGGGAACTCTTTTCATTTTCACCATCAAATACAAAGTGTTCTTTGATTGGACCAAGTGGATATCATAACTCCACCTTGTTCAATCAGAAAACTTTTTGCATTCATTGAGAATATGCAAAGGTGGGAATTTACTAAAACTGGAGCAGACCGAATCTGGAGGAGTCGTGCATGGTAATCAATCGGCTTGTTCCGTTAAAGTGCAACTTTACCCATAACAACCTGATAAATAATAATGTTCTTTAGCAAGGAACATAAATTCCATGTTAAGAATTATGCTACTAAAATTAGTGTGTGCTGTAAATTGCCTCCAGCATTGCTCCTGTTTCTTCTTGCTGAATGCTTCCATTTTGCTGAAGCCCAGAGCCCCTGAACAGCAGTAAATCATAAAATGGAACTAAACCCATCGATTTAATGGTTTCAAAAAACAGTTATATTCCTGGAATTGCTTACTGTCACGTTTGCTTGTTTTCCTTATCAAACTGTCAAACCATCAAATGTTTGGTATCATAACTGATCACACGTGTGGCGCCATGGCAGTTGCAGATCAAAACATAAGCAGCTTCCTTGGCTGTACAGGATAGGAGGGTTAAATTGTGCTTTTAGCCTGTTTCACACTGGTGCGACATGGAATCACACTTGTGAGAGCATGTCAAATTAAATGTTTCCCTAGGAGAGCTGTCTTAACTGATCCGACACAAGTCATTCCGACTTTAGAAAAGGTTCCTGCACAACTGTGGTCCGACTATTATACGTCAATGCCATAGAGTGTGAAAAGTCACATTAAAGCAGAGTTCCGCCTAAAAAAATAAAAATAAAAAAGTCAGCAGCTACAAATACTGCAGCTGCTGACTTTTAAAATAAGGACACTTACCTGTCCAGGGAGCCTGCGATGTCCTCACCCGAAGCTGGCCCGTCCCTCAGCTCTGGGTGGAGGTGCCGACATATTCACTACGGGAATAAGAAAGTGAAGCCTTGTAGCTTCACAGCCTGGTTCCCTACTGCGAATGCGCGAGTCGCGCTGCGCATCCTCACTGGTCCCTACTGTCTCATGGGACCTGTGTATCTCCCAGGAGACAGCGGGGGAGGGGCTGGACATGGGGTAGATCAGATACTGCAGCAATATTTTGCTGGAAGTGGGAGCAAATACCTGTATTAGACCAGTATCTACTCCCCCCTCCCCTCTGAAAGGTGCCAAATGTGACACCAGGGGGGGGAGGAATCCAGACAGCGGAGGTTCGATTTTTGGGTGGAACTCCGCTTTAAGTTGGACTGAAGTTGCAGGGCAAAGTGGGATCGGAAGTTGCTTGACATTCATGTCAGAGCAGTGTGAACCTGGGCTTAAGGCTGTCAGCAATTTGGCCTCTACAAACTCAGCAGTGCCTAAAAATGGAGAGCAACTGAGCATGTGCAGGGCGAGAGTGTTTTTTTTTTTTACTAAAGGCAAATCAGCTTTGCACTGAAAGTGCACTTGGAAGTGCAGTCGCTGTAGATCCAAGGGGGACATGCAAGGAAAATAAGAAAACGCATTTTAGCTTGCACATGATTGGATAATAAAATCAGCAGAGCTTCCCCTCATTTCAGATCTACCCCTCAGATTTACAGCGACTGCATTTCCAAGTGCACTTTCAATTCACTTTGCACTTGTAGTGCAAAGTGGATTTGCCTTTCGTGAATAACCCCCATTGTATTACTGGATTTTATACAGTACAGGCACTTTGTTTTAATGTGTTACATAGCTATACCTGCTAAAGGGCCAGCCTGAAGTGATCTAACAGTACTAAAGTTCCACTTTAAGCTTTAAAAATGAAAGTTAGGAGCTGCTTTGTTGGTTGCCATGCACAACTGCTCCATTCTTAGTAAATACCCCCTGAATGCTGCCCCCATGCTGGGTGAGACCTCTTTTGTTCAGTAAAGCACCAGAGCAGAACCTGGTGGCAATCATTGGAGTAGCAATGACTAATTACAGCGATTTCCAGCTTTCATTGGGATCCCACAAGTATGGCACAAGCTGGATCAATGTAGCTATGGTAAAATTGCCATACTTAGAATTTACCCCCATTTTTTTAAGCTGAGGTGGGGGGGGGGGTCCTAATAGGTCCCTTTTATGCAAAGGCTGCTTTTATATACAGATTTTATATATATATATATATATATATATATATATATATATATACACACACACACACACACACACACACACATATACATATATATATATATATATATATATATATATATATATATATATATATATATATATATAACAAAAGCAAGACCTTTGAAAACATCTCTGTCACTTGTCTATATAGAATTGTAATTGCAGCCTTGTACACCATCTTATTATTAATACATCTGATAAAGGTAAAACAAAAGACCTCTTTAATAAATAGTGGGAATAAAATACACACATAAGTAAATGTCCCTCTTTGTTGGCATCCTGCATCCTATACTTCCTGCCACAAGTAAGCTGTGAAATGAGACGAGTGGTGAGAGCGCTGAGAGAGTTCCCAGGTGTTAATAAACACATTACCATGTGTGAGGGTGATTGCCAGTCCTCTGTTGGAGCCCATATCTTCAGAATGCAGGAAGAAGTCTTGCTGGGAGAGATGCTATCACCCTCACTTCCTGTGCTGGCTGATGTCACATCCTGTTGCTTTCTGTTCTCCTGTCTTCAACAACTCCGCCGCCTCCATGTTTGTTAAGGGCAACTCCTTCTTTCGCTACAGCTCTCTGTATAACATAACTCCCAACTGTCCCTGATTTCGAGGGACTGTCCCTGATTTGGAGCAATGTCCCTCTTTCCTCCAAATTTGTCCCTCGTTTTGGTATGATCTATATAGTTGTATATACAATTCACTTTTTATCCTTCAATAAGTGTTTCCCAGTGCTAAACCTTTGTAAATTTCAAAAGGAATAGTAGTGGTAAAAAAAAAAAGCACTTGTTGATCTATTCAATAATTTTTTGTGTGTATAATTCTTCTTTAACCGCTTACGGACCAGCCGCCACAGTTATACTGTGTCAGGCTGGCTCCCCTGAGCGAACCGTCGTAGCTGTCACTTCAAGCGGGCTAGCAGGCACGGGGTGCCGATGCATTGGGGATATTTATTATAGCAAAAATATTGTGTTTTATTCAAAATTGTTGCTCTTTTTTTGTTTATAGCGCAAAAAATAAAAGTCACAGAGATGATCAAATACCACAAAAAGAAAGCTCTATTTGTGGGGGAAAAAAGGACGTAAATTCTGTTTGGGTACAATGTTGCATGACCGTGCAATTGTCAGTTAAAGCGACGCAGTGCTGTATCGCAAAAAATGGCCCGGTCATTGGGCAACCAATTATTCAGAGGCTAAAGTGGTTAAAGAGGCGTGACAGGGGAGGTGTCCTATGCCTACATACTTTTGCTAATAGGTGTCCCTCGTTCCCATCTCAGAAAGTTAGGAGGTATGCTATAATAAGAACCAAATATGTCTCTGCCTGTCTGGCTTTGACAGCTGTATACCGGCAGAGATGGGCAGACTTTTTTTTTTGGACTCAAGGACAGACCGGAAGTGACGTCAACGATGGGGGACGCGCGGCCTCAATGCATTTCGCAATTCTGCGTCATCAGGAAGCAGAATTGTCAAATTCAGTGTGGATTGCACTGAAGGCTGTTTGTGTTGGTGCTGACTGTAGCACCATTAAATGTAAGTGTGAAATCTGTCATTTTTATACTGGCAATTTTTTATGAAATGCACTTTGATACTTTTTATCACTTTCTCTGAGTGTTTTCTGTGATACTTCTGTAGCGCTACCCCCAGTTAAGAGAGCCGCTGGATTTGTTTCGGGCCCTGTGTACAGCACCGCCAACCCCCAGCAATCTACTCGACCCACTCTGGCACAGCTAGTCTAGGGATTGTTCTCGTATCACAATCTAACAGTATATGCACACAATCTATCTGTATTGCAAGGGTAACCGCTTTGCATGAAGATAACACACTGGTAGCAAGTGATAAAATATAAAGTTTCTTTACTTTGGATAAAAGGCACAAGGTTAACACATAACGCATATGTCGGTAGAGCCCTGCAGAAAGAAAGTATAAAACAGGCGATTACCCGCCAAGTGCAGCTATCTCTATCTATGCGCCCTTATGGCGCAGCAACAAAAGTTCTACCTACGGATCAGGCCTGACCCAGCTTTAGACTCAGTCTCTGTAAGATCAATTTCTTTGCATGCAACTTGACTGGTGGTGCACAACAGGAACAGTAATTTGTAATCCAAAGGGTAGGAAAATTAAAAAGGAGAATGAACCACTCACAGGAGACTACTCAACTCAGTTCCGCCACTAGTCTCCTGTGGGACAGTAAATAGAACCAGGAGGGCCAAGGCAGTCTCTAGGCCTAGTTAAAGTACAGTTTATATGAATGAGCAGGTGCTCGCTCACCACTCCGGACGCGATCCCAGTCCGGGACTTCCACCTACTGTGTCTCCGCACACGGTGTCCGCAACGGCCGGGTCCCGGGTCCAACTGATGTCCAAACTCGACAAGTCAGGTGCCACCCAGGCTCCGCAGTGGGGTGGAAGGCTCTCTGGAAGTTTGTGCAAGGCCCCTGGCTTCAGGCCCTGCACTGCAGCAGATCCGCACAGGAAGACCTGTTGATTGCAGTGCGGTGTCCAAAGAGGCCGAGCTCCACCTCGCCTTCTTCTTATATAGCCCCTCCCATGAGTCTCTGCGGTGGCTAAATGCACCCTGGGTGCCGAACGGGGTTCTGGGTAACGTAGTCCCGGGGCCTTAAAGGAGACCCCGCTACACTTCTATGAGAGAAAATTAGCAGGGGAATCAGGGTTGGTGAACCCTTTCTATCAATACGAGATCTCCCGGTTCCAGGGTACTATTGGATAATCAGGAGCTGATAATTATCCGAAGGCTGGTTATATATAGATGGTTGGTGAACGCACATCAGTCCCCCAAGGAGATTACAATCTAAGGTTCCTATTTCACATGCATACCTCCCACCATTCTGAAAAGAGCCGCAGGGCTGAGCCCTATTGTGTGTGTCTATGGATGCACACATCCCGGCTCGGGAACACATCTGCACATCTCCCCCGATTGCAAGCAGCTTGCTATGGTGTCGCACGCAAAAGAGACGGAGCAGAGAGTGCTCACAAGAAACCCCAGGAAAGGAGGTTCAGGGTCACTCTGTGCATCCAAAGTACAGGTAAGTATAACCTTTGCTTTCCTATTAATAACTGACCACACTTAGCAGGAAAACACTCCATGCTCATTGTGCCCATAGAGGAAAGCAGGCTGTGTCTGCTCTTCACCAGAGCAGACACGGATCTGTCATCCACCTGCCCAGCGGGGATCAGCAGAGAGATCCCCCAATGAGCAGGCAGATCCGCTTGTACAGTCCACCAGTGAGAAAGAGCCCTAGGCTTTATCATTCTTTTATACTGACTGATAGAAGCTGTAGGTTAAAGATTCTTGAGATTGGAAACTATTATGAACTTTAAGTTGGTTTTAGTTTTCTAAGCACCAATATTTGGCCTGGTATCAACCTCTTGCAGTTCCTGTATAGCAGGGCTTAAGTTTTAAGAAGAAGAAGAAGTACAAGGAGCCAATCAGTGCATGTGCTGACAAAGATCATGCTGGTGAGAAGAAAGAGCAGAGTAACAGAGAGATGAGCTCATCGCTGTGCTGCTTCTCCAGTCACAGGCTGGGGTGGGTCCAGGATGACCTGGGCTGAGGAAGTAGGTCTAAGTTCCCATTTACTTTGGTAAGGGGTTGGAAGTTAATATGACCAAGTCTATGGCATTGAATGTCTCGGTTCCCCTGGACTTGGCCGATCGCCTTAAGGACCCTTACCCTTTCATTTGGAACCCTACCCTTATTCCCTACTTGGGGATACAGCTGACAAATTTAATTACCCCACCCCCTCATTTTATCAACTGGAGACAGACCTTCAACAGTGGTCCTTACATAGTTTATCATGATTGGGTAGAGTTCATACAGTCAAAATTACGTTATTGCCTAGAATACTCTATTTCTTTAGGTCTCTGCCTATCCCTGTTCTCAGAGCTGGCTCGTTTTGAAGCAAAAATGATACGCTATATCTGGGGCAATAAAGGGCACCATTTTTCAAGGAGAATTCTATTTTTACCCTAAAATTTAGTGAGGGCTGGGATTGCCTAATCTGTTTCATTACTATCAGGCTGCTCATTTGACTCAACTCTCCGTGGTATACTCTCGATACGCCAAACCAGACTGGGTATACATGAAATGGATGACCACTCCAGGCTATACATTGGACTATCTTCTGTGGAGCTCCACTAAGCAACGGCCCCCCATTTTGGCACCTACCCTTTCTCACTCGGTTGCTATGTATGATAAGCTCTGTGTTAATAGTGATTTGGTGTCCCAATTTCATCTGTTAGCGCATATATCCAGATTTCCCTTCAGGTGTGGACATTAAGTTCTTTAAGTGGTGGCTAGATAAGGGGCTGTACAGAATTTGGCACTTTACTGCACATAGGGGACCCTTTACACTACGTCACTGTAATGAGGTTCTCAAAATAGCTCAATGAGAGCCTTTCCGTTTTTTTCAAATATTGCACTTCCTACAGTCACTCTGGCCAGTTAAGCTAGACCATTACTAGGTAATACCGTATGAAAAATGGTGCATTCAGGACACGGATCAGGGAGGGGGCATCTCCCTTATTTATGGGCTATTACTAGGCTCTCCTCCCAAGTTCCCCTATATGGTGGATTGGGATGCGGATTTGGCAGAAGAAAGGAAATTGGAGGTATGGCACAAATGGTATCCTGAATGTAGCCATAGTAGAAGCAAATTTAAAGATGCTCACTCGCTGGTACCTGGTCCCAACATGGTTAGCCAAAATGTACCCATCTGTGTCCCCATTGTGCTTCAGAGGCTACCAAAGGCTGGGGACAATGTGCCATATCTGGTGGAAATGTTGTAGGATACATGGTTTTTGGAACAGCGTCTTTGCGCTGATTCATAAGATGACAGGACAGTCTGTTCCCCAGACTCCGCTTCTTAACGCCCCAGTATCTGGTATATCTAACTGTTTGCAACGTCTGATATTTTTCATTTTACTGGGGGCTAAGATGACTCTTGCTAAATCCTGGTAGCAGCCTACTGTATCCTTGGCACAGGCTAGGCAAAATGTCACCTGGATTATGTTACATGAAAATATTGTTAGCATTTTGAAGGACAGGGTCAAACAATTTGAACAGACTTGGGAGCTGTGGGCTGCTTAATGCATGTCTGTCTTGTACATTCACTTATTTCTTTTGGGTTTGTGGTATGGTTTACCTATTTGGACTCCGGATCAGACCTTCTCCTCATTATTACTCTCTTCCTTTCTTTCCCCTCTCTTGCAACGGACCCCCAAAATTGGGGTCGCTATGCTTTAAATTTAAGGGTAACCTGAGCAACAGTTTAGCTCAGGTTCTTCAATTTTGCTTAGTATGGACTCTGCTCTGCTGTAATGTTGCCTGGAGTATAGTTCCCCTTGACCTGCAGGTGGCGCTGTTGCCTAGGTCTTGGGAAGAACCAAAGGTGGCGTTGCGGTGTGATTGGGTGTCCTCTCTCGGCTGCCGTGTGGTCGGCGGGTTCTGCCTGCTGTGCATGCCGGGAGAGAGTACATAAAGGACAGACGCCATGATCTGGGGTGGTGTGCCGGGGGGATTCCAAGGAGGACCCCTGGTGGCAAAGTCACGCCCTTTGGCCCTGCTGGCCGGACGGGTGCGTGAACTGGTCGAGGAGTCTCGGGCACCTTTAGCCCGAGGCTACAGAGTTCCAGGTACGCCCAGTACCTTCAACTGGGTCTACAAAACCAACCACTGGAGTCCCAGGGAACCCAAGGGAGGGTGACCCGCTCTGAAACAGAGGAAACCGAGGGAGGACCTGTCCGAGGGATCGGTGAAGGAAGTCACGGTCTCGGGGAGGCCTGGTTGCCTATCAGAGGGAAGGATTCGTGAGTTGCAAGATAGCTCCTGTAGTGTGCCCCATTGGCACCTATGGTCTCTAATAATCTACAGGCGTCATGAAGTTCTAAATTTAGGAACCAAAGGATTCTGGGGCAGAGGATCTCATGAACTTGTCCGTGAAGGGGACTTAAACTAAGTGTCCTGTTCGTGCTTCACTCCGGCTGCTAGAACTGTGGGAGGGATCTATCCGGGTGAGCAATACCCACTCAGGCTTGAGTGGAGAATAGGGTGACTGGGTGCCGTGTGCCTGAACCTAATTCCCTACTAGATTCTATTGCTGTCTTCAACCTTTCTTCCAAAGTTATTTCAAGCAAAAGAAAATAAACTAATTTGTTGGAGTTTGATTACTGTCTGGACATTGGCTTCTTTCGGGGAAGAATAGACTTTTCCCTACATTCTAGGGACGAGAACCAATGGAGGGAGATAACTCGCTGCAGGACCCAAAATTGCAAGAACACCGCTCAACCTCTTATACCAGGAGGATACGGGCATGTGGCATGGGTTGGCTTTTTTGCTCCTGCAAGTGAAGGTAGGCAGGAAAAAAGGGTCTGTGTGCTACACTCTTCTTTGTTGCTTTTCTTTTTTTATGTGTGCTTGACTACCCAGGAATATGTTGGTTCTGAGCTCTTTCAGTGAGGCTTATTGATAGATGGGTGGTCCCAAAATATGTCTGTACCTATCTGTTTGGTGCATTAGGAAAAAGATCATTGCCCCGCTAAACTGATTGTTAACTTTTTTTATTTTGTGATTGGGGGTGTCACTCTGTTATGCATCTTTTATAGTGTGCTTATTTGTATTGATGAAAACGGTACTCTGGTACTATTGGTTGTTCTTTTAGGCTAGATTACCACCTATGCAGTTCTAGTGCTTTTTGCATTTTGCAGATTTGCACTACAGTCCATTTAACATGGTTTCCTATGTGTAGCGGGGTGTTCAATTTAGGGGGAGTGTCTGAGTGGTAATTAGGCTCAGACACACTGATTGTTAGGGTTTATGGACCATTTCTGTTCACGGGGAATAGTATTGGTGTACAGTTCCCTGTGGCCTACAGGTGGCGCTGTCGCTGTGGGCCAGGGTTGAACCACCGATACAGGGCCGTGCCTTTTGTGTCCCCTCTCGGCAATAGTACGGCAGGGCAGGGAACCTGCTGTGCCTGTCGGGAGAGGGTATAAAAGGGGCGGACATCTTCCGTTCGAGGTCCACGCCCAGGCACCTTCGGCCTGGGGGTGAGTGAGGGTCGTCTCCGGGTGCCCTAGGCCCGGAGGTAGAGTTCCTGTTCCATCCCAGACACCTTCAGTCTGGGGTGAGGTACTATTTTGAAGGACCGGGGCCCAGCACCTTCGGCTGGGGTCCGCCAGGGATCAAGGACTCCCGGGATGCCGCCTTGCGAGGGGACCCATATCTGAGACAAGGAGGCCAGGGAGGTAACCCCTTCCGAAGACCCAGCGCAGAGTCGTGGTGACGGTGGGGGCCTCTGGTAACTCTCCGGAGGGATGTCTTAAAGAGTTAAGCTACGTTTGTGCCTGGACCTCCTCCACATCTAAGCTGTCCTGTATCTTCGCTCCAACATGTCTGCTATCAAAGAGGCTGTTTATTATCCTGTGAGAAATAAATATTGAGTTGGACTTTCAGCTAGTGTGGACATTCACATTCCTGGGGAAAGCAAGAACTTGCATCTATCCAAGGTAGAGGTGAGATCATTCTTGGGAGGACTTTGACTCTGGCCGCAGACAAGGCCCAAAACTAACACCGCTCAACCACTTTACACAGGAGGGTACGGGCTTGTGGTGCGGTGTGCCTCTCCCTTCCTGCGAGGAGCCGAAATTAATGCAGGTAAAGAGAGGGGTGTGTGTGCTACATATGGAACACGTTATGTATTTTTCGACGAGAAAAACGGCATTAAAAACTACGAGAAAAATTAGAACATGTTCTAATTTTTCTCGGCGTTTTTTTCGACATGTTTCCCGCAGCAGTTTTCCCATAGGGAAACACTGCCACGGAGCCCACAGACGGTCGTTTTTCTCGTCAAGAGAAAAAATGACGTGAAAAACGACCGTGTGTGGGGAACGAGCCGTTCCCTCGTTTTTAATGTCATTATTCACGGCGGTTTTTTAACCGCCGTGAATAATGATCGTGTGTATGCGGCATAACTTATGTAAAACTTCCAATAAATACTTTGAAAGTAAAAACGCATCCAATTTGCATATACTGTATGTGAGCCCAGCCTTATGGTACAGACATAGAGCTAAAGGTTTGGGCTTTGATCAGTGTGTAGGCACAAAAGAATTACTGTGCATTAAGATAGATCGCAGCTTCACCTTCAGCTCTATATCTACACCATGTTGAGATTTATAGAAATTGCAACAGAAAGCTATTATAGTTGTCTTTTTAACAGTTTTTGCTGCAAAGCAGCAAAGTACACACATAAACAGTGTAGAGGTTTGTTGCCCTCTACTATCTGTATTTGTAAATAGCTGTGGTTTTTATCACAGAATAATTATGTATAGCACTTCTTGTCTCTGGGTTGTTGGGTTGGAAACCCCAGAAAGAGGAAGTAAGGAGAGAGTTTGAGTCCCCATGTTGTGTGCATGGTTCCGGTCCGTGCAACGCATCGCATCCCGGATACTTCCTATTACACGCGTGTTATTACCCTTTACCATGTAAGTGGATTTTAAACCTTTTTAAATAAAAAAATACTAGACATAATTACACTATGGGGTTTGTCTCTTTCCATTTCTTAATGTACAAGCCAGCTGATAAAGAGGACCGAACGGAGGAGATAATATATATGATATCGGGACTGGGGTTTCAGTCACAGTTTTGTGGGCTGTGGATGCTATTTAACCCCTGGGCGGGGATAGCTTTCTGGTGAGTGCGGACCTGGAGTGGAGACACCTGTACATTGCATGTTTTTTCTGGAATACCAGAGCACAGATAGCAGATAGTTTATTTTTGAATTTATGAACTATGTATCCATTACTAACTGATTGCATTAGTGATTGCCATAGGCACTTGGCACTTTACTTTAGAGAGCATTTGTTTCGCATATGTTCAGTTCACCCGGCATATTTATTGTATTTATTTTATTTTCTGCATTGTTAGCACTGTTTATTTATTAGTTATATGCACTCTAGCACTCACCTGGTGCATCTGTTTGTATTGTTAGCACTGAGTTATTTACCATATATTTCAAGGGTATTCACATTTATAATTTTATTCACATATGATTTATCATAATTGAATTCCATTTCTGGTACAATAAGGAGGGGAATTGTGTCACAATTAGTGATGAGCCGAACACCCCCGGGTTCGGTTCGCACCAGAACCCGCGAACGGACCGAAAGTTTGCACGAACTTTAGAACCCTATTAAATACAATGGATGCGAACGTTCGAAATCTAAAGTGCTAATTATAACGACTATTATGAATGTTATTGTCCTAAAAAGGGTTTGGGAACCCGGGTTCTGCACCAGGGGACATGTATCAATCCAAAAAAAAGTTTTAAAAACGGCCGTTTTTCGGGAGCAGTCATTTTAATGATGCATAAAGTGAAAAAAAAAAGTCAAATATTCCTTTAAATATCGTACCTGGGGGGTGTCTAAAGTATGCCTGTGAAGTGCCACGTGTTTCCCGTGTTTAGAACTGTCCCTGCACAAAATTACATTTCTAAAGGAAAAAAAAACATTTAAAACTGCTTGCGGCTTTAATGTAATGTCTGGTCCCGGTAATATGGATGAAAATCTTTAAGAAAAATGGCATAGCTACCCCATCACAGCCCCCCCCCCCCTACTCCAGCCCATTACCAGCCCCTTTGGGTCTTGTATGGATATTAAGGGGAACCCCGCACACAAAATAAAAAAGGCCCTATATACTCTGAACAGCCGTATACAGGCGGTGCATACAAGACAGGGACTGTAGGTTTGTTCTTATGTAGAATCTGTTTGTAATTTTGAACAGGTACATTGTTTAAGTGTGGCTCCAGCCAAAAAATCTATTTTTAAGCTTTTTGGAAAACATAGGGAAGGGTTATCACCCCTGTAACATTTGTTTTGCTGTCTGTGCAGTGTGCACCTGTTCAGAACAGTTCACCTCACTTTCCGTCCTAATGACAAATGTTTTTTGAAAATTTTGGGTTTTTATTGAAACAAGAATTGGTGATAAAGCATCAGTGGAGAGGAGACACTTTTTTTCCCATATTAACTCTTACAGGAGAGAATTTGCCTTCCTAGGGGTAGATTTCCTCTCACTTCCTGTTGTATCCTTCCGTTTGCAAGGAGGAGTCGTTTGTAAGTTGGATGTTTGAAAGTAGGGGCCTGCCGTATATACTCAGCTGAAATTTGCCCCTTACATGTTGGTGTTGCCACAACACTGTGAGCCCTCACAGTTACTCTTGGTGGGCGCATGAATGGGCCCTGCTGTGAATTATTAGATTAATAATTGTAATTGCATGCCCCTGTTGAACAGGGGCTGAAAAATTGGGCCTTTGGTGGTGGTGGTGGTGGTGGTGTTGACACAACACTGTAAGGCCTCACAGTTACTCTTGGTGGGCGCAGGAATGGGCCCTGCTGTGAATTATTAGATCAAGAATTGTAATTGCATGCCCCTGTTGAACAGGGGCTGAAAAATTGGGCCTTTGGTGGTGGTGGTGGTGTTGACACAACACTGTAAGGCCTCACAGTTACTCTTGGTGGGCGCAGGAATGGGCCCTGCTGTGAATTATTAGATCAAGAATTGTAATTACATGCCCCTGTTAAACAGGGGCAGAAAAATTGGGCCTTAGGCACTGGTGCCACAACACTGCAACCCCTCACAGATACTGTACTTGGAGCACAGCAATGAGCCCTGTTGCAAAGTATTGAATCAAAAATTGTAATTACACAACCCTGTTAAACAGGGGCTGAAAAAATGGGCCTTAGCCACTGGGGCTGGTGCCACGACACTGCAACCTCTCCCAGATACTCTAGTTGGAGTGCAGAAATGAGCCCTGCTGCAAAGCATTGCATCAAAAATTGTACTTACATGCCCCTGTTAAACAGGGGCTGAAAAATTGGGCCTTAGCCACTGGTGGCGGCACCCAGAAACAAAAATGTTCTTCCAAGCTATCATCATCAATCGGATCATTGAGGAGGAGGAGGATAGTCAGTCAACATAACAGGACAGTCTCTCAGCATCAGCATCAGTCTTGAAGGGATGTGACATTTGAAAATAAATTAGTCTGTTATATCAGCTTCAGGTGTTTGGTAGCTGGTGGTGATCCAAGACTGGTTCATCTTTATGAAGGTCAGTCGATCAACAGAGTCGGTGGACAGGCGCACCCTGTGATCCGTGACAAATCCTCCAGCAGCACTGAATGTGCGTTCTGAAAGAACGCTGGATGCAGGACAGGCCAGTAGCTCAATTGCATACTGTGCAAGCTCTGGCCAGTGATCCATCCTCAAGACCCAGTAAGCCAGAGGATTTTCGGTGGGGAAGGTGTCCAAGTCTGACCTTGCCCCTAGGTATTCCTGCACCATGTATATCAGACGCTGGCGATGGTTGCTGGAACCGATCATACCTTGGGGCTGCATACTAAAGAATTGTCTGAACGCATCGGTCAGATGGCCACCTTCCCCACCGCTCCTTCTTTGACTGACCGAAGCCTCAGCAACTCGTTGTCCAGGACCAGGAGTTTGTAACCTCCCAGTCTCTGGGAACGCGTTGCACAGACCTTTCTGCAAGGCCTCCCGGAGTTGTCTCATCCTCTGCTCCCTTTGCGACGGTAAGATAAGGTCCGCAACCTTACCCTTGTACCGTGGATCAAGGAGAGTGGCCAGCCAGTAATGGTCCCTCTCCTTGATCCGAAGAATACGAGGATCCTTCCGCAGACTTTGCAGGATCAGGGAGGCCATGCAGCGTAGGTTAGCTGAGGCATTCGGTCCGGAGTCCTCTGGGTCACTAAGGACGACATGATCCGCAGCCACCTCCTCCCAGCCACGTACAAGTCCACTGGTTTCTTGGGACTGTAAATCATCCCTAAAAGACTGCTGCTGATGATGCTGAGTGCCAGGCTCCACCTCCATGCTGACACAATCCTCCTCCTCCTCTTCTTCCTGTGCGATGGGTGGGACAGAAGGAACACTGTCTGGGTAAAGGGGGCCTTGAGAGGCAAGGAAGTCCTCCTCTTCCTGCCTCTGTTCTGCCTCAAGTGCCCTGTCCATTATTCCATGCAGCGTATCTTCCAACAGGTGGACAAGAGGTACAGTGTCACTGATGCATGCACTGTCATTGCTCACCATCCTCGTGGCCTCCTCAAATGGTGCCAGGATAGTGCATGCATCCCTGATCATGCCCCACTGGCGTGGTGAAAAAAAACCGAGCTCCCCTGACCCTGTCCTGGTGCCGTAGTCGCACAGGTACTCATTGCTGACCCTCTGCTGCATGTGCAGCCGCTGCAGCATGGCCAACGTTGAGTTCCACCTGGTGGGCATGTCACATATAAGGCGGTTCTTGGGCAGGTTCAACTCCTTTTGCAGCTCAGCCAGGCGAGCACTGGCATTATAAGATCTGCGGAAATGCACACAGACTTTCCTGGCCTGCCTCAGGACATCCTGTAAGCCCGGGTACCTGCCCAAGAACCGCTGCACCACCAGGTTAAGGACGTGAGCCACACAGGGCACATGAGTCAGTTGTCCCTGTCGGAGAGCGGAGAGGAGGTTGGTGCCATTGTCGCAAACTACCATTCCTGGCTTAAGCTGGCGTGGCGTCAACCACCTCTCGGCCTGCCCCTGCAGAGCAGACAGAACCTCTGCCCCAGTGTGGCTCCTGTCCCCCAAACACACCAGCGCAAGCACGGCATGGCATCTTTTTGCCTGCGTACTTGCGTAGCCCCTTGAACGCCTACGGAGCACCGCTGGTTCTGAGGACAAAGCACAGGAAGAGGCCATGGAGGAAGAAGAAGAGGAGGGGGTGGAGGACAGAGGTGTGTCACAACCAGTAGTAGCATTTTGGAGGCGTGGCGGTGGAACAACCTCCAACACTACTGCACCTTGTCCTGCATCCTTCCCAGCTGCCAAAAGCGTGACCCAATGGGCCGTGAAAGAAAGGTAACGTCCCTGTCCATGCCTGCTGGACCATGAGTCAGCGGTAATATGCACCCTACCGCTGACCGCACTGTCCAGCGAGGCCAAGACATTGCCTTCCACATGCCGGTAGAGAGCCGGAATCGCCTTCCGTGAGAAAAAGTGGCGTTTGGGAACCTGCCACTGAGGAACCGCACATTGCACAAACTCATGGAAGGGGGCCAAGTCTACCAACTGAAAAGGCAGCAGTTGAAGCGCTAGCAATTTAGCCAAGCTAGCATTCAACTGCTGGGCATGTGGATGGCTGGGAGTGAACTTCTTTAGACGGTCCAGCAGCTGGGGCAGGGAAATTTGCCTGCTAGAATCGGACGTCGGTGTACTGCTAGCAGAGTGCCCGCAAGTACTTGGCTGTGACACGCCTAATTCTACACCTTCATTCCTCTCAGTGCAGGTTTCAGAGAGGACTGAAGGTATAGTGGGGTTGGAGATCCCAGCTGATGCGGTGCAAGAAGAGGTCCGCTTTGTTCTTTGGTGTGGGTCTTTAAGGTAGGCTTGCCAATGAGCTGCATGGCAGGTCAACATATGTCTGGTCAAGCATGTGGTGCCCAAGCGGGTGATGTTTTGGCCACGCGATATACGCTTGAGACATATGTTGCAAACAGCAGCTGTGCGATCTGATGCACTCGACTCAAAAAAGGCCCACACCAAATAACTTTTTGAATAACGGGCAGAGGCAGCGCCCTGCACAGGCGGAGCTCTGCGGTGTGATTCCGTCGGTGTGCTGCCCTTACGCTGGCCCCCCAAGGGCATCCTGCCTCGTTGGAGATGTGCCTCCTCCTCATCCTCCTCCTCCTCTCTCCTATTAGGCACCCACGTGGAGTCAGTGACCTCATCATCCCCTCCCTCCTCATCACTGGAGCCAATCTGGCAGTATGCTGCAGCTGCTGGAACATGACTGCCAGATTGGTGTCCTTCTTGAGCATCCCCTCTCTCTGCTCTTACGCTACTGCCTTCCTCTAGCTGGGTATCATCATCAGACCCTTCGAAACGCTGGGCATCCTCCTGGAGCATGTACCCAACACTGTGCTCAAACAGTTTGGGGGACTCCTCAGGAGGACATGGTTGTTCTAGGGAAGGAGTGACTGATGATGACATTGATACCAGGGAAGAGGACGCTTTGGCAGCTGCTTTGCCAGTACCCTGAGCCTGGGTGAGGGAGGATGAGGAGGGCTTGGTCATCCACTCTACCAAGTCTTCGGCATGATGCGGCTCAACACGTCCAGTTGCCGAAAAGGACAAGCGTGTCCCATGGCCACGTGCTGATGGCGATGCACCGCATCCACGACCAGCACTGTTGTCTCTAGACACAGAGCCTGCTTGCCCTTTTTTATTGGCTCCTGACTGTCTGCCTCTCCTTGTTTGCCTTCCAGACATTCTAATGGCCTGCAGGGAAATGGGAAAACCAGCAATAAGGTCTAGCTTTAGGAGTATATTTTGCAGGAATCACACTACGCCTGCTGTAGGTGCTACAAATGCCTGTTGGTGTAACACACCAGGAAAAAGCAGCAATACAGGCTAACTTCAGGTGTAATATGATCAGGAGGCACACTCCGCCCGCTGTAAGTGCCGCAAATGCCTGTTGGTGTAACACACCAGGAAAAAGCAGCAATACAGGCTAACTTCAGGTGTAATATGATCAGGAGGCACACTCCGCCCACTGTAAGTGCCGCAAATGCCTGTTGGTGTAACACACCAGGAAAAAGCAGCAATACGGGCTAACTTCAGGTGTAATATGATCAGGAGGCACACTCCGCCCGCTGTAAGTGCCGCAAATGCCTGTTGGTGTAACACACCAGGAAAAAGCAGCAATACGGGCTAACTTCAGGTGTAATATGATCAGGAGGCACACTCCGCCCGCTGTAAGTGCCGCAAATGCCTGTTGGTGTAACACACCAGGAAAAAGCAGCAATACAGGCTAACTTCAGATGTAATATGATCAGGAGGCACACTCCGTCCGCTGTAAGTGCCGCAAATGCCTGTTGGTGTAACACACCAGGAAAAAGCAGCAATACAGGCTAACTTCAGGTGTAATATGATCAGGAGGCACACTTCGCCCGCTGTAAGTGCCGCAAATGCCTGTTGGTGTAACACACCAGGAAAAAGCAGCAATACGGGCTAACTCCAGGTGTATAATGTGCAGGAGGCTTAGCAACAATGACACTGACACTGTCCCCTGCCTATCCTTCTCTCTCCCTGCACACAAGGTTTATCAAAGTATATGACACTGACACTCTCCCTGCCTATCCTTCTCTCTCCCTGCACACAAGGTTTAGCAAAGAATATGACACTGACACTGTCCCCTGCCTATCCTTCTCTCTCCCTGCACACAAGGTTTATCAAAGTATATGACACTGACACTCTCCCTGCCTATCCTTCTCTCTCCCTACACACAAGGTTTAGCAAAGACTATGACACTGACACTCTCCCTGCCTATCCTTCTCTGTCCCTACACACAAGGTTTAGCAAAGAATAGATTTGACACTGTCCCTGCCTATCCTTCACTTTCCCTGCTCCGGAACACACTACACGAGGCCGCCGCGCTGGCGGCCTTTTATAGTGTGGGGCGTGTACTAAACCCCCTCAGCTATAATTGGCCACAGGCATCCTGCCTGTGGCCAATCATTGCTCTCCTCGCTGCGGGCGCTGTGATTGGCCAAGCATGCAGGGTCACAGTGCATGCTTGGCCAATCACAGCGCCGGGATTACACTGCGATGGCGCAGTGTATTGTGGGCCGTTCGCGTCACTCGAATTTGGCGCGAACGGCCCAAATCGTTCGTTGTTCGCCGAACGCGCGAACAGCCGATGTTCGAGTCGAACCTATGTTCGACTCGAACACCGAGCTCATCCCTAGTCACAATACACTATAGGCATTATCCCACTGAACAAGTGAATAAGCAGCGTCATATCCACTCCCAATTTTACTTTAGTTTCAGACTCTACTCTAGGGTAGTAAACTGAGTGGGGGCAGCAGCGATACATGTCCATTTCATACGCTTTTCCATAGCGCAGAATTATTTCTCTTAATTACTTTTATTATATAAAGCTTGTATTATTGCTATACTGGTGTGTATCTTTATAATTATGGTTAATGTTATATGCTGGTTGCAGTAGTTTCAATTCACTCAATTACTTTGATTAGCTTACTAATTATTTTCCCAGGAAGGAAACTCTCTCATTTCAGAGGACCTGTCCTGGACGGAGACACTGCCAACTTTATTATCAAACCCACCCATCCACTAAGTGAGGCTTCTGGTTCTCGTATTGACCTACAGGTTTGGTGCAATATCCTGTTTAAAGAGGGCCATTTGTCATAACCCCCCTCGATAGATCAATATGTCCAGCACCTGTTTTTTTACTAACATACCTCCCAACTTTCTGAGATGAAAATGAGGGACACCTATTAGCAAAAATATGTAGGCATAGGACACACCCCCTTACCACACCCCCTTTAAAGGAGAATTATACAAAAATAAAAACCTGGGTAAACCCACAGGTGCTTTTTTACCACTACTATTATTTTATATTGGCTTCTGGAATTTACAAATGCAGCAATATGGAATATGGATTAAAGGTTTTGCTCTGTAAAATGCTTTTTAATAGATAATTAGTGCATTTTATATACAACTATATAGATCAGACCAAAATGAACGACCAACAAGGATGGACAGAAGGACATTTCTCTAAATGAGGCACAGTTCCTCCAAATCAGGAACAGCACAGGAGGGGACTGGAGAAGAGCACAGGGGGGAACTGGAGAACAGCACAGGAGGGGACCGGAGAACAGCACAGGAGGAGACCGGAGAACAGCACAGGAGGGGACCGGATAACAGCACAGGGGGGACCGGAGAACAGCACAGGAGGGGACCGGAAAACAGCACAGGAGGGGACTGGAAAACAGCACAGGAGGGGACCGGAGAACAGCACAGGAGGGGACCGGAGAACAGCACAGGAGGGGACCGAAGAACAGCACAGAAGGGGACCAGAGAACAGCACAGGAGGGGACCGGAGAACAGCACAGGAGGGGACCGGAGAACAGCACAGGAGGGGCCTGGAGAACAGCACAGGAAGGGACCGGAGAACAGCACAGGAGGGGACCGGAGAACTGCACAGGAGGGGACCGGAGAACTGCACAGGAGGGGACCGGAGAACTGCACAGGAGGGGACCGGAGAACAGCACAGGGGGGGATGAAGAACAGCACATGGGGGAGACCGGAGAACAGCACAGGTGGGGACCGGAGAACAGCACAGGGTGGGGGACTGAAGAAGATCACAGGTGGGACCAGAGGACAGCAGGGGGTTGGAGAATGGGGGGTCAGGTGGGAGAGAGCAGAGAAGATGCTGGGGAAGATCACAGAGGGGCCAGGAGAGCGTTGAGGGACCTGTGGGCAGCAGAAGAAAACTGGATAGGAGGGGCGGCATATAGGGGAACCGATGCCCTCCATGTTCTTCTTGCAGCCACTGAATGCCCGCTTTTCCTCCTTTAGCTCCTGCAGGCATTGAGTGGTTGCAAGAAGAACATGGAGGGCATCAGATCCTCTATATGCCACCCCTCCTATCCAGGTTTAGAGGGAAGCTGCATGGGCCTCCTGAAGTATGAGGCTGGGTTGCAATGGCGACCCCTGTAGTTACACCGCTGCAGTGGAGAGAAAAAATTCTGGCAGGTTGAAGGAGCAATGAATGGAATGCTGGCAAGATTCTGAGGTTGTGATAGTTGCAGACGAGCCACTGCTGAGAGGATTGCTTAGCATACAGAGGGGTTAAGAAGACAAGTAGGTGAAAATGTGGCAGAACATGAAAGGCTGAGGATGAAGAAGGAGGGGGGCTGCTGCAGTTAGAGGCAAACGAGTAGTGGGAGAGAAGAGACAGTGAGCAGCTGGACAGGACTGGGTGTGAGGAGTTATCATGTGTGCAGGGATGCAGGAAACATCTTCAGCTCTGTGGGGGTTCATGCTGGGACCTGTAGTTCTTCACTTTTAGGGGGTCACATCCCCCAAAAGTGAAGGATTTCAAGTCCCAGCATGAACCCTGCCCTGATATCTAAGGATGTGTCCTCCTTCCATCCAGGGTGTAACCTCATCTGTCAGTGTCCTCTTCTGCCAACCCTTATCTTCTTACTCTGCACAGTACACTGAGAGGCTTTCTGAGAAGTGCTGATCTCTGGCTGCTGGGGGAGAGCTGACAGGATTTTAACCCTGATGGATCTGTAATGTTGGTCAGTCAGTGCTTTGCATGTTATTTGCCTTTCTGCCATCTCTCCGTTTCGTTTGTACACTGCAGTCTGTCTCAGATCTTTCTTCTGCATGCCGCTGCCCAACTGGACTCCAGAACATACAGGGAGGAGGTAGGTGGAGCTAAACAAAAGGCACAGAGGAAGTTAAATCTCCTCCGCTGTGATAGGTCTCTGCCTCTCTCTGCTCTGACGTCACTGGTTGCTACACACCAAGCGGGCGGCAGGTAGCAACCAGTTTGGGCACTGAGCCAGCGGCGGTGGTGAATAAAGTAAAAGGGGTCTCTGCCAGCTAGGGGTTCACCGCAGGCTGACTGTGAGAGACAGAGACGATGCAAAGGCTATTTTAGGGGGCATTAGATCGGCCCAGGGCCGGGGGCAATTCTGGGACACTATTTTGTCCCGGAATGAGGGTGCCCGGGACGCGGGACAGAGCTGTCAATTGCGGGAAGGTCCCGCAGAATCTGGGACGATTGGGAGGTATGCAGATATACTTGCAAACAGAAGATAATAAGGCCAGAGGAGCTAACAGTAAAAATGTACCAAATAAAAAAAACTAACACTTTACAAGTTTGTTTTGACATAACTAAGACTAGGGCTACTTGGGCAATTTTTAATCTCAGTGAGATAAATCCCCTAGTGCAAAATTCACTCTTGTATGCTACTGCAGGAGATACTTGGGTGATTGTAAGGAAATTAGAGTTATTAGATGAACCTCAAATGGGATTGGTGCTTTAACACACGGCCCACAGACTGCATGCAGCCTGCCAGCTCTCTGTGCACAGCTCACTATCTTCTGGGTTGGAACTGCCACCTGCTGGGCACATGTGGCTTTGCAAAGACGCCTCCAAGTTTAAACTCAAGAGCCACACTTTCACATTGTATTTTTTGCTTTATTGTTCATCCTGCAAATTAAAAAAAACAGATACTTGCTCAACAATCCAGAACAGTCCTTCTTTCTCCTACTTATCGGACGGCTTCTCTCCAATAGAGGCCTAATAATTAGAGATGGGCTGGACACCCCTGACTCAGTTTGCGCCAGAACTCTCAAACGTTGCAAAAGTTCGAAGCCAAATAACAAACCCCATTGACATATATGGGATCCAAACTGGAAAAATCAAAAGTGCCCATTTTGAGGGCTTAGAATAGATGCAAGTTATTGAGCATACAAAGGCTATTGGGTTTGGGTACTGCCCTGTGGAACATGTATCAATGACAAAAAAATGTTTGTAAAAAACATAATTTTTAAATGAGTAGTTATTTACCGATTCTTAAAGTGAAACAATAAAAATGAAAAATTATTTTAAATATAGTGCCTGGGGGGGTCCCCTTAGTCTGCCTGTAGCGGTACCCTCAGCTTAAGAGGGCTGCTTGTTTGTTTGGGCCCCGTAATGCACCGCTACCAACCCCTGGCAATCGGCTCTGACTTCTCCCGTGACACAGTTAGGAAAGAGGGAAAGTAATGGTATAACTGTATTATCTTTGATACTGTTATAGAGTACAACCCCCCTCTTGTATACCAGCACAGTAATGGACACACACACAACCAAATTACTCAACTATAACTCTTTACTGTAGGCAAAAATGTAGAACGGTAATTTGGTTACAATATCTTATGCAGATCCCTGCAATATAGGTGTGCACATAAAAAGGGTATGACATTCAATAATGACACTTTAGCCCCGCTGCAGCTATCCTCCCTCGTGAGCATAAAAAAATGGCGCCCAGCAATGTCCTATACTACCCAGTCAGGCCTGACTATAACTTTGGGGTATAGTTAGTTGAAGAATCTTCGCTAGCAAATGTCGGTGGTGCACATAGAGAAACAAATTGTAATCCAACAAGGGGGTTGCAGATAATCGCTAACTTGGCAAAGCTGGAGAGAGATTGACAAACTCAGTTCAGCACAACAGTCTCTCCAAAGTATAATTGCGATCAATGATGGGCCTAGACAAAGTTAATAGGCAACAAAGTTATTGGGATGTGGTTCTGAGCTGGCGCTCTCCCACCCAGACCGGACCGACTCCCGTCCGGTTCCTCCGCTACTGTGAGTGGCTTCACAGTGCCCACGATGTACCAGGTCTTCGGTCCTCCAGAAGATGATGGCACCTCAGGTGGATCGGATGCTCCGCAGGCTCCTCGGCGGAACACAAGGCTCTCTGGAACAAAGTGCGAGGCCCAGGCTTCAGGCCTAACACGCGCAGCAGGTAAGTGCAGGGGATCCTCTTGCAAGGAGGGCGGCGTTCCAAGAGAAAGACCAAAGCTCCTCCTTCCCCTTTTAAAGTCCACCCCAGCAGTCCTTGCATGGGGAATGGCACCCTGGGTGCCTCAAAGCTTGCTGGGAACTGTAGTCTTGCGGGTGAAACCGATACCCCGCTACACACTCCCCCCACTTGAAATCTTTGGTCCCCAAAGACAATATCAACAGGGATCAATCCCTTCAGCTCAGACCAAGACCAGATATCCAAGGAAAAAGTTGGTTCCAAGAAAAGAAAAAGAAATCCTCCTCTACAGCCTCAGAGGCTGTAGAGGAGGATTTATTTTTCTTTTCTTTTCTTTTCTTTTCTTTTTCTTTTCTTTTTCTTTTCTTGGAACCAACTTTTTCCTTGGATATCTGGTCTTGGTCTGAGCTGAAGGGATTGATCCGGTTCAGGCTTCCAGCCGTGGAGGAACAAGGACAACAGCAGATTGCCACGACCTGAGTGGACATAAGCCTTTATGACCCAGCATCGTACGGTGACTTGGGTCCGAGTCCTGTGGTAAGAGTATTTAATTCTCTTTAATACTTGAGATGATGATGCTATCACCTTGTATCAGTTGAAAACCTTAAAGTGTCCCCTCTCTTCCTACCATCGATGTATCCACACCTGGAAGAATAGTAATGGAATAATTTATACCACATTCCAGGAATTTGATATCCAAGAGGACTTTATACCCAATTTTAGGGTTTCCAAGTGTCCCACATGACTGCCATTTATCACTCATTATTTGGGGGACATTGGATACACATCTGATGTTGTGGACACTTGTTATAGACTATATCACTATAGCTTTCTTGTTAGATATGCACTTTACTGATCATCCTTTGATTCATATCTCATGATTAGCAACGTTGTTATCTTTATTGCTTGCAGCTTATTTCTCACCTATAGGGGTCAATACACCCTGTGGCTCATTTGAGTGTGATCACATTTTTAGTTTTGTTTTGTGTTTTATGGTCACATGTTATTGATACTCAGTGATCATGCTTAAGATTTGGAGGACTCACATAGAGTTTGTGGTCATACACTCACCAGTGGAGTATTTCATCTTTTTACCTACCAGTCGATTCAAAACTTTTTTCATCATTTTTTCACTCACCAGTGACACAACACTGTGGAAACACTTGTGTATCACGTTCACATAGCTATTGCTTTTATTTATTTGGATTGTATTTAGCGCTCACATTGTATACACATATCTTCTCGCAATCAGTCAATTGTTATGTAAGCAGCTTATTACCATCCATTATTATTATTTGATATTTATTTATTCATTTATTTAATATATTTTTTACACTTGTTCATTGGCGCAGTATTATCCGCATACCTACATCCAGATCAGGTGTAGGAAGAGGTGGGGAGTAATCTTGATGATCAGCGGAAGGTGACCAAGTGGCATCTTCCCACTCTTCAGCCGGAGGACTAGACGGAACAAACTCAGTGGCTTCTACATTCAATGTGCTATCCACAGCACCTTCAGAGGGTGGAAGATCTATAGACATGGGTCCTGGGGTCTGAGAAGGCCACAACCATCCAAGCTCTTCTTCTTCACTCTGATCCGAAACATCCATTTCTCCAGACTGAGAGACCTGAGACCGAGTGTATGGCCTAGGCGTCTCCAAGCTTGAGGATGGTTCAGGGGAATATTCTACAGGTGGTATCCGAACCGCTTCTGAAAGTGGGAGTAAATGGTTTCTGTGCCATGTCTTCAGCGGCCCCATCTTCCCTTCTGGTTTTAACTGATACACCGGCAGGTCTGATAACTTCTTACAGATCACATATGGTTCAGGTCTCCACCTGTCTGCTAATTTATGCTTCCCTGGAACTCCTAGGTTTCGCAGCAGCACTCGGTCTCCTGGCTGGAGGTCCTGGATTCGAACCTTAAGGTCAAAGTTCCTCTTGTTCCGAGCTCCTCTTTGCTCTGAGGCTACTTGGGCCTGTTCAAAATCTAGCTTCAGACTCTTCCTCAGTCTGTCTACATAGCCCTTATGTGAGGTGGCTGAAGTGCGATCCGTGAATATGCCGAATGCCAGGTCCATAGGCAGTCTTGCTTCCCTGCCAAACATAAGGCGATATGGAGAGTACCCTGTGGCATCGCTAGTGGTACTGTTGTAAGCGTGCACGATGGCCGCTATATGCTTGCTCCAGTGCTGCTTCTGCTCACTACTCAGAGTCCCCAACATATTTAATAGAGTCCTGTTGAACCTCTCCGGTTGAGCGTCACCCTGAGGGTGATAAGGGGTGGTGCAGGTTTTCTTGATACCCAAAGAGTCCAACAGTTTCTTAATCAATCGACTCTCAAAGTCTCTCCCTTGGTCAGAGTGCAAGCGTTGTGGCAGTCCATAGTGCACAAAGTATTTCTCTACTAAGATTTTAGCTACAGTGGAGGCCTTCTGGTCTTTGGCTGGAAAAGCTTGGGCATAACGGGTGAAATGGTCGGTTAAAACCAGAACATTTCCTTGTCCACTTAAGTCAGGTTCGAGACAGAGAAAATCAATGCACACCAAGTCCAAGGGTCCTTGACTCTGCAGATGGCCCATTGGGGCAGCTTGGCGTGGCAACGTCTTCCTCTGGATACAGCGTGCACAGGAGTGGCAGTATTCTTCCACTTCAGCCCGCATACAAGGCCAATAGAACCTATCCCTTACAAGTTGAAATGTTCGTTCAGCCCCCAAGTGGCCATGATCATCATGTAAGGCAGCTAAAACGGTTCTTCTGTATTTTCCCGGCAGAAACAGCTGCCACTTCTCTTCCAGGTCAGAGGGGCCCCTTCGGTAGACCACCCCTTGATGCACCTGCAGCTTGTCCCATTCCTTGTAGACCAACCGGGCCACCTTGGAGGGGTCCTTCAAAAGTCTGTCTGGATCCTGGTCTTCCAAAGTCTCAAGTGCTAATCTTCCCCAGGGATCTTCCAACTGGTCTTTCCTTAAGTCCTTTTTGGACAGTTTGGGCAGGTCATCCTCTCCGACTTGGGTCACATTGCAGTAACACTTCGGCACCCCCACGGCAGAAACCCCGATCTCCTCGGCCCTTGACCCACCACTAGCTTGAAGTTGTACTCCTTGACACAGGGCCCGTACCCCATCTGGGGGTTACCTGGGTCCAATCTTCTGGATGGTGGGTGGGTGCATGGCCTCTTCTGGACAGTGCGTCCGCATCACGCTTTCCAGCTCCGGGCCTATACTTCAGACTGAAGTTGAACCCGGCTAAGGCGGCTAACCAACGGTGACCAGTGGCATCCAGCTTGGCCGTGGTGAAAAGATAGGTGAGTGGATTGTTATCAGTCTTTACTGTGAAGTCAGCTCCATACAGGTAATCTCTGAGTTTATCCACGACTGCCCACTTTAGGGCCAGGAACTCCAACTTGTGGGTGGAGTAGTTCTTTTCGGCGGGTGCCAAACTTCTACTTACATAGGCCACTGGGCGCAACTGCCCTCCATATTCTTGGTATAGCACCCCTCCTAAACCATCATGGCTGGCATCAACATGCAATTCATAAGGCTTATTTGGATCAGCATAGGCCAGGACTGGTGCAGTGGTAAGACTCTTCTTTAACATTTGGAAGGCTTCTTCGCACTCTCCTGTCCACTGGTCTTCCACCGACTCTCCAGGCTTCCTGGGACCAGTATCATCCTCCTCTTCTTCCGTCTTCAGTAGCTCGTTTAGGGGTTTGGCAATTTTTGTGAATCCTTCCACAAATCTACGGTAGTAAGAACAGAAGCCTAGGAAAGACCTGAGCTCAGTCACTGTAGTTGGTCTGGGCCAGGAGGTGACTGCCTCCAGTTTATCCGGTTCTGTAGACACTCCTTCAGCAGATACTATGTGCCCAGGATAGTGAACCGAGGATTGTTAGAACTGGCATTTTTCTCTGGATAGTTTAAGTCCCTCCTCACTGAGTCGTTTCAGGACTTTCTCCAATCTCTCTTCATGCTCTTCCAGAGTCTTGCCGAAGACAATGATGTCGTCTAGGTACACCAGGACTTCGATCAGATTCATGTCCCCAACGGTCTTCTCCATCAACCTCTGGAAGGTAGCAGGGGCTCCCGACAGGCCTTGGGGCATCCTATTAAATTCGTAGAACCCCACCGGGATTATGAAGACCGTCTTCTCCTTATCTTCAGGGTGCATTGGGATTTGATAATACCCACTCTTCAGGTCCATGACACTGAACCACTTTGCCCCAGACAGGCTCTGCAAAGCATCTTCTATCCTGGGGGTAGTATACTGATCAGGAATGGTCCTCCGGTTGAGAGTCCTATAGTCTATGCAGATTGCAGAGCCTCAGCGACCCGTTTTTCTTCCTTACCACCACAATGGGTGAGGCATATGGACTTCTGGACTCTCGAATGACCCCTGTCCTCTTCAGCTCTGCCAACTGCTCCCGCAAATCTTCCAGATCAGCCAATGGAACTATTTGGACCCTTTCCTGAAAGGGTTTGTCTTCTTGAAGACGGATTTTATGGGTGGCACTTCTCGCACACCCCACATCAAACTCATCTTCAGAGAATATTCTTCTCCACCGAGTCAGCTGAGCCTTGGCTCTCTCCTTCCATTTCTGTGGCAAGGCTGTTTTTTCAAGGCAGAGCTCTTCCAGGGTGGCTCCTCCATCTTTTGACTTCAATTCGGACAGGGTCACTGGGGTAGCAGGGTTCACCTTGCCCAGTAGCACCCGGGCTGGGATCTTCACAGGAGAATTTGTGACATTTCTAACACTCACTGGAATCTGTCCCTTGGCTTTCTTCAGTGCCCTCAACTGGACCACTTCAGGGAGTACTTCCAATCCTTGGTGGGTGTTAAAGGGGTCTGGTTCCATGACCACAAAGTGACCCGGCTGCTCCCAGGAGAGTTTTACTGTAGCTTGGAGACAGATCACCTCACCTGGCTGTAGTATCCTCTCTCTTCTTGACAGTCTCCAGACTCTTCCCACCCCCTCTTCCGGGGCCTTTTGCTCCAGGATCATCTTCTGGTAGACCTGTTGCAGCATGGGGTGAATCTTTTGTCTGGGAGAACTCCGTTCTTGCAACGGGGTCAGCAGTCTCCGGACCAAGTCACTGTTGGTCCCTATCAACATGGACATTGTGTTGGCTCCTTGAGGGCGAGGGCAAACCACTGCCAAAGTGTCAAAAACTTCGGCCTTCCTGGTCACCGAGGGGTCAAAGGCCAGCCTGATCGAAACATAGCCATCGTAGGGGAAACTGCGAGTGCCAATTCCCCCTATCTTCAGGTCTTCTAGCTTCTGCAAAGGTACGTGACTCAAATGCTTCTGATAAAAGTCTCTATATAAGAGAGTCACTTGGGCTCCTGTGTCTAAGAGTGCCTTTGCGTAGACTCCCTCCACTTGAACGGAGACTAGAGGGGAGGGTCCAAACAATTTATCCTGGAACTTCTTGGGAGGAATTTTCTCCTTTTGGACTCCTCGATTTTTCCAATGTTTTTTTTTTCTTTTTCCATTTCTCTCTAGACCTCAACCCTTTTTGAACCTGGTATGCATTGATCTTTTTCTGGTTGTCAAATTGCAACTCCCGACAGACAGTATGGGAGTTTTTTGGAGGGGCATTATTGTCCTTTTTTTTCTCTGCTTGTCTCTGGATTTTCTTGGAGCTTTCTGTAGGTAACGGGCGCCCGGCTGACTCCTTCACCGGGGCCCTCTGAAGTTTTCTGCCGGCTGGTATTGAGTGCCTCAGTTCTTCCTTGGGCTGGTACACACTCTTTCAGGGTGACCAATTCCTCCACAATTGAAGCAGATGAGTTCCTTCCTGATCTTTGGGGATACTGGAATAGGGACATTCGGGTCCGGTTCCTTCTGGATCTCTTCTTTCTCCTTGACTCCAGAGTTCTTGGCCAATAAAGAGGTCAATAAGTCCAGTACTTGGGCCATTTGAGACTTCAAGGTTTCCACTTCTGGGTCACGTTCTGTGACTACTGTCGTTCTGACTCCTACCGAAACAGGTGGGGTGGTTCTCTCAAACCCCTCTTGATCCTTCATCATGGCCTCCTCGTCCCTTATGATCCGCACAAGGTCTGTGTAGTTCAGGGCCATGACTCCGTCAGAGGTCTTCAGGTGGAGCCAGACTGGGTCCGACCGTAAGGCTCCCCCCTTAGGATCTGTTTCATCCTGGTAGCATCTATGACCTGTGGTTGCATCCCTTTTCTCAGTACAATCTGGCACAGCATTCTATTCAGTCTCCGGACATACTCGGACAACTTCTCTCTTGGCTGTTGGAAGGTATGTTCAAATCTATACATCAGTTCCGACACCTTCTCCAGCTGGCCAAACTCTTCCTGCAACACAGACAAATAATCCATTGCTGTACACACAGTATTGCTGCACCTAAGATTTTTCACTGCCTCAGCAGCAGGCCCTCTCAAGCTCTCACTGATGCGCTGCTTCTTCTGCGCCTCTGGAACTTCCCAACCTTCTACTGCTTGCATTACCTGCTCGATCCAAGTATCAAAATCTTCCTCCCCGGGTGGCACAGGTTGTGTTCCTGAAAACACCCGGAGTTTCCGGTACCCAGCTTCCACATGCACCGTGCAATTTTTTTGGCATTTAACGACAAAGTTCCCAAAAGCAGTCAACAGTTCGGGACCTATGGCAGTCAGGGGTGACTTTGGTGCTTTCGTTTCGCTACTGCCTCCCATTTTGGAGAAGAGTGATGGAGATAACTGTGGGGAGGTCCGTGGGGACTCTTTCTTTACAGCCCCAGTATGCACTAAGCGATACGTTCGGTCATCTATGTCTTTTACACTCTGTCCTCTAAACTCCTCTGGGACTCCCCTTGTCCACTCTATTAGTGCATATGTCCCTGAAATATTTGTCTTCACATCTACCGCCCATGCTTTCCAGTTTGGGGATATTGACATTATTAGTTGCTTTATCTCTTCTTTCTCCTGGATCTCACGCCCTCCTCTGCGCACCATTCTATTACTGCCTGCGAGTCCATGCTGGTATTTCAGGCCACCTTGATCGCAGCGTGCAATATACAAGGGTCCCGGACCGAGACCCCACGTGTAGCAGTACCCTCAGCTTAAGAGGGCTGCTTGTTTGTTTGGGCCCCGTAATGCACCGCTACCAACCCCTGGCAATCGGCTCTGACTTCTCCCGTGACACAGTTAGGAAAGAGGGAAAGTAATGGTATAACTGTATTATCTTTGATACTGTTATAGAGTACAACCCCCCTCTTGTATACCAGCACAGTAATGGACACACACACAACCAAATTACGCAACTATAACTCTTTACTGTAGGCAAAAATGTAGAACGGTAATTTGGTTACAATATCTTATGCAGATCCCTGCAATATAGGTGTGCACATAAAAAGGGTATGACATTTAATAATGCAATGAATACACTTTAGCCCCGCTGCAGCTATCCTCCCTCGTGAGCATAAAAAAATGGCGCCCAGCAATGTCCTATACTACCCAGTCAGGCCTGACTATAACTTTGGGGTATAGTTAGTTGAAGAATCTTCGCTAGCAACTGTCGGTGGTGCACATAGAGAAACAAATTGTAATCCAACAAGGGGGTTGCAGATAATCGCTAACTCGGCAAAGCTGGAGAGACTGACAAACTCAGTTCAGCACAACAGTCTCTCCAAAGTATAACTGTGATCAATGATGGGCCTAGACAAAGTTAATAGGCAACAAAGTTATTGGGATATGGTTCTGAGCTGGCGCTCTCTCACCCAGACCGGACCGACTCCAGTCCGGTTCCTCCGCTACTGTGAGTGGCTTCACAGTGCCCACAATGTACCAGGTCTTTGGTCCTCCAGAAGATGATGGCACCTCAGGTGGATCGGATGCTCCGCAGGCTCCTCGGCGGAACAGAAGGCTCTCTGGAACAAAGTGCGAGGTCCAGGCTTCAGGCCTAACACGCGCAGCAGGTAAGTGCAGGGGATCCTCTTGCAAGGAGGGCGGCGTTTCAAGAGAAAGCCCGAAGCTCCTCCTTCCCCTTTTAAAGTCCACCCCAGCAGTCCTTGTGCGGGGAATGGCACCCTGGGTGCCTCAAAGCTTGCTGGGAACTGTAGTCTTGCGGGTGAAACCGATACCCCGCTACATGCCTGTAAAGTGGTGCATCTGTAATGTGTATAGAACCTGCTGCAGCAAAAATTACATTTATTAACAGCAAAAAAATTAAATAAAAATTTCCCTGCAAACTTTATTTTATAAACAACAGCTCGGGGAGCCAGTCTGTATGATGAGGCCACAATTTAGTGCACTCAGAACAAGATTAGAGATTTTTTTGGCTAAATTCTGGTATATGCTTCACAGACTTTGAATAGAAGTAACAGGTGCGGAAAAATTGAGCTTTGGGTGTTGGTGGTGCCTTCACACCGTAACCCTATAGAGATACTCTTGATGAAAGCTCAAATTGGCCTTGCTGTCAAAAAATTTTATGATATGCACCTGTCAAACAAGTGCAGAAAAATGGGTTCTTGGGTGGCAATTGTGCTCATGAAACCTATACCATAAAATTTCTAACAGATAAAATCAACACCCACAAAGGTAGGAAGCATAGACAGACTTGCAGAGATTCCAGATCTAGAAAATACTTAAATCAGTGACATCGGCATCAGGGGCTTGATCTGCTGCTGCTTATCCAAGACAGATTAATTTTGATAAATGTCAGCCAGTCAATGGAATCTGTGGACAGACGCGCTCTTTTATCCATCACAAAATCTCTGGCAGCACTGAATGGCCATTTGGAAAGGACGTTGGATGCAGGGCAGCCCAGCAGCTCAATTGCATACTGGGCAAGTTCTGGCCACTGGACTATTCTCATGACCCAGTAACCCAGTGGATCGTTAACTGGAAGTTTTTCCATATCTGTTTTCGCCCCTAGATACATTCATCTCCCACCATATGATGCAGACACTGCCAATGGGATGTTGTAGCTGATAGCCCTGGATGCGGAGGACTAAATCACTGAGGCTCCTCTCTCGACCAACAGAAGCCTCAAAACTAGTTTTTCCATGAAACTGTAACCTAGCAGAATCTGGAAAGGTATTACATAAACTCTTTTTAACCGATTCCCGACCGCCGCACGCCGATATACGTTGGCAGAATGGCACGGGCAGGCAGGGCCGGTGCTAGACTATTTTGCACCCTAGGCGAGAATAGCTCCTTGCGCCCCCCCCCCTCAAAAAAAAAATCAAAATGAATTCAATAATTTTAGCACCAGAACTGGTGGTGGGGGGGGGGGGGGGAGATGGAGCCAGGTGGACAGAAGATAGGGGTGCAACCAGGTGGAGGGATGGAGCCAGGTGGACGGGGGGGGGGTGCAACCAGGTGGAAGGAGAATATAGCCAGGTGGACAGGAGAGGGGGTGCAGCCAGGTGGAGGGAGGATATAGCCAGGTGGACAGGAGAGGGGGTGCAGCCAGTTGGAGGGATGGAGCCAGGTGGACAGGAGAGGGGAGGTGCAGCCAGGTGGAGAGGGGAGGTGCAGCCAGGTGGAGAGGGGGGGTGCAGCCAGGTGGAGAGGGGGGGGTGCAGCCAGGTGGAGAGGAGAGGGGGGGTGCAGCCAGGTGGAGAGGGGAGGTGCAGCCAGGTGGACAGGAGAGGGGGGGCAGCCAGGTGGACAGGAGAGGGGGGCAGCCAAGTGGACAGGAGAGGGGGGGGCAGCCAGGTGGACAGGAGAGGGGGGGCAGCCAGGTGGACAGGAGAGGGGGGGTGCAGCCAGGTGGACAGGAGGGGGGGGTGCAGCCAGGTGGACAGGAGAGGGGGGTGCAGCCAGGTGGACAGGAGAGGGGGGGTGCAGCCAGGTGGACAGGAGAGGGGAGGTGCAGCCAGGTGGACAGGAGAGGGGAGGTGCAGCCAGGTGTACAGGAGAGGGGGTGGTGGACAGGAGAGGGAGGTGCAGCCAGGTGGACAGGAGAGGGAGGTGCAGCCAGGTGGACAGGAGAGGGAGGTGCAGCCAGGTGGACAGGTGAGGGAGGTGCAGCCAGGTGGACAGGAGAGGGAGGTGCAGCCAGGTGGACAGGAGAGGGGAGGTGCAGCCAGGTGGACAGGAGAGGGGAGGTGCAGCCAGGTGGACAGGAGAGGGGAGGTGCAGCCAGGTGGACAGGAGAGGGGAGGTGCAGCCAGGTGGACAGGAGAGGGGAGGTGCAGCCAGGTGGACAGGAGAGGGGAGGTGCAGCCAGGTGGACAGGAGAGGGGAGGTGCAGCCAGGTGGACAGGAGAGGGGAGGTGCAGCCAGGTGGACAGGAGAGGGGAGGTGCAGCCAGGTGGACAGGGGAGGGGAGGTGCAGCCAGGTGGACAGGAGAGGGGAGGTGCAGCCAGGTGGACAGGAGAGGGGAGGTGCAGCCAGGTGGACAGGAGAGGGGAGGTGCAGCCAGGTGGACAGGAGAGGGGAGGTGCAGCCAGGTGGACAGGAGAGGGGAGGTGCAGCCAGGTGGACAGGAGAGGGGAGGTGCAGCCAGATGGACAGGAGAGGGGAGGTGCAGCCAGGTGGACAGGAGAGGGGGGTGCAGCCAGGTGGACAGGAGAGGGGAGTTGCAGCCAGGTGGACAGGAGAGGGGAGTTGCAGCCAGGTGGACAGGAGAGGGAGGTGCAGCCAGGTGGACAGGAGAGGGAGGTGCAGCCAGGTGGACAGGAGAGGGAGGTGCAGCCAGGTGGACAGGAGAGGGGAGCTACAGCCAGGTGGACAGGAGAGGGGAGGTGCAGCCAGGTGGACAGGAGAGGGGAGGTGCAGCCAGGTGGACAGGAGAGGGGAGGTGCAGCCAGGTGGACAGGAGAGGGGAGGTGCAGCCAGGTGGAGAGGGGGGTGCAGCCAGGTGGACAGGAGAGGGAGGTGCAGCCAGGTGGACAGGAGAGGGAGGTGCAGCCAGGTGGACAGGAGAGGGAGGTGCAGCCAGGTGGACAGGAGAGGGGAGGTGCAGCCAGGTGGAGGGATGGATACAAGTGGAAAGGAGGGGGGGGGTGCAGCCAAGTGGAGGGGGTCACACACCAGTGATGAGGGCTTCCAGTCAGACCTTATCCCAGCGCTTCCCCCCCACCACCTGACAAGTTCTTACCTTGGGGCACTTCTTTCCATCTCCCTCCACATGTCAGGCAGCGGGCAGCAGTTGGAGTCACCAGTCACGCATGGGAGACCTCCTCCAGCTCCTCCCCCTTCAGCTGATCATTCCATTCGGTTCCACCCCCGGGCTCCGACGGTCGGCCGCGGAGAGGCTGGGTAAGCGGCAAGAGCAGCTTTGCTTTGGGCTCCTCGCTCCTCCAGGACAAGTGGCCCAGCGTGTGTCCAATGGGCCAGTCCGGGCCTGGGTGGATCCATCCTGGCTGTTTATATGCACAATACCGCCCGCCCTGCTCCTCCAATGGCTGCACATTACCCAGAGAGGGAGGCGGGGCGGGCAGAGAGCTGACACCCACGGCGGCTGCTGGACATCAGCATGGTCTCCCCTGGCTTAGTCCGAGGAAGGGGAAGATCTGCCTGCTCCTTCTCCCCGCCCAGCCACTCTGCAGCCAGCCATATGGAGCCGCCTCTCAATACACTCCGCACCAGCCACCACCCGTTAGTGGGGGAACCGATCCTCTGGAGGGGACCCAGCTGCTGTGACTGCGCCCCTAGGCGGCAGTGCGTCCTAGGCAGCTGCCTAGTTCGCCTAGTGGAAGCGCCGGCCCTGCGGGCAGGCAAATGGCCTGTACGTCACTTTAAATTTGCCGCCCAGCGAGCGCGCGCGCGCCACGTGGCTCGTGAGAGCACCCGCGGGTCCCAGGAACTCAATGTTACCGGGTGGCCCGTGATTGCGGTCAGGAGAGGAAGAACGGGGAGATGCCAATGTAAACACGGCATTTCCCTGTTCTTTCTAGTGACAGGACAGTATTATCTGCTCCCTGTTATCACGAGCAGAGATCACTGACGTGTCACTCGTAGCCACGCCCCCTCACAGTTAGAATCACTCCCTAGGACACACTTAACGCCTTCAGCGCCCCCTAATGGGTAACCCCCTTCCCTGCCAGTGTCATTTTCACAGTAATCAGTGCATTTTTATAGCACTGATCGCTGTATAAATGACAATGGTTGCAAAAATGTGTCCGATGTGTCCGCCATAAAGTCACAGTCACGATAAAAATCACAGATCGCCGCCATTACTAGTAAAAAAAAAATTTAAATAATAAAAATGCCATAAAACTATCCCGTATTTTGTAGACGCTATAACTTTTGCGCAAACCAATCAATATAGGCTTATTGCAATTTTTTTACCAAAAATATTTAGAAGAATACATATCGGCCTAAACTGAGGAAAAAAATAGTTTTATAAAAAAAAAAATTGGATATTTATTATAGCAAAAAGTAAAAGATAGTGTTTTTTTCAAAATTCTTTTGTTTATAGCGCAAAAAATGAAAATTGCAGAGATGATCAAATACCACCAAAAGAAAGCTCTATTTGTGGGAAAAAAAAGGGCATCAGTTTTATTTGGGTACAACGTCGCACGACCGCGCAATTGTCATTTAAAGCGACGCAGTGCCGAAAAGTGGCCCGGTCACTTGGCAGCCAAATGGTCCGGGCTGAAGTGGTTAAGGTATCCTCAAGATATTTCATCCTCTGCTCCCTCTGTGACGGTGGGAGGAGTTCCAACACTTTCCCCTTGTAACGGTGGTCAAGGAGGGTTGCCAACCAATAGTGATCCTTCTTCTTGTGTTTCAATCTTTTTATTCAAGTTTTGTCATACAAAATGTATAAAAGTCGCCACATAACATTGTACAGTCACAATCAACATTTGGGGTAACACAATGAAGATCACCAAGTGTAGGGGTCCTTGGAGTAGTCCGAAGCTCCGTAGAGCCGTTAACCCCTATTAGCATCGCAGATCATATCTGAACCGTCCACCCAGATGAGCCGCCCCCCCATCCATCTATCGGGGGGGGCGCAACTCAGCCGGCCATGTGGACAGCCCAGAGGTCTGATCAGACTGACAATGGTCCCGTAGGAGCTGAGAAAACAGGGAGCAGCACAAACCTCTAAGGTCTGGATCTGACTCCAAAAATAAACAATAAACAAATTTCAAAAGAGAGGAAAGAGGACAGTGACAAAGAATAGAAGGAAGGAGACAGAGTAAGGAAAGGACAGTTGAGGAGGGGGGAATGGGGGGAGGGAGGGGGGGAGGAGTGATCCTTCTTCTTGATACCTCAAATTCTCTGGTCCTTTCACAGGCTTTGAAGGATGAGAAAGCCCATGCACCGCAAGTTTGCGGAGGCATGAGAAGCAGAGTCCTTGGGGTCACTGAGGATTTCAGTATCTGAAACGGCCTGCTCCCAGCCACGTACTACTCCCAAGGGTTCAGGGGATGGAAAAACCACCTTTTAAAGTTTGAAGTATGTCTCTCTGCTTCAATGCCTCCAAAACTGACAGAATTCTTCTCCTCCTCCTCTTGTGTATTCTGTGGCGTCGCAAGAATAGTGTCTGCTTAAAGCGTGCCTTGAGAGGAAAAGAAGTCCTCCTCTTCCTCCTGCTGCTCTGCCACGCGTGCCCTGTCCATAATGCCACGCAGAGTGTGCTCCAGCAGGAACACAACAGTGATTTGTGTCACAAGATGCATGCATTGTCATGGCTCTCCATCCTTGTTGCCTCCTCAAATTGTGAAAGTACAGTGAATGCATCCTTTATCAGCAGCCATTAGCGTGGGGAAAAAAAGCTGAGCCGGCCCAAGCCTGTCGTTGTGCCATACTCACACAGGTACTCGTTAAGTGCCCTCTGCTGAATATGCAGCCGCTGCAGCATTGTCAAGGTTTAGTTCCACCTGTAGGCATGTCACAAATCAGGCTGTTTACAGGCAGGTGGAATTACCACTGGCTGTGTATGATCGCCTGAAATAGCTACAGACTCTTCTGGCCTACTTTAGCAGATCTTCCAACCCTGGGTACCTTTTTAAGAAACGCTGCATCACCAAATTGAGGATGTGCCAGGCATGGCACGTGTCAACTTTTCCTGTTTAAGGGAGGACAGAAGGTTAGTGCCATTATTGCACACCATCATTCCTGGCTCCAGCTGGCGTTGTGTAAACTACGTCTGGGCCTGCCCCTGCAGAGCTAAAAGAATCTCTGCTGCGGTGTGACTCTTGGCTCCTAGACAGACCAGCTGGAGCCCTGCATTGCATATTTTAGTCTGAGGCCTCGTACACACGACCGATTTTCTCGACAAGAAACTTGCTGGCAGAGAGGTCTTGCCGAGTAAATCGGTCGTGTGTACGCTGCTAGCGGGTTTCTCGTCGAGAAAACCGACAAGAAACCTAGACGAGAAAATAGAGAACCTGCTCTCTATTTTCTCGTCGAGATTCTCCTCGGCATGTTTCTCGACGAGAAAAGTGAGTGTGTGTACACTTACCTGTCCGCCCGGAAGCCCGCGCATGTTCGAAATGAATTCGACGCATGCGCGGTAGCTTCCTAGGCATACGTAGGGTATACCAAGATGGCGGCGACGGCATTGAATGTGACGAGCGCATGCTCGACGTAGTCGATGACGTCACCGCGTACACTCCTTTCAAAGAACCGCGGGTTCTTTGAAACGAGCGTGTGTACACTCGGCCGGGACAAGTTTCTTGTCCAAGAATCTCGTCGAAAAAAACGACATGTTTTTTTCAACGAGAATCTCGGCCGTGTGTACGAGGCCTGACTCTTTGAATAGCCCACTGAAAGCTTATGGTTTATAGGTCAATTCAGCAGAGGAGGGTATGGGAGGAGGGGGTGGTGAAGCTGACAAATCTCACATCATCACCACCAGCCGTATGGAGACGGGGTGGAAAAACAAGCTGCAGCACAGAGCCTTGTCCTGCATCCTTCTGAGTTGCAGGCAGAGTTACCCAGTGTGCTGTGAATGAAATATATCTTCCCTAACCTTGCTTGCTGGACCACGTGTCAGCAGTAACATGGACCTTGCAGCTGAGCGATTTGCCCAACGATGCCACAACATAGTTACATAGTTAGTCAGGTTAAAAAAAGACACAAGTCCATCTAGTTCAACCATAAAAAATAAAAAAATAATATCATACAATCCCATATACAATTCTATACCCACAGTTGATCCATAGGATGGCGAAAAACCCCAGCAAAGCATCATCCAATTTGCTACAGCAGGGGAAAAAAATCTTTCCTTTATTTTAACCTGGTGATCTAGCCACTAATTCTGTTGTTTTTCAACAGAACATACTCTCTTACAGATGTATCAGTTTACAGGGATGAGACAAAAAAATGACCACTGACAGAGGTGCTTACATCAGCTTTTATTTATTCATGTAAGAATAGGATTTTTTACTCACCGTAAAATCCTTTTCTCTGAGTTCATGGACGGACACAGCTTCCTATTGACAAGTGGGTATTATCCTTCATTTAGGAGTGACTAGGCAGAAAACTTGTAGAAAGTGTTAACACACCACACCCTCTACAGCACCGCCCAGGGGGCGGACCCTCTGGGTATAATTCCTCTCTCTGCACCTCACAGATCAGTTCGTCAAAAAGCAGTAAAAACTTAAAATGAGGGGTGGGTGCTGTGTCCGTCCATGAACTCGGAGAAAAGGATTTTACAGTGAGTAAAAAATCCTATTTACTCTTTCGTTCATGGACAGACACAGCTTCCTATTGACAAGTGGGACGTCCTAAAGCAGTGTAAAAAACGAGCGGTGGGAACAGCATTAAAACAACTTCACCCCAAAACAAAACAGAGCTCCTCAACGGAGGAGTTGCAGTAAACAGCCGCCTGCAATACCTTGCGGCCGAAAGAAGCATCCGAAGATGCACACACATCAACTTGTAAAGTTTAGTGAAAGTGTGAACGGATGAGCAGGTCGCCGCCTTACACACCTGGTGAAACAGACGCTTGATGCTCTCAGAGCTCGGACAGCGTCCAAAAATACAACGTCGTCTCCTAGGATTCGCCGGATGAGGACACAAGGATGGCAGTACAATGTCTTCCTTGAGATGGAAGGTCGAAACGACCTTAGGAAGAAAAGAAGGCTTGAGGAGAAGAAGTGATCTGGACTGCCGCACTCTGGTTAAACGTTTTATTTAATGAAGAAAATTAAAATGCCCAAAAAAAATCCAAAAATAAATAAATAAACAATCCATCCAAAGACAATCGAAGGTGAAGGGACATGCAGGGTGACAGCTAACGCGTTTCACATCAGGGTGTGATGCTTACTCATAGAAAAGAAGGCTGCGGACGCAGCACCACCTTATCCTTGTGGAAGATCAGAAAACCGTCTTAACTGACGTAAACCAAGAGGCACCTCTTGCCCTGGTCGAATGCGCCGGGAAAGGGAGGCGCCTGACCCTTCATGGCGTAAGCCTGATAACGATCTGTCGGATCCACCTAGAGATGGTGGCCGACGAGGATGATTGATTGATTGATTGGACGTGTGGATGTGTGGGCGGGTTCCTGTAGAGGTCCCAGCGTGAGCCATGAGCGGTGAGAAGACGCCGCTGCAGTCTGCGAAACAGCCTGAGATACAGCGTGTGATGTCTCTGTGAGACGCAGACTCCAGCACGAGACAAGACGCCGCAGATACCGGAGACACATTGCCGCAGCTGGAGCCGCCGTAGCCATAGCGTGCAGGTGTGCTTAGTGCCTGCAGTGTTTCCCAGCACTGGACATAGCGTGAGACACGCTTTGAGAGGCACAGTGAGACGCCGGCCGAAATTTCAGCAGAAACGAATAAACTGGAGGGGTCCGCTATACCATTGAGCACTACTGAACTCCCTGCTATATTGTTATATACCGCCGCATTACAGACAGGATCGGTGTCTCGGTGAACAGAAGGAAGCGTGGGGTAGTGAATCCACTACCCTCCATCGCTGGCTATAGACCTGCAGATTGCAGTAAATAGTAAATGGATGAGTCCAACTTCTTCTTCTAAACAGAGTCTTCGGATGGAGGTAAAAAAAAAAAAAAAACATAACAGCTGTTAATAGACTCTGCTATAGACTGTTATAGATTGCTATAGATTGTGACGTCTCTTCTCTCCCCGGTGGCTGCTAGTATATTACACTTGTATAGTTCTCTAACCACTTTCTATCTAATCTAAGAAAAGCAAGAAATCAAGCTAAATAAATGGGATACATCCATATAATATCTCTCTATTAGATATGTATGTATCTCTGCATCTCCTCTATTTCTTCCTTTGCCTGGTGCCTGGTGAATTAAGTGAATAGCAAACGAAAGTAATTCAATGCTAGCAAGTGTGAAGGTACAAAGTGTGAAGCCAAATGTGAAGGCACGAACCTGAGAGCTCTTGTACATTGGTATTGAGGAGGCAGGGAGGAAAAAACATAATATACATATAGACTCTGTCCTCCCAGAAAAATTGGGTAGATTAATAAGAGCCTGAATGGCTCCTGGAAAAACCAGAGGTAAAACCCAGACGGTCACCCCATGTTCTTCTCCTCTAGCCAAATTTATAAAAGGAACCGTAAAACCAACGGAAAAATCCCCGCTAAAGTCACTTAAAGCTACCGAGACACAGGAAGAGACCCAGGGTAAAATGACAGCAGAGCAACCCACTTTTGCTAAGGACATTATGGAGGCTATTAGAAAAAGCAGCGAGACCCTTACAGCAAAAATAGATGCCTTGGCTATAGACGTTAGTATAATGAGGCATGAATTCGATAAAGTACAGCAAAGAACTGCGGTAATTGAAGCCCGAGTCTCAAAAATAGAGGAAAAACAAAAAATGGAGAAGAGAGAGTGGGATATAATGAAAAAGCAAATTACAACACTGCAAGAGAGAGCAATCGACACAGAGAGCCGACTAAGGAGAAATAATGTCCGGATTTTGGGAATACCAGAGCGAGCAGAGGGAGACAATCCAGTAAAATTTGCAGAGGAACTATTGACAGACATTTTAGGCCTGATAGAAAAAACTCCAACGTTTATAATAGAGAGGGCACATAGGATATCCTCTCATATCCCTAAGCCAGGAGAGTTCCCTAGACCCTTTCTGTTACGATTGCTAAATTTCCAAGACCGAGATAGAATCCTTTCAACAGCTAGGATGAAAGAGGACATACAATATCAAAATGTGAAACTGATGTTTTTCCCAGACTACCCCCCAGAAATACAGGAAAGGAGAAGAGCATATAGCGAAGCCCGAAAAAGACTCAGGGAGAAGGGGTTAAAATATAGTCTTCTATATCCCAGTAAATTAAGAGTGAATGATGAAAAGCAAACATTCTTTTTTGAGACGCCCGATGCAGTAGCGGAGTGGCTAGACACCAGATAGCCCCATATATGAAATTCAATAGATATTTTTTTTGATTTTTTTTATTTATTTATTTTTTATATTATTTCTTTTTTTTTTTTTTTCCCTTTCCTTTTTTTTTTTTTTTTCTCCCATTATGCAAATGCGTCTTTTCCTCCTTTTCCTTTTTTCTTAAGGGTGGGGGGGGAGGGGGGAAAGGGGAAGGAAGGGAAGGAAGGAGAAAAGAGAAGAAAGTAATATGGGACATACAAGATGGGGTTGGAAGGCCCTATCAATTATTTATATGGCTAATTTTGAAGACACTGAAAAGATGTGGATTGAAGAAGATAACAGATATTGACAGATATGGATAAATTATAAATGTTAATGATTAGAATATGTTTTTTTTTTTTTTCTCTGGGCTGTTTAAGGGGAGGGGGTGGAGGGGGTGAATAGAGATTGCTAAGTGGTTAGATTAAACGAAGTGAACACGATAAGAGATAAGGAATGAAAGTAAAATACATTTTCACAATTTATACACAAAATACATAATTTGGAGGGAAGAAATAGGGGCACTAAATAATGGAAGAGAAGAAAGAGATGGGGAAGTTAAACCACCAAAATTTTCATAGTTGTTGTTTTTTTTTCCCTCTCTCACACAAGGGACGGAAATACAATGCACATTAAACATATCAAACATTCACTGTACATTCACGGTTCATTAAACATATTAAATACACTTAAAAAAGGGGGGGAAAGGGAAGGAAAGGGGTTTTTGTGTAAGAGATGCGATGGGGGGAGGGAGGAGGGGGGAAGATGCCGCTGAGTTATTTCATCGACTGATAAATATGACCCAGGATAGTAGAGAGACTCCTCAGAACTTCCTATTCCGGGCCATTGAGCTCAAGGATCGCCTGTTGTCCACATCAAAGGAAGAAGGAACTGGAGAGCATTTTGGAGCCGAGCTAGTTCATAAGAAATTCCGGAGATCTGTGACTACGGGATTGAGGAGTGACTATATCAAGCTACAACTGAAGCAGCATTTGGAAGACCCCTCAACTCCGGATGAGGTCCTCATTGAGAAAGTGAATGAAGCAGATAAGATGGAGATTGAGAGGGACCAAAAACAGAGGAAACTTCAACCTCCTAGCACCACAAGTGCCAAAGTACAGCAGATAGATGTCCCCTCAGACACTCGGGAACTCAGTGTACTGGCAGCAAGCACTGAACAGGGATCATGGTTTTAAGAATGAGATGTATAAATGCCCAGAGGTGTAATGTAAAAGCCAGAAGAGACTGCCTCCCCAAGATGGAAAGGGTAATAGACAGCCCCCGAGGTTAAAGTACAATGCCAGGAAAAAAAAGTAACGATAATATTTATTCAATAATATCATGGAATGTCAGAGGATTGAACTCTAGATTCAAGCGAGCACTAATGTTCCAGTATATAAAAAAATACAACCCGCAATTAATTATACTACAGGAGACACATTTAATGGGAAAAAAAACAACTACGCTAAAAAAAACTTGGATACAAAAAGAGTATCATGCTACCTACTCAACCTATGCCAGAGGTGTTTCAGTGCTAATAAATAAGTCCTTTCCTGGAAAGGTGGAAAAAGCTTATATAGATGTACAGGGAAAATATGTGATTTTGTCATACAAGATTGGGCAACAGAGATGTATTGTAGTAGCGATATACATTCCGCCTCCATTCTCAGTTGAAATCTTAAATGAGATAATGGAAAAAATTATGCAGTATCCCTCAGCAAAATTGATGCTCATTGGAGATTTCAACTCAGTAATGTCCGCTGAACTGGACAGGCCGAAGCTTACAAAAAATCATTCAGTCGATTTATATAATTGGGCACAAACCATGGGGGTAATGGAAATATGGAGATGGAAAAATCCAGAAAAAAAACATGAACTCCGGTTACTCTACATCATATAAAACAGCATCCAGGATAGATCTGGCATTTGTAGATTCTGCAATGTTAACAGATATAGTTGATGCTAAATATCTGCCAAGTGGACTATCAGACCATGCTCCCCTACAGGTGGTAATACGTATCCATACCTCGAAAGACACAACAATGTGGAGGCTGTCCCCACAATGGGTGATGTACCCAGAAATATCAGAAAAAATGGTAACCATAATAAATGAATATTGGGAAAACAATGAGGGAACATCCTCAGTAGACATAGTGTGGGATGCATTTAAAGCATATTTACGGGGTCAATATATATCAAATATTGTAGCAATAAATAAAAAGCAGAAGGTTAAGGTGCAGCAGTTACAGATACAGATAGAAGGTAGTAAAGAACAATACAGCCGAGACCCAAGTAACTCCAACTTCGATTTAATGATGGCTGCACAAAGAGAACTACAACTACATATGGAGGAGATAACAAGACTAGACGTACATAAAAAGAAACAAAATATCTTTGAAATGGGAGATAAAAGCGGGAGGTTCCTAGCAAGATTGGCACAACAGGAATACCAACCAACAAACATAGCAGAAATAGAAACATCAGAAGGAATAAGAATAAATGAACCAGATGAAATATTGAAGGTCTTCGGCGATTACTATGAAAGGTTATATACCTCCTCTCTCCCCTCTGGCTCCCATCCAGGGGCTATGTCGGACCTACTGGACCAGATAGCCCTAGGGTGGCTGACAGACAGGGAGAGGGAGGCACTGGTTAAACCAATTACAAGTGAGGAAATAAAAAAAGCCATAAATACATTCCCAGGGGAAAAAACACCAGGGCCAGATGGAATTCCAATTTAATTCTATAAAAAATATAAAGATATATTAGCTTCAAAATTAGAAAAGGTATATTCTGAAGGATTGCTGAAGGAGATGTTGCCGGACTCAATGAGAAAAGCACATATAATTCTGATATATAAAGAGGGCAAAGATCCAAAACTGTGCCCCTCATATAGGCCGATAGCATTACTAAATACAGATGTAAAAATATTAACAAAAATATTAACCTCTAGACTACAACCCCTATTAAAAACTATATTAGACCCAGACCAGACGGGATTTATGCCGCAAAGGACGACAGATGTAAATCTGCGTAGATTATTTACGAATATACATGCGCACCATAACTGCGAAGAGTCTAGGACGATAGTCTCCTTAGACATAGAAAAGGCCTTTGACACTATAGAATGGCCCTTTCTATGGGAAATACTTAGGAGAATGGGGTTTCCCTCAAAATTTATTAGTTGGATTCAAACAATATACAGGAAACTTACATCAGCAGTCAAACTTAGGGGAAAGCTATCAACGTACTTTGAGTTGTACAGAGGTACAAGACAGGGCTGCCCTCTCTCTCCAACACTATTTGCGATAGCAATAGAGCCAGTGGCAGAGGCTCTGAGGATGTCACAAGAAATTCAGGGACTCCGAATAGGAGAGCTGGAAGAGAGGGTAGCCCTATATGCGGATGATATGCTGTTATTTCTAAAGGACACGGGTCCGTCACTGAATGGGGCATTGAAGTTATTAAATATCTTCTCACTATATACAGGACTTAAGGTAAACTGGGGTAAATCACTACTATTTGCTATAGACCCAGGAGCACAAGACACAGCGACCCCAAATATCCCATTAAAATGGGTAGCAGAATTTAAATATTTAGGTATAGTTATATCACGACAGGTTGATAAATGTAAAAGTTTAAATTTGGACCCAGTATTACAGGAAAATAGGAAAAAATTCAAAATGTGGGAAAAACTACCCCTATCCTTACTAGGACGTATAAATTTGGTAAAAATGAAGATTCTCCCCGACCCCCAGTTGTTGTACCTGTTTAGAAACTCACCACAATGGTTACCAAAAAGTTTCTTTACACAGATACATGGTGAATTATCTTCATTTATATGGCAAAATAAAGTGGCTAGAATAAAATTAAATACACTTATGCGCCCGGTGTCACAAGGAGGGTTGGCCTTCCCAGATTTATATAGGTACTATCTAGCAGCACAGCTGGTAACAGTAGGAAGGTGGCTGAGCCCTGACGGACACAATCCTGCTACAGTAGTAGAGGCTGCGGTGGTACAGTCTTTGGAGACATTGCAGGCACTGCCATTTCGTGGGATAAAAAGTAGCCGAGATCTAACTCCATCTATGATAACGACAGTAAAAGCATGGAAGGCGGGCATGATAAGGGAGAGTAATTCAAAAATAGATATATCTCCAAATACCCCATTGTGGAGAAATCCGCAGCTTAGGCACTTAGCTTCTATTCCAGATGCGGGAGTATGGACAAAATTTAAAATCAAGAAAATATCTCAGGTAATACATGAGGGGAAAATAATTTCATTTGTACATATGAGAAAAATCTGTAACATCCCTGAGAGCTATCTATTTAGATATATTCAGCTAACACATGCACTGTCAGTCCAGTTCTCACAGGGCATCCCTCAGCTAAAAGAGACAGGCTTAGAAAAGATGATGCGGAAAAAAAAGAGAAAGGGGGATGATTTCAAAATTATATAACCATCTATTAAAGATAGAACAATCAGATATGAATAAATTAAATGAGTGCTGGTTAAGAGATATCCCAGGACTATCCGCAGAAAACTGGGAAAAGATATACAAATTTCCATTTCAAATTCTAATTTCACTTAGGGATAAACTAATTCAATTTAAAATAACACATAGAAGTTATTTTACACCATATAAATTATTTAACTAGTTGGAGCCCCGGCCATTGTCAAATGACGGCCTCAAGGTGGCTCTTAAAATCCGGGAAGACGTCAATAGACGTCCTCGGCTCCTCCGGCCACTGGGGGGCGCGCGCGTGCGCCCGGCGCGTCACTGACATGCCGATGCACGTGCCTGGCGGCCGCGATGTCCGCCAGGCACCCGCGATCGGCCGGTACAGAGACAAGGACATGGATCTGTGTGTGTAAACACACAGATCCATGTCCTGTCAGGGAGAGAGGAGACCGATGTGTGTCCCTTGTACATAGGGACACAGATCGGTCTCCTCCCTCAGTCACTCCCCTCCCCCCACAGTAGTAATCACTCCCAGGGCATACATTTAACCCCTTCCTCGCCCCCTAGTGTTAACCCCTTCCCTGCCAGTGTCATTTTTATAGTAACCAGTGCATTTTTATAGCACTGATCGCTGTATCAATGACAATGGTCCCAAAATGGTGTCAAAAGTGTCCGATGTGTCCGCCATAGTGTCGCAGTCACAATAAAAATCGCTGATCGCCGCCATTACTAGTAAAAAAAAATATTAATAAAAATGCTATAAAACTATCCCCTATTTTGTAGACGCTATAACTTTTGCGCAAAGCAATCAATAAACGCTTATTGCGATTTTTTTTGACCAAAAATATGTAGAAGAATACGTATCGGACTAAATTGTTTTTTTTTTAAATTGGGATATTTATTATAGCAAAAAGTAATAAATAGTGTTTTTTTTTTTCAAAATCGTCGCTCTATTTTTGTTTATAGCGCAAAAAATAAAAACCGCAGAGGTGATCAAATACCACCAAAAGAAAGCTCTATTTGTGGGAAAAAAAGGACGTCAATTTTGTTTGGGAGCCACATCGCACGACCGCGCAATTGTCATTCAAAGCGACGCAGTGCCGAAAGCTGAAATTTTGCCTGGGCAGGAAGGGGGTTTATGTGCCCAGTAAGCAAGTGGTTAAAATATCACCATCCAATTCTCAAAACTGCTGGAGATGTGCAGATATCCCTGGAAACTTTATGCATATCTTCTGGACTTGTCCAAAGATAGTGATTATTTTGGAGAGAAATCCTGAGAATAATTGATGAAGTGACGTCAGTTAAACTAGACTTAGAGGCAGAAATCTGTCTACTCGGGCTAGATGGGAAAAGCACACTGTCTATAGAAAAAAGAACACAGATCGGCCTCCTTCTTTTCTATGCAAGAAAGGTAATAGTATTGAATTGGTAGAAGGCCGAAGCTCCCCCAATGGCACAATGGAAAAACTTAATAAATAACAATCTAGCATTGTATAAAGAGACATATTATAATAGAGGAAAAGAAGAGAAATATGAGAAAATCTGGGCAAATTGGCTAGAAAACCCTACGACAGCTGCAGGGGAGAGGGGGCGGAATCGGGATGAATTACACCAAGGGACGAAAGGGTGAATTTGATTGATGGATTAAATTTCCTTTTTTTTTTTTATATTCTAAAATAATGTATGATGAAGGATAAATGATGTATAAATTAATCTAATTTAAGATAACAAAGATGTATAATATTTTGTATGGAATAATATGTGAAGGAAAAAAGTGAAAATGTAATAAAGAGATTGGAAAAAAAAAAAAAAAAGAGATGGTGGCTGACGAGACCGCTGGGCCCTACTTGGGACCAGCCACCGAAACAAACAGTGAGTCTGAACTCCGGAACAGAGCAGTACCAGACAAGCATACTCTCAGAGTTTGGACAACGTCCAAGGAATGCAACGTCGTCTCCTTAGGATTCAACGGATGAGGACACAAGGATGGCAGTACAATGTCTTCCTTGAGATGGAAGGTCGAAACACGACCTTAGGAAGAAAAGAAGGCTGCGGACGCAGCACCACCTTATCCTTGTGGAAGACTTCTCCTTACTAGGCAGAAAAAAAACTGATCTGCGAGGTGCAGAGAGAGGAATTATACCCAGAGGGTCCGCCCCCTGGGCGGTGCTGTAGAGGGTGTGGTGTGTTAACACATTCTACAAGTTTTCTGCCTAGCCACTCCTAAATGAAGGATAATACCCACTTGTCAATAGGAAGCTGTGTCCGTCCATGAACGAAAGAGTAACCTTTATTTTAAAAGGGTAAAAAAATGTTAGCTGTAACTGCTTTTAAAGTACTAGCTGGAGTTTGGCTTAAATTTTTTAGTATATTTAAATCTTCTACAACTTTTAACACTAACCCCTTCCTACTTCCCAGACTGATAATGCTGTTGTCTGCTGTGCCCTCTGTACTCATTCAGAGTGGGGGCTCTCTAATACAGGAGATGTGTTACTTGCCAGATCCCCAGGTGAAAACAGAAGGAAAAAGCTTGAAAAAATGAATGCCAACACCACATGATTGGTAAGCTGCAATATATTACATTTTGGGTTTGGGTTTAAGGCTAGGTTCACACTTATGCAGTGTGGGAAAGCTGTGATCTGTTTGTGTTTCCCACACTGCATGGAAACCGCACTGCCCTTGCGATCTGCTGCAGGTGTCAATACAAAGTTAACAACACTGTGGTTCCTGTGCGATTCACATGTAGTTCATAGTGTGAACCAAACATAATACCACTTGCCGACCGCATAACATAGACACACTATAGGTCCATAAAAGACATGAATAAACGAGTTTGGGGTGGAGGAACTTGACTGGCCTGCATAGAGTCCTGACCTCAACCCGAAAGAACACCTTTGGGATATATAGGAGTGGAGACTGCAAGCCAGGCCTCCTCGTCCACATCAGTGCCTAACCTTACAAATGCGTTTCTGGAAGAATGGTCAAACATTCCCATAGACACACTCCTAATCCTTGTGGACAGCCTTCCCAGAAGAGTTGAAGCTGTTATAGCTGTAAAAGGTGGGCCAACTCAATATTGAACCCGACGGACTAAGACTGGGATGCCATTAAAGTTCATGTGTCAATATAGTGCAGTGTTTCTCAACTCCAGTCCTCAAGGCGCACCAACAGGTCATGTTTTCAGGATTTCCCTCAGTTGAAACGGCTGTGGTAATTACTAAGGCAGTGAATCTGATCAAATCACCTGTGCAAAATAATGGAAAGCCTGAAAACATGACCTGTTGGGGCGCCTTGAGGACTGGAGTTGAGAAACACTGATATAGTGTATATCGTGGCAAGGTACCTAGTATGTGATCTGGCATTTCCGGGTAGGCGGAGTTCACCTTTTTCTTTTTTCTTTTTTTCTAAAATCCTGCTCCCCTATGTACCAATATACCAGTAATGTACCTCTGTTGTACAAAAATATAAGTTTTCTTTGGTTTTGAAGAGCAGGCCTCACCTCCACCCATAACTGTAGTTTGCAGATCACTTCAGAAACCAGCTAGTATGACCCAGGAAAGAGTTAACCAGCTGTCACACATCAACTAAGTTTTCACAGCACCCCCAGTATTCCTCCATGTGTGAATTTGCCCGACTTCTCCAGCATCCCTTCGGACGGACTCAGGGTGCATGCTAAATTCCCTGGGGCAACATGCAGCCCACGGGACATCCCTGATGTAGTGCAAGTGCCTGCCTGATTGGATACAGAAGAACAATGAGGCTCCATTCACATCTGTGCGTTTCCAAACGCATGGTAAACAGCACAGGAAATGTGCACTTTGCCATGCGTTTCCTAAGACCCCTTTCACACTGGAGCGTTTTGCAGGCGCTATTGCGTTAAAAATAGTGCCTGCAAAATGCTGCTAAACTGCTGCCCCATTCATTCCAGTGTGAAAGCCCGAAGGCTTTCACACTGGAGCGTTGCACTAGCAGAACGCTAGAAAAAGTCCTGCTAGCCTCATCTTTGCAGCGGTGAAGGAGCGGTGTTGTTTACCACTTCTCCACCGCTGCTGCCCATTGAAATGAATGGGACAGCGCGGCTATACCGCCTGCAATGCGGTGCTTCAGCAGCACATTGCGGGCGGTTTTAACCCTCTCGGGCACTAGCGCGGGGGGTAAAACCGTCCCCCGCTAGCAGCCGAAATACGCGCAAATCCGCCCATAGTGTCGGCTGTAAAAATAGCGGCGTTTTTTTACTGCCGACGCTATGGGCGCTCCAGTGTGAGAGGGCTCTAAATGCTGCAAATGTGAATCGCATTTGTGTTGTCACCACTTGTTAAAAGGCTCCCCAAGTGCAGCAAAAACACTGAAAACTGCAGTAACGCACCATACTCCACTCCAAAAATAGTTCTGGAGCTTCTCTGGGGCGATTGTTGCACGTAGGGCAGTCTATTCAAGTGAATAGGCTGCCCTATGCGTGACGAGCGAAAACACACAAAACAAACGCATGCGGGAATGGGAGTTTTTGTTAAATGTGAATGAGGCCACATGACTGAGTGTCTCCATCCACTTCCTCCTATGTACTTGTATAAAGATGCCATACACTATGCAATCCGATTGTACCATTTCTGTACAAGTTCCTTTAGATTTACCTGAACTATGGAAGAGGACACACCTGAACAATCCATTCAATTTGTAGCAAATTAGGCAGGCCCTTGTACTACATAGCTCATGGAAAATCTAAAGGCGATTGTACAATCAGATTGTATAGGAAGTGGGTGGAAGGTGGTATTGGAATGAGGGAGGAGTGGTTCAGAGTGGTGAACATATCTTATCACACCCTCTTCTGTGATGCAACAAGGAAGTGATGGCTTCTGGTAGATGACCTAACAGGAAGTAAATGCTGCTACAAGCTACAGGAAGTGATGTAATCTGAAAATCCATTCAAAGATACAAGACTGACAAGATTCTAAATATCATGTGAATGAGGTAAGTGAGAGAAAGGCACATTGGGAGGGCTGGGTCAGGAATGGCATTTGAAAACGCTAATATGAAAAGTGAAATTCTGCCCAAAAAGGTGAACTTTCTTTAAACTGGGTGAGGAACAGCCAAACTCTGCTACTAAGGCGAGGTGGTGGAAGAAAGCTTCATGTCACAGGTCATACACCATGGCAAGACTGAGCACAGCAACAAGACACAAGGTAGCTATATTGAATGAAGGTCTCTCCCAGGCAAAGATTTCAAAGCAGACTGGGGTTTTAAGATGTGCTGTTCAAGCTTTTTGAAGAAGCACAAAGAAATGGGCAAAGTGGAGGACCATAGACACAGTGATTGGCAAAGGAAACTTAATGCAGCAGATGAAAGACACATCATGCTTACTTCCCTTAGACATTGGAAGATGTCCAGCAGTGCTATCAGCACAGAATTGGTCGAAACCAGTGGGACTCAAGTACACCCATCTACTGTCCAGAGAAGTCTGGCCAGAAGTGGTCTTCATGGAAGAATTGTAGCAAAAAAGCCATTCTTCAGATGTGGAAACAAAGCCAAGCGACTCAACAGTATGAAAACATAGGAACTGGGGTGCAGAAAAATGTCAGCAGGTGTTCTGGACTGACAAATTAAAATTTGAAATATTTAGCTGTGACAGGAGGCAGCTTGTTCGAAGGGCTGGAGGCAGACAGGCAACAGTGAAGCATAATGGAGGTTCCTTGCAAGTTTGGAGCTGCATTTCTGCAAATGGAGTTTGAGATTTGGTCAGGATCAATGGTGTTGCTGAGAAATAGACAGATACTCATCCATCATGCCATACCATCAGGGAGGTGTGCAATTGGCCAAAATATATTCAATGCAATCCCAGACTGGAGGTTTCAATGGATTGCATCGTACCTTGCTGCATACCAATATTGCTAAATTGGAGTGTTAAACTTCAGTTTTTAATAAAATATAAAATGAGAGTTTTACACTATGGAAGATTTCTTTATCCATATATGACCTAATCTGAAACCAGAGAGGTGTAAATCTGAGTGGAAACACACAGGCAGAACATCAGAGATCCCAGCATGGGAGGAGACACGTGCTGACAAGCGTGTTTGATCTATACAAGAATATACAGTGCCTTGCGAAAGTATTCGCCCCCCTTGAACTTTTCATCCTTTTGCCACATTTCAGGCTTCAAACATAAAGATATAAAATTTTAATTTTTTGTGAAGAATCACCAACAAGTGGGACACAATTGTGAAGTGGAACGAAATCTATTGGATATTTTAAACTTTTTTAGCAAATAAAAAACTGAAAAGTGGTGCGTGCAAAATTATTCGGCCCCTTTACTTTCAGTGTAGCAAACTCACTCCAGAAGTTCAGCGAGGATCTCTGAATGATCCAATGTTGTCCTAAATGACTGATGGTGATAAATAGAATCCACCTGTGTGTGTAATCAAGTCTCTGTATAAATGCACCTGCTCTGTGATAGTCTCAGGGTTCTGTTGAAAGCGCAGAGAGCATCATGAAGACCAAGGAACACACCAGGCAGGTCCGTAATACTGTTGTGGAGAAGTTTAAAGCCGGATTTGGATACAAAAAGATTTCCCAAGCTTTAAACATCCCAAAGGAGCACTGTGCAAGCGATCATTTTGAAATGGAAGGAGTATCAGACCACTGCAAATCTACCAAGACCTGGCTGTCCCTCTAAACTTTCAGCTCAGACAAGGAGAAGACTGATCAGAGATGCAGCCAAGAGGCCCATGATCACTCTGGATGAACTGCAGAGAACTACAGCTGAGGTGGGAGAGTCTGTCCACAGGACAACAATCAGTCGTACACTGCACAAATCTGGCCTTTATGGAAAAGTGGCAAGAAGAAAGCCATTTCTCAAAGATATCCATAAAAAGTCTCGTCTAAAGTTTGCCACAAGCCACCTGGGAGACACACCAAACATGTGGAAGAAGGTGCTCTGGTCTGATGAAACCAAAATCGAACTTTTTGGCCACAATGCAAAACTATATGTTTGGCGTAAAAGCAACACAGCTCATCACCCTCAACACACCATCCCCACTGTCAAACATGGTGGTGGCAGCATCATGGTTTGGGCCTGCTTTTCTTCAGCAGGGACAGGGAAGATGGTTAAAATTGAGGGGGAAGATGGATGCAGCCAAATACAGGACCATTCTGGATGAAAACCTGTTGGAGTCTGCAAAAGACCTGAGACTGGGACGGAGATTTATCTTCCAACAAGACAATGATCCCAAACATACAGCAAAATCTACAAAGGAATGGTTCACAAATAAACGTATCCAGGTGTTAGAATGGCCAAGTCAAAGTCCAGACCTGAATCCAATCGAGAATCTGTGGAAAGAGCTGAAAACTGCTGTTCACAAACGCTCTCCATCCAACCTCACTGAGCTCGAGCTGTTTTGCAAGGAAGAATGGGCAAGAATTTTAGTCTCTCGATGTGCAAAACTGATAGAGACATACCCCAAGCGACTTGCAGCTGTAATCGCAGCAAAAGGTGGCTCTACAAAGTATTAACGCAAGGGGGCCGAATAATTTTGCACGCCCCACTTTTCATTTTTTTCTTAGTTAAAAAAGTTTCAAAAATCCAATAGATTTCGTTCCACTTCACAATTGTGTCCCACTTGTTGGTGATTCTTCACAAAATATTAAAATTTTATATCTTTATGTTTGAAGCCTGAAATGTGGCAAAAGGATGAAAAGTTCAAGGGGGCCGAATACTTTCGCAAGGCACTGTAGATCAAGCCCTGAAGTGAGCTGCCACCCTCACAACAGATTGAAACATGTGGTGGATATATTTAGCATCAGATCTAGTGGGTGACATATTAATGGAAAGTGGAAAAAATAAAACAAGTCTGAATAAATCTGCATGCATTGAAGATTTGCTTTTGGGACTATATAGACACCATTTAAAATTCACAGCACAATAATCAAAAATTGTACAGTTTATTATTTGTTGTATATACATTTTCTTATACTTCATAATATGCTGTTTTCACGTCAGTTTGCGGAATAAATGCACAGAGCTTATTGGCACTTAAACACAGAGCATGGTTTTTGTTTAGATGCACTTTATATTTGTAATTATATGAATTTATAATACCAAGCACACAGATAAACCACTCTAAGGCCCCTTTCACACTGGGGCGGGAGGTGCGCTGTGGGTATAGTGGCGCTATTTTTAGCACCGCTATACCTTAGTTTTTACCGCGGTATGCGGCCGCTAGCGGGGTGAATTTAACCCCCGCTAGCGGCCGAAAAAGGGGTTAATACCGCCCGCAATGCGCCTCTACAGAGGCGCATTGCGGGCAGTATTACCGCGGTCTCCCATTGCTTTCAATGGGCAGCAGCGGTAAAGGAGCGGTGAACACACCGCTCCTTCACCGCTGTAAAGATGCGGCTAGCAGGACTTTTGGAGCGGTCCTGCTAGCGCACCGCTTCAGTGTGAAAGCCTTTGGGCTTTCACACTGAAGACTGCAGGGCACGATTTTTTCAGGCGGTATAGCAGCGCTATTATTAGCGCTAAACCGCCTGAAAAACGTGTCAGTGTGAAAGGGGCCTATCAGGGCACTCAGAAAGCCCACCTAGGGGACATAGAAAAACAAAATAGCTCAGCATTTCCATAACCCACCGGCCAGCTGACGTGGGTCACAATCGCTTCTAAGAACTCTATACCAAATAACAAATTTGGAAACCATAGAAGTCTCAAGTAGAAAAAAAAAATTAAAAAAAATTAAGTAAAACTGCCCAAGAGGTCCATCAGAGAGCCCACTGTCCCGATCCACACTCTTCAAGTGTCCGGAGCAAATTTCAACTATTGCTGAGAAAGGGAGGGCTTACTTCTTGTAATAATTGTTTATTTTTCCAAATTGTTATAGATTGCTCCAGGCCAAAATAGAATTTCTGAAAGATGCTAGATATAACCTCAATTTTCTTTGAAAACTAATAGATCTGCATGTCAGAGCTCCCCTGGTTTTAGGTCAGTATAAACAAAAATGTCCAATTTCAGTTTGCCATTTAACCCCGATTTCACACAGGAAGGGTTTCCTTTAACCAGTTTCCCGACCGCCTGCCGTACATATACTGCGGCAAGGCAGCTCTATTGCGCAAAATCACCTACCTGTACATGATTTTGTTTTAAGAGCCACTGGGGGGCGCGATCATGCGCAGATTGGCCACAGGGAGAGCCAATCAGTGGGCCACCCGCAATCACTCCCCACAGAGAAAGAACTGCGATCTGCCGATGTAAACAAGCAGACCACCGTGCTGTCAGGCATGGACACTGATCTAGTGTTTCTGCTAATCAGGAACACAGATCAGAGTCCATACAATGAGCCCCCACAGTAAGAAAGCACAACTAGGGAATACAATTAACCCTTCGCCCCTGATGTTAACCCCTTATCTGCCAGTGCATATTTTTAGCACTGATCACTGCAATAATGTCACCGGTTCCCAAAAAAAAAGTGTCAGCTAGGTGTCCGATGTGTCCACCGCAATGTCTAAGTCCCACAAAAAAAAAAAAAAAAAAAAAAAAACGCAAATCACCACCATTACAAGTAAAAAATAAATATATCACCTATTTTATAGACGCTGTAGCTTTTGCACAAACCATCATACGCTTATTCGGTTTTTTACCAAAATATGTAGCAGAATACATATTGGCCTAAACTGAGGAAGACATTTGATTTTTTAATTTTTTTTTTTCTCAAAAAAAATGGTCTGGTCATTAAGGTTGGCTGTAAACTTCAGACAAAGTATGAACAAATCATATCCTTCTATAGTGAGTACTTGTCTATATTAAGAGAACCAAGTGTCATTTCTCTCTGCTGCCTCCTTCCTCTGCTATCAGCACAAATCACTTCTGACAAGTTTTCCTGACACAGAGAAAACTGGTGACAGTGGAGGGATCTCCAGCCGATTGACAGCCTCAGCTCTGTTCCTGTGTGAAGGGGGGTGTGTCCCTTCCCTCCAATCAGCTGTCAGAGCTCTCCTCACTGAGCTCTGTAGTGTGTAATTTCAGCTCTCCGCCCCCTTTTTTCTGACATCTAAGACAAGCATTATAAATTCTTGACTCTGAACAGATGTAGAGAAAATTGTTTTCCTGCTTTACCTGAGGCCAGTCACTTTACTCGGTATATGTTAGGGTTTACAACCACTTTAAGCCGAAAACATTTACAGGTACAAGAACTGCATTATTAAGAAATACAGAAAGAATTCAGAGTTCAAATGTGATTTTTTTTTTTATTAAGTTACATATTATAGTAAGACACAAGCATTTTTATTTTATTTTATAACCCCTATGGTCAGAATTGTAACAATAAAATAAAACCCCAAAAAAAGTAAAAATTTGGATGGAAACATGTACACCATTTGTTTTTAAAATTCTGCAATACACATCTAAATGCAGCAAGTTGTAGCTTTGTCCTCTTGTTGTACCAGGCATGTAAGCCACACATGCACATGATTCATCTTCCTTGAGCTTAGTGGACCCAGACAATGTACTGCTGAATCTCAATCCACAACGCATTATTTATGCATTTGAAGAAGTTTTTAATCAACCCCAGTATAAGCAGGGGTTATCAGAATCCTTCTTATATATGTAGTGGCTCTGATGTCATGAATGGGCCAGTGGTGCCACCTATGCAACATATGGATATCACACTAATGCTATGGCATCTTCTCTGTATTATCTGTACCAGACGGTTCACACAACTGTAAATGTTAGGCGTTTGGGTTTCATCCAGTTTCTAACCCAAATAGAAGGCTGGCATATCTGCTGATTGATCAATCCATAGTGATGACAAAAATGTAGTGCTATGCAGGACTCATGGGTTGCTGAGTTAACGTTTCTTTCCAGTAAATCACAGGGGTACATTAAATATTTCTTTCCATAAAAGACAAGGTGCAGTAATTTGAGCCAGGTTAAGATACGAAATCCCAGTTTTTGATCTTTGTTCCGTTACACAAAATACCATTGTTAGATAAATGTAAAGGGAAATAAAGAAGATGAAAAGATGCAGTATGTTGACTTCAGCAGTTTGTACCAAGGTTTATTTTTATGTAGCAGGGATCTGTGGTAGTCCGAATTCATCCACCAGCACACCATCCTGTAAACAGAAATTAACTAGCATGAGACAGGACGACAATTTCTACTGCCACTTTGAATAATATGGTGACTAGTTACAGTATATATAAACCCAACTCCAGATAAAACTTTTAATTTTGGATAAAGGGGGAAGGAGTTGAAACCATTTTGGTTTTTCCCCATTTTTAAAGATTTGCTCATAATTAACTACTTCCTGACCGCCTGCCATACATATACTGCGGCAAGGCGGCTCTATTACGCAAAATCACGTACCTGTACGTAATTTTGCTAATAGCCACTGAGGGCGCGCGCGGACCTGCGAACGCCCGCTGATTGGCCACAGGCGTAGCAAATTGCGATCACTCCCCGCAGAGACAGAACATCGGTCTGCCGATGTAAACAAGCAGACCGCCGTGCTGTCAGGCATGGATACTGCTAATCAGGAACACGGATCAGAGTGTCCATGCAGTGAAACCATCCCCCCCCCACACAGTTAGAAACACACTGAGGGAACACCGTTAACCCTTCGATTGCCCCTGATAACCCCTTCCCTGCCAGTGTCAATGCATATTTTTAGCACTGAACACTGTAATAACGTCACTGGTTCCCAAAAAAAAAAAAATAATAAAAAAAATAAAATAAAAAAAGTGTCAAAAGAGTCAGCTAGGTGTCCTATCTGTTCGCCGCAATCCCGCTAAAAATGCTGATCACCGCCATTACAAGTATAAAAAAAAAAGTGACATAAATATATCCCCTATAAAACTTTTGTGAAAACCAATCAATACAAGCTTATTGGGATTTTTGTTACCAAAAATATGCAGCAAAATACATATTGACCTAAAAACTGAGGGAAAAAATTGTTTTACATTTTTTTTTAATTGGATATGTTTCATTGCAGAAAGTAAAAAAAAAATGTTTTTTATAGAGCAAAAAATATAAACCGCAGAGGTAATCAAATACCAAAGAAAGCTCTATTTGTGGGGGAAAAAAAAAAACCAGGACATACACCTTGTTTGGGTACAGTGGCGCGCACAACCGCGTAATTGTTAAAGCGACGCAGTGCCGTATCGAAAAAAAAAATGGCCTGGTCATTAAGGGGGTAAAACCTTCCGGGGCTGAGGGATGCATTTATTGATAAAAAAAATAATAAATGCACATTTTTTTTTGCAGGTTACAAAATGCGCATTTATTTTGGGAGCCTGTAAAGCATTGCTCCAGTGATCACCGATGCCATGCAGGTCTCCTGCAGATCCTTCAGTGTATTGGCTTGCTCATAACTTGTACGAGCGAGCCAATACCATTCTGACAGGAAGCCTCAACATACAGTGCCGTGGTAGTTCATTGAAAACTACAAGCCAACAGCCGAACAGGCTACTGGACCTTCGTAGTTTTCCCATTCACAGAGGAATGTGAATGAGTGACGCGGCTGGGTGGGCAGGGCCCCACACGGCTGCGCTTTTTTTTTTTATTGTGGCAGCAGACACAGGGAGAAGATCCCCGGTCTGCTGTCAAGAGGGTAAGGTGGTGCATTCATAACATGTTACACCCTGAATAAGTGTGTAACATGTTATAAAAGGTGAACTTATCCTTTAAATGTCCCAGTGACACCAGGCCAATAAATTAGGAGAACGGATGCCAATGGTCAGAAGACACATACAGTAATAAACTCAGGGTTCTAACCTTTACCCCCATGCCAAAAAAGAAAGTGTAGGAGAAATCTCCCTAATGGGGACGTAGATTGCAACAAAAAACAGGCAGAAGTTCTAATCCTTTCCCAATTTATCCAAAACAAAAAAAAGTAATGGCTAAAGTAATGAAGTCAGTTAGGGCTCTTTCACACGGGGCGGATCCGTGAAGATCCGCCCCGTGAAGCTCCGCTTGCTCAGCGGGGATCGCTCCGTTGATCCCCGCTGAGCCGACGGATGACTGGGCGGTCCCCGCACACTGTGCAGTGACCGCCCTGTCAGAGCGCCGCTCTCCCCTATGGGGAAATCGGATGATGACGGACCGTAGAGTCCGTTGTCATCCGATCCGCTCCGCCGACGGAAGGAAAAATAGGGTTTTCCTCCGTCACACTTTGGCGGAGCGGATGTCAGCGGACATGTCTCCGCTGACATCCGTGCCTCCATAGGGGTGCATGGAGGATCCGTTTCAGGTCCGCCTAAAAAACTGACAGGCGGACCTGAACGGACCTCCGTGTGAAAGGGGCCTTACCTTGTTTTTGGAATCACTGGGAACTCCCTCTGGAATAGCTGGAGCGGAGGCTGCTTCATCCAAGTATGAGGAGTCTTCATCAGCCAGCAGTTCATCTCCCAGTGCATCAAGCTCTGTGGTCAGATACAAAAGTGAAAATAAATAAAACAAAATAATGGACATATGTTCAAAACACTTGTTTTCCTAAATAGGCAAAGAGATTTTGACAAACCCGAATAAGCCACTTTAGGATTATATTACATGGTACCTGTTCATTCCGATTTTTCTTTTAGTAAGTTCCACAATAAAATATTCAATGCCCTGTTAAAAAGCCAGTCAGTCAAAAATAAAGCTGGTTCGGCCAGGATGTATATGCTTCCAATTAAATTTTGTGATAACACACACACACACACTTTAAAATACTGTCAAAACCAAAACCCCAAGTTAAGAAAAAAAAAAAAAACAAGAGTTCCAAAACCTCTACATCACAAGGATAATTGGGTGAAAAAAAAAAAAAAAAAAAAAAGTGATACTGTATTTATTGGCGTATAACACTCACTTTTTTACCCTGAAAAATAGAGGGTAAACTGTGCCTGCATGTTATACGCAGGGGGCTGTGGAAAGGTTTTTTCCTGAAACTCCCCTCTTAAAGTTAGGGTGCGTGTTATACGTCTGTGCTTGTTATACGCTGATAAATACGGTACTTTTTGGAGTCTCCGATTTGGCTTTTGGCTCATTAAAATTGCCCAAAAAGAATCTAGGCCTTTGAGCTAGGATGCACATTAAACTATTTAAAGGGTGTCGTTTTTAATAACAGGCCATCTGTGGCAATATCTTATATACAATATTTTATATTTAATAGGTGTATGTGTTTTTTTTTTTTTTTTGGTAATTCCTTTATTTTTCCCAAAGTATTGCATTTTACAGCCACGCAGAGAAATTAACATACAGAGCATAATCAACATATAGCATTAAGGAAGAAAATCTCCCAATTAAAATTGCAAGCCGTCCGACCTAGCAAAAACACAGTATAGACAGTCAAGTAGAACAAATCAAGTATGAGGATGGTCTACAATTATTCATACATGAGCAACACAGAAAATAACGTAGTGAGAGACCAAGCACGAAAATTCAAAAGCTTAAAACTGTGCAACCATATTTAATGAAATGGTATATTTTACTGAGAAGTGAGCTTCCCGGCGGCCAGGTGGACCCATACTGGGAATAATGAAGCTAAATCAATATACAACAGGATACTCGGATATCCGAAAAAAGCAGAAACCCAGGGCGAGCCTAGTAAAACAAGATGGGGAACAAACATGAGAAGAAAGGGAAGAAAGGTTAAGCAAGAGGCAGTTAAGGGGATTAGGAGTAGGGGGATCAATAGTCCCTTGTATGAAAAAGGAGAGCCAGGTTCACCCAGGGAGTGTAACCAATCTCAATGGTTCAGCACAAGTCGGAACCTTCCTGCAAATAGGCGTCAGAATATGAATCAAATAGATGTCAGAGTAAAATTACTAAAACATTAGCAGCGCTGGTAAATAAAACTAGCAGGCATTAAAACAATAGTTATGCTTAAAAGAAAAAAAAAATGGTGATCCACTTAGTGAAAGTCCATTATGGAGAAAAAAAAAAAAAAAAAAAAAAAAAAAAACACAGATTAAAGGGGTGTTCCAGGCAACCCCGGGCAAAAAAAAAAAATAGGATTTTTTACTCACCGTAAAATCCTTTTCTCTGAGTCCATGGACCGACACAGCTTCTCTATTGACAAAGTGGGTATTATCCGTTAATTCGGAGTGACTAGGCAGAAAAACTTGTAAAAAGTGTTGCATCACACCTTCTACAGTCCCGCCCAGGGGGCGGACCCCCCGGGTATATCCTCTCAGTCTGCATCTCGCAGATCAGTTCGTCAAGAAGCAGTACAAACTTAAAAAGGAGGGGTGGGTGCTGTGTCGGTCCATGGACTCAGAGAAAAGGATTTTACGGTGAGTAAAAAATCCTATTTACTCTTTCGTCCATGGACCGACACAGCTTCTCTATTGACAAAGTGGGACGTCCCAAAGCAGTGTCAGAGAAAAAACGAGGGGTGGTAACAGCATAAAAATAAACTTCACCCCAAACACAAAACAGCACTCCTCCAACGGAGGAGCTGCAACTCTAAACAGCCGCTTGTAAAACCTTGTGGCCGCTTGTAAAACCTTTTGTGAAAGTGTGAGCGGACGACCAAGTCGCCGCTTTACATACTTGGGAAACAAACACTTGATGTCGGAAAGCCCAAGAGGCACCTCTTGCCCTGGTCGAATGCGCCGTGACCGGAAAGGGGGGGCGCTTGACCCTTTAAGGCAGGCATGTCCAAAGTCCGGCCCGCGGGCCAATTGCGGCCCGCGGGCCGGTTTTGAACGGCCCGCTTGGTTATCTGGGCATATATATCTTTTGTGGCCCCCAATGATCTCCCAGCACCGGGACCACAAAAGATATATATGTGGCATCACTAAATAGTGGATCTCGGGCCGAATCCGGACTTAGTAGTGGCCCGCAGCTTTGCTAAATTGTCAGTGTTCTCTCCCCTCTGCCGACTCTCGCATCACTCCCCCTTCCTCCCCCTCCCCACACAAGCCTGGAAGTGCTGCAGGTCCGGACAAAGGGCGGGATCTTTCAAGTTACAAAGCAGGTGATTGGTTGCTAGACAGTGGGGCGGTCCCAGCAACCAATCACCCGCCTTTAACTTGAAAAGTCCCGCCCTTTGTCTGGACCTGCCATGCCATGTGTGCTTCCTGGTTTGTGTGATTAAGGTAGGGCAGTGTGGGGAGGGGGAATGCTGCATTGATAAAAGTGACAGTCTGACTCTAATATGGAGGGAGTCTGTAATGGGGGGGGGGGTCTGAGATGGAGTGGGGTCTATGAAGTGGGCTCTGCGATGGGGGGGGGGGGGGGGGATCAGTGATGGACTGGGGCATTCCCCAATCCCTCACAGATCCCCAGTCCGTGATGGACTGGGGATGGTCTGGGGATCTGCTTCACAGACCTTTACTTAAAAAAAAAAAAAACCTAAATTTTTTCCTGAAACTTCCCTCTTTAACCACTTAACGACCGCTCACTGTATATATACACGTCGGCAGAATGGCACCGACAGGCACAATCACGTAGAGTGTACGTGATTGCCTTTGTACAGTTGGGGGGTCCAATCGGACCCCCCTTCTATACAGTGAGCGGTGGCTAAGTGTCCGGGAGCGTTCCGGGATGAGGGGGCAGCCATTCGTTTCTGGCCACCCCCTCGCGATCGCTCCCGGCGAATAGAAATGCCCCCTCTGTCTGTGTCAGACAGAGGGAGCAGGAGGAAGTGATGTCATCTCTGGTGCGGCGCTCACATATACCGAGCGCCGTACAAGAGAAGATATCAGGTCAGTGCACACAACACTACACATAGGGACATAAATCGCCCCCCCAGATCACCCCCCCAGCCCCCAGTCACAGTGTCACTGATTGCAGTGACCATTTATTTAGTGATCACTGCAATCAGTGACATTTGTGACTGTAAAAGTGTCACCAAAGTTTAGTCTTAGGTCCAGTGTAGCCCCCTAACCCCCCCCTAATAAAGGTTTAACCCCCTGATCACCCCCCAGATAACCCTTTCACCCCCTATCACCACTGTCGCTTAGCGATCATTTTTCTGACCGCTGTCTTAGCGTCAGTGATGCCGATCGTAGCCAGTAATTTTTTTTAGGTTTGCCTCATGTTTTTATAGCGTCAGGTACCCCAATATATTATCTAATAAAGGTTTAACCCCCTTGATCGCCCCCCAGGTAACCCTTTCACCCCCTATCACCACTGTCACTAAGCGATCGTTTTTCTAAATGCTGTCTTAGTGTCGGTGATGCAGATCGTAGCCAGTATTTTTTTTTAGGTTCGCCGCAGGTTTTTATAGCGTCAGGTACCCCAATATATTATCTAATAAAGGTTTAACCCCCTTGATCGCCCCCCCAGGTAACCCTTTCACCCCCATCACCACTGTCGCTAAGCAATCGTTTTTCTAAACGCTGTCTTAGTGTCGGTGATGCAGATCGTAGCCAGTATTTTTTTTTAGGTTCGCCGCAGGTTTTTATAGCGTCGGGTACCCCCATATATTATCTAATAAAGGTTTTAACCCCCTGATTGCCCCTAGTTAACCCTTTCACCAGTGATCACCATACAAGTGTTACGGGTGACGCTGGTTAGTTAGTTTGCTTTTTATAGTGTCAGGGCACCCGCCGTGTATATAACCCAATAAAGGTTTAACCCCCTGATCGCCCGGCGGGTGATATCAATTAGGTTTTAGCGTCAGAGAGGGTCTGAGTCACACCCCAGGCAGCGTCAGGTTAGTGCCAGTAACGCTAACACCCACGCGTGAAGCATACACCCCCCTTAGTGGTATAGTATCTGAACAGATCAATATCTGATCAGATCTATACTAGCGTCCCCAGCAGTTTAGGGTTCCCAAAAACGCAGTGTTAGCGGGATCAGCCCAGATACCTGCTGGCACCTGCGTTTTGCCCCTCCGTCCAGCCCAAGCCACCCAAGTGCAGTATCGATCGATCACTGTCACTTACAAAACACAACACACATAACTGCAGCGTTCGCAGAGACAGGCCTGATCCCTGCGACTCCAGTGCTGTAGGAGGTGATTTCACCACCACAGTTAAAAAAAAAAAAAAGCAAATATGCCGAAGCATTGGGGCAGCAGGGGCGGAGGAGCGATTTTGCTCCTAATGCCGCGTACATACGGTCGAAATTCCGACGGAGGCTTGCCCGTGGAAAAGTCCGACCATGTGTGTGCGGCATAACTTTTTTGCGGGAGGATGCCCCCATGCTTCGGCATATATAAATGGTGCGTGTATGCCCATCATTGGAAGTGGGTGGATGAAGGGCGGTATTCTAATGGTGGGCATACCCACTGATCAATCTCTTTTTTCGTTCAGCCAACTGGCTGCATGAAATAAAAAGATTACAATACATGTCCAACAAGGACCAGCAACGTACTGGTATGTTGCTGGACTTTGAATGTTTATACCAGAATGATGCCTGCGGGTTTAGGTATCATCTTGGTATCATTCTTTTCAGCCTGCGGCCGGCTTTCATGTAAAAGCAATCCTAGCGGCTAATTAGCCTCTGGACTGCTTTTACAAGCAGTGGGAGGGAATGCCCCCCCCCCCCGGATATAAAAAGCGCCATTGGGAAATTGGGAAAGCATTTTATCACACCGATCTTGGTGTGGTCAGATGCTTTGAGGGCAGAGGAAAAATCTAGGGTCTAGAAGACCCCAGTTTTTTCAAAAAAAAAAAAAGGAGTACCTGTCACTACCTATTGCTATCATAGGGGATATTTACATTCCCTGAGATAATAAAAATGATAAAAAAAAAATACTTGGAAGGAACAATTTAAAAATAAAATAGCAAAATTAATAATTAAAAAAAAAAAAAAAAAAAAAAACACAACCCCTGTCCTGCCCTGCTCTTGCCCAATGGCGAACGCAAGCGTCGGTCTGGCGTCATATGTAAACAGCAATTGCACCATGCATGTGAGGTATCACCGCGAAGGTCAGATCGAGGGCAATCATTTTAGCAGTAGACCTCCTCTGTAAATCTACTGGGGTAACCTGTAAAGGCTTTTAAAGGCTTTTAAAAATGTATGTAGTTTGTCGCCAATGCGCGTTTGTGCGAAATTTTAAAGCATGTCGTGTTTGGTATCTATGTACTCGGCCTAAGATCATCTTTTTTATTTCATCAAACATTTGGGCAATATAGTGTGTTTTAGTGCATTAAAATTAAAAAAAGTGTATTTTTTAACCCAAAAAACGCGTTTGAAAAATCGCTGCGCAAATACTGTGTAGAAAAAAAAAATGCAACACCCACCATTTTAATCTGTAGGGCCTTTGCTTTAAAAATATATATAATGTTTGGGGGTTCAACATAATTTTCTTGCAAAAAAAAAAATGTTTTCATGTAAACAAAAAAAGTGTCAAAAAGGGCTTTGTCTTCAAGTGGTTAGAAGAGTGGATGTAAGCTTCCTAATGTTGTGTATAAAATGCCAGAACAGTTCAAAACCCCCCCAAATGACCCCATTTTGGAAAGTAGACACCCCAAGCTATATACTGAGAGGCATGTCGAGTCCATGGAATATTTTATATGTTGACACAAGTTGCGGAAAAACGACAATTTTTTTTTTTTTTTTTGCACAAAGTTGTCACTAAAATGATATATTGCTCAAACATGCCATGGGCATATGTGGAATTACACCCCAAAATACATTCTGTTGCTTCTGAGTACGGGGATACCACATGTGTGAGACTTTTTGGGAGCCTAGCCATGTACGGGACCCCAAAAACCAAGCACCGCCTTCAGGCTTTCTAAGGGTGTAAATTTTTGATTTCACTTCTCACTGCCTATCACAGTTTCGGAGGCCATGGAATGCCCAGATAGCACAAAACCCCCCCAAATGACCCCATTTTGGAATATAGACACCCCAAGCTATTTGCTGAGAGGAATGGCGAGTATTTTACAGCTCTCATTTGTTTTTGAAAATGAAGAAAGAAAATATATATATATATATATATATATATATATATATATATATATATATATATATATTTTTCTTCATTTTCAAAAACAAATGAGAGCTGTAAAATACTCGCCATTCCTCTCAGCAAATAGCTTGGGGTGTCTATATTCCAAAATGGGGTCATTTGGGGGGGTTTTGTGCGATTTTGGCATTTTATGGCCTTCGAAACTGTGATAGGTAGTGAGGAGTGAAATCAAAAATTTGCGCCCTTAGAAATCCTGAAGGCGGTGCTTGGTTTCCGGGGTCCCGTACGCGGCTAGGCTCCCAAAAAGTCCCACACATGTGGTATCCCCGTACTCAGGAGAAGCAGCAAAATGTATTTTGGGGTGAAATTCCACATATAACCATGGCATGTGTGAGCAATATATCATTTAGTGACAACTTTTTGTAATTTTTTTTATTTTTTTTATTTTTAGTCATTATTCAATCACTTGGGACAAAAAAATAAAAAATTCAATGGGCTCAACATGCCTCTCAGCAATTTCCTTGGGGTGTCTACTTTCCAAAATGGGGTCATTTGGGGGGGTTTGTACTGCCCTGTCATTTTAGCACCTCAAGAAATGAGATAGGCAGTCATAAATTTAAAGCTGTGTAAATTTCAGAAAATGTACCCTAGTTTGTAAACTCTATAACTTTTGCGCAAACCAATAAATATACGCTTATTGACATTTTTTTTAACTAAAAACATGTGGCTGAATACATTTTGGCCTAAATGTATGACTACAATTGAGTTTATTCGATTTTTCTTATAACAAAAAGTAGAAAATATCATTTTTTTTTCAAAATTTTCGGTCTTTTTCCGTTTATATCGCAAAAAATAAAAATCGCAGAGGCAATCAAATACCATTAAAAGAAAGCTCTATTTGTGGGAAGAAAAGGACGCAAATTTCGTTTGGGTACAACATTGCATGTCCGCACAATTTACAGTTAAAGCAGCGCAGTGCAAAATTCTGAATTCACCTCTGGTCCTCTAGCTAACAAATGGTCCGGGGCTTAAGTGGTTAAAGTGAAACACACAGAGCTCACCTCTTTACCACACACAGCCACAAAGGCAAGATAATTCTTGTTGGGTAGTGTATTAGTGCTCGGAAGAACACACTTTTAATGGTTCAAAGAATGTCAGGCAAAATGGTCGGCCCTCGAGCATGTTCACTTCATCAAATCTGGCCCTCTTTGAAAAAAGTTTGGACACCCCTGCTTTAAGGCGCAAGCCTGGATTACTATCTGTCGGATCCACCTACAGATGGTGGCCGACGAGACTGCTTGGCCCTTCTTGGGACCAGCCACCGAAACAAACAGTGAGTCTGACTTCCGGAACAGGGAAGTAGCAGATAGGTATACTCTCAAAGCTCAGACAACGTCCAAGGAATGCAACGCCGACTCCTTAGGATTCGACGGCTGAGGACACAAGGATGGAAGTACGTCTTCATTGAGATGAAAAGCCGAAACGACTTTTGAAAGGAAGGCTGCGGCCGCAGCACCACCTTATCCTTGTGGAAAATCAAATAGGGAGCCTTGCAGGATAAGGCTGCCAGCTCATAGACTCGTCTAACTGACGTAACAGCCACCAGAAAGACCACTTTCTGAGAAAGTGTCAACAGGGGAATATCTCTAATATTCTCAAACGGTGCCTTCTGAAGCAGCGAGAGGACCAGGTTCAAGTCCCACGGAGGTAGCGGGGGACGGACTGGGCCACATGTCAAACCCCCTGCACAAATGTACTCACGAGAGAGTGAGTCGTCAGGGGTCACTGAAAAAAGACAGCCAGGGCAGATATCTGTCCCTTAAATCGTACTTAAGGCAAGCCTTTGGTCCACCCCATGCTGTAAAAACAGCAGGATTCTGAAAACCAAATAAGTACGCGGATGCCATTTCCTTTCCTCCCACATGGAGATGTAGGCCTTCCAAGTGCGGTGATAAACCTTCCTAGAGGACGGTTTCCGAGCACTTCTCATAGTAGAGATTACTGAATCTGATAAGCCCCGGTCTCTCAGTACCTGGTTCTCAACAGCCATGCCGTTTAAAGCCAGTGACTGTAAAGCAGGATGGAGTATGGGACCTTGCGATAGCAGGTCCTTCCGTAGTGGTAAGCGCCAGGGGACGTCTGCTACCAGACGTACTAGACCGGCGTACCAAGGACGCCGAGGCCAATCTGGAGCGATTAGGATCATTGGAATTCCCTCTGCGGAGCAGAAGAGGCAGAAGCCTTAAGGGAGGGAAGGCATAGATTAGCCGATACAGACCCCACGATGCCACCAACGCATCCGTTGGGCAGCATGGGTCTCTTGACCGGGCCACAAACCTCAATACCTTCCGACTGAGTCGGGAAGCCAGAAGATCTACGTCTGGTGTGCCCCATCTTTGGCAGAGGAGTTGGAACACCTCCGGGTGTAAGGACCATTCTCCCTGGTCCAGCATCTGGCGGCTCAGGTAGTCCGCCTGCCAGTTTTCCACACCCAGAATGTACCCGGCCGACAGTGCCGGTACGCTCCTCTCTGCCCACTTCAGGATGCAAGCGACCTCCGTGCTGCAGCTGAGCTTCTGGTTCCTCCTTGATGATTGACATATGCCACTGCTGTGGCGTTGTCTGACTGGATCCTGACTGGACGCCCTTGCAGCCTCTGAGACCATTTGAAGAGGCACAGCCTGATCGCCCAGATTTCCAGGACATTGATCGGCAGGAGGGCTTCCTCTGGGGTCCAGCGATCTTGCGCCGACTGAACACCCCAGACTCCCCCCCAACCTGTAAGGCTGGCGTCCGTCGTGATCACTATCCAGTAAACCAGGAGAACCGACTTCCCGGCCATTAGAGCCGGTGCTGTCAGCCACCATACCAGGGATTTCCTGACTAGGTGGCTCACGAGGATTTAATAATCCAGAGATGAAGGGCATCTGTTCCATCTGGACAGAACTTCCTTCTGTAACACTCGAGTGTGGTATTGAGCATATGGGACCGCCTCGAAGGAGGCTACCATGAGGCCCAACACTCGTATGCCAAAACGGAGGAGTGACGACCAATTCCTGGAAGTCAGCTGCCGTACTGCAGCCCCGAAGGGTCTGCAACTTCTCCACAGGGAGGAATACCTTTGCCTCTGAGGAATCCAGAATCAACCCTAGGTACACTAGGCATTAAGTGGGCACCATACTGACCTTTGCGTGTTTAGTATCCAACCACAGTCTCGAAGAGTCTGACAGGTAATGGACACGCTTACCTCTAAATTCTGAGCTTGAAGGCGCCTTCAGTAGAAGGTCGTCCAAGTAGCCCATGATAGCGATACCCTGCTGTCTTAGAAGTGCCAGAATCGGAGCGAGCACCTTGGTGAACGTCCTGGGTGCTGAGGCAAGGCCAAACGGGAGGGCCACAAACTGGTAGTGGTTCTTCCCGACAGCAAATCACAGAGACTTCTGGTGTCTGGAGTATATGGGGACCTGCAGGTATGCGTCCTTGATGTCCAAGGAGGCCAGAAAGTCCCCCAGATGGAGAGCTGTGACTACAGATCGAACCGACTCCATCTGAAATCTTTGTACCTTCACAAAGCAATTGAGGGCTCTGAGATCCAAGACTGGATGAACTCCATCCTTGTTCGGCACAATGAACAGATTTGAGTAAAAACCCTGACCCCGTTCCTGTTTTGGAACTGGAATAACTACCTTGCGTTCCAGTAGACCCTGGACCGCCCCAAACAGGGCCTCCCGACGGGTCGGTAATAGCTGGAGATTGGAGGTGATGAATCTGTCCGGTGGACAAGAGAGAAATTCTATCTTGTAGCCTGAGGAGATTACTTCGCAAACCCACCTGTCGGAGACTAGAGCTGTCCACTGAGTCGCGAATTTGCGAAGACGTCCCCCCACCCGAGAGCTGGGTGGGGGGCGGACCTTCATGCGGACGCAGATTTGTCCGCAGGCTTGTTGGGTATGCAGGACCAAGGACGCTTTTGTCCTTGGGCAGGCGCTTTATCGGCCTGGGGTCTTTTCCCTGTCGCCCTAGGGGGACGAAAAAACCGCTTGCGTGCAGTAAAGGAGGGCCCTTGCCCTTGGCGTGGCCCCTTACCTTTGCTAATTTGGGGAAGCAAAGTGCTTTTACCTCCTGTGGCATCCTTGATGATGTCATCCAGAGAAGCCCCAAAAAGTCTGTCGCCCTTAAAAGGCAGATCCAACAGGGCTTTCTTGGAAGTCTGGTCCGCAGACCAGCCCTTTAGCCAGATCAGGCGGCGTATTGCTACTGCATAAACCAAAGCTTTAGACAGCAGGGGAATAGTATCCATGTCTGACACGCAGACAACCTAAGGCCCTGGACCAACAGGTCGGCCAATGTTATCTCATCAGGAGGAGCATCTCGCTCCTTAACCCCTGGAGTAGCAATCTTGCCCATTCAGTAAGTGTGTGAGACACTAGGGCCCCCGCCAATGCCGGCCGTACTGCCGAGCCTACCACTGAGTATAGGTAGCAAGCGAGTGCTTCAGCCTTCTTATCCACAGGGTCCTTGAAAACAAGAGCCCCTTCTACAGGAATTGTGGTGGCTCTATTAAGTCTGGACACCGGAGGGTCCACTATAGGGGGAGAGGTCCATCTCTTCAGAAAACTCTCCTCAAAGGGGTACCGTACCGCAAAACCTCTTTGGGGCTGTAAAGACTCTCAGTGGGTTCTCCCATTCCTTGTATAAGAGTTTATCAAAAGACACACAAGGGAACACCTTAGCAGTGCGGGCAGGTCTATGAAACCCAAGTGGACCGGATTCTCTGCTGCTTCTGCAGTATTAAGGTCAGATACCAAGCCGTCTAGCGTACTGACCTGGACTTGGAGTCATCTTCACTATCCGGTCAAGGGTCTGCAGTCTCTGATGCGTCAGAATCTGGGCCCGGAGCCGTAGCTGGACCTGGTTCTGCATCAGAATTATCCCCAGAAGCTTGCAGGGGACGGGGCGTTTACTACCCCCTGTATTCCCGTGTGCTGCTTCCACCCTGGCAGCAAACGCCTCTAGGATTGCCGTCATAGCGTTTATAGACACCTCAGGGGCACCAGCTGCTAAATATGGCGTTTCAGGGGAGAAGACATCTGGCTCAGATGCCATGCTGACCACACGCTGACACTCACAGGGCTCCAGGCAAGATATCAATAGGCCACCCTCCTGCGCTGCCGAGATGCTGGGTTACCCAGAGGACTCACCACCCTGGACCGGTACTGCTATGCTGCCGTGTGCTGCGCCTGTGATGCTGTCCCACTGCTGCTGTGTCAGTCTGCTTCTTTTATCAGCACTTCCTGTGTGAACTTACGCCAGTGTAATGCACTCTAGAGGCCGGAGGCTCTCGCAAAATGGCTGCCAAAAACGTCTGTATGGAAGATAATATGGGCTCTAAGAAAATGGCCGCGGAGCCGAAGATAGAGGTCAAGCAGCCGTAGCCCACAAAAAGATGGCCGCCGAATGGCAATATATACATACAGGGTGGACAAACATGGCCGCCGATCAGCTGATAGGGGTCAGTGGGTGTGGCCGAACAACAGGAAGATGGCCGCCGGGCAGTCACAAGAGGCCGAACTCGGCATGGACCACCTCAAAATGGCCGCCGACAGCATGGAGGAAGCACACATACAGGTAAGGAGAAATGACATTTCTTTTAAATGTTAGTTACAGCCAGCCCCGCTCCAGTGGAACCCCTTAGGTGACCCCCAGCACCCAGCAACCTTTAGCTAGAAGCCCAGGGAGGAGGGAAAGGCAGGGAGAGAGGGAAGAAAGGGGCCACAACCACTTACTTGAACTCTCCAGGAATGTCCAGCTAAATTACCCAGCCGAGGCAGGGGAGTTTTACTTACCTATCCTGCATGTATTATGCTGGAAGACATTCCAAACAGATCATCGTCCGCGCACGGAAGGAGACTGTTGGCCAGGCATGCTGTGATTGGACCCAAAAGGGACGATCATCTGTATGACCTGGAGCGTGACGCTCACCGGACAGGTTGCTCCGACTCGGCCGTAAGGTCAGCCGAAGCTGAGCGGTCCGATGCAGGCCCTGGAGCGTAGGCTTACCGGCCACCCGTGGAGCGACGGGCATGTCGTGGAAAACCCAGCGCGTAGCTAGGGTCGGCACACGCTCGATGGCCGAAACTGGGGAGACTACAAGGATCGAGGATCCAGCCTGTCACCCAGTCGGCAGTTCATCGAAGATCGCAGGAAACAACAAATGTAGTAATAATAATATATATATATATATATATATATATATATATATATATATATATATATATATATATATATATATATATATATAATCTTTTTTCCCCCGGACCAATGGGCCCGAAGGGAGCCATGTCCTACTCCTTGCTAGACAGAAAAAAACTGATCTGCGATATGCAGACTGAGAGGATATACCCGGGGGGGTCCGCCCCCTGGGCGGGACTGTAGAAGGTGTGATGCAACACTTTTTACAAGTTTTTCTGCCTAGTCACTCCTAATTAACGGATAATACCCACTTTGTCAATAGAGAAGCTGTGTCGGTCCATGGACGAAAGAGTAATAATAATTAAAAGCCAGCAGCTACACATACTGCAGCTGCTGGCTTTTAATAAATGGAGACTTACCTGTCCTGGTGTCCCTCGATGTCGGCACCGCAGTTGATGTTTCACATCAGCTGTCGGTGCTTCTGTCGCCATTGCGGGTAAGGGAACCCGGCAGTGAAGACTTTCGGCTTCACGCCGGGAACCCTACTGCGCATGCGCGAGGCCCCGCTCCTCTCTCCTATTAGCCCAGCGGCCAGGGGAGGAGGGAGCCTCACGCGACTTCACCGCCGCGGCCGGAATCCAGTACGTGGGTAAGGATACCTGTCTGACAGGTATCCTGTCCCCCCCGAAAGGTGCCAATTGTGGCACCGGAGGGGGGGGGGAGGAATCCGATGAGTGGAAGTTCCACTGGTTTAAATGCCTATCGGTCAAGCAGACATTTACAGGTCACTGGGCGTTTAAACCAGCTTAATCTGGTAAGTGGATTTCCTATAGGGCTTGAACACAAGCAGTGTGGTGAAGGAAATCGTATCAATTTGGGACCGTTGCTTATGCCTTCCTACTTCATGGTTCATGTCACATTCACCTTTTTCTCCATAATGGACTTTCACTAAGTGGATCACCATTTTTCTTTTAAGCATAACTATTGTTATTTTAATGCCTGCTGGTTTTTTTTTACCAGCGCTGCTAATGTTTTAGTAACTTTACTCTGACATATATTTGATTCATTTTTGTTATATTATAGTAACTGCTTCTTTGTTTTGTTCATCAATTTTCTGTGAGCGCTGAGGGAGAGATATAGAACAGTGTTTTATTATTTCTCATTTCTGATAGGCGTCAGAATATACAAATTGTTGCCATGGTCTCCAGGTGTCACAAAAGATCTCCTCCCTGTTGTGGGCGGTCGCTTTAGGATCCTCCATGTCCCCGAGTTCATGGACTTTGGAAACCCACAAGGATGTCGACGGTGGGTTCTCTGATCTCCAGCATAGGGGGATGCAAGCCTTAGCCGCATTAAATAGCTGAATTGTGAGGGAGGCCTTTTACTTATTGGACGTTTCAAAAGATGCAGACAGGCCGCAGGGTTCCCCTCCAAGTGGAACTTGGTCAGGTGCTTGACAGTGCCAATCACCTCCCGCCAAAAGGGCCTCAGTTTGGGGCAATCCCAAAAGATTGGAAGCATCGTTCCCTCAGCATTGCCAACACATACTGGGAACCGGAGGATAAAAGCCGTGCAGCGCGGCGGGTACTCTGTACCCATAGGGCCAGGATTTTGTAGCCAGTCTCTTGGATTTTAGTGGCCATGGAAGACTTCTGTGCAAAATGGAGAATTTTCTCCTTCTGCGTGTCTGTGAATTGGGTTTCAAGGTCGGCTTCCCATTTATAAAAGGAACCCAGGCACAAACCCTATCGCCGGTCGGGTCAGGGATGCGTGAATCAACGAGAGACAATGACGGATCGGCTCCTTCCTATGGCAGATATGTTCCAGTTCTGTTAGCTGTCGAGATATACCCAAAGTGCATGAACACCTTCAGAGAAAGTTGCACAGCTGAAGACTGCTCCATAAGTCTAAAAGGGGGGTCAGTAGCTGTCGTGCAGACAGTGGGGGAGAGCTGACTATCAAAAAACAAACAAAAAAAAAAAAAAACGCAAAAGACTGAGAGCCTGAGCTGCCCAGTCCCGCCCCCTCCACAGCTCAGCGCTCCAGTGAGCGCAGGGGGGGTGGGCAGAGCAGAGAGCCGACTGACAGTACTAGCACATTATGCAATCAACTTGCAGGAGGAAATTTTACTACCACTTTAACTGTAAAAGAAAATGTAAAATTGATATGAAACTTCCACAGGCAGTTTTAAAAGCCATTAAAACAAAAAGTGGCACAAATAGCTGAACACTGAACAAAGCAGGCTAAGAAAACCACCACCTTGCCAGTGATATGGTTGGCAACTTTATGTACGAATCAGGATGAATGCAATGTGCTAAAGAGAACGAGTGCCAAAATTGCACAAAGATCAGTCTTGGATAAGTGTAATGTTTAGCAGAATCAAAACCGGCAACAAATAAGTGTTTTTTACATGAACTGTAATGTGACCGCTGCAAAAGCATTGCCCTTTCTTACCTGCTTCAAGGTCATCTTCATCAATTTCTGGTGTTCCATAACTACGGCTCAGAGTGTTTTGGATTTCACTTGCATCCTCCATCATATCTTCCAGCTGATCCTGCAAGTCCTGTAAAGAACATATACACATTTAAATTGTCTTTTTTCCTCTTAATGTTAATAAAAGATTCAAATACGGATTGATTTAAGTATGAAAGAAAAAAAAGGGGGGGGGGGGGTAGAAGAACAGGCATCAGGTTTACCTCAATCTGATCTATTTTGACTTCCTTGTATGCTTTCTTCATTTCCTTGGCTCCTATTTTCATTGCTTCCACCTTAAGGTATCAAATAAAAAAGCAATTACTTTGTCTATACAATTAACATAATATTAGGAATACAAATCAGGAGAGATGAAAAAATAAAATAAAATTTATGCAATAAGCAGGGACCTCCTGGTTTATGTCAGAAGGGCAATAGTCATCAGCCAGGAAAAGCCATCCAAAACAACTCGTTCACCTCCAATATAGCCAGGGGGATGCAAACAGGGATAATCCATTCCTTCCCCAATACAGGTCAGCCAGGGGGATACCTGGACCAAACATACAGACTTGGCTGCATACTAGTTTAAGGTCAACGACTCAAAGTAACATGTTATTAGATCACACTGACAGGCAGCTAGCATTTTCAGGAGGTCAGCAACCGAGGCTCCCATAGATCTCCTATGACAATTCAAGAACTACATAGGTACTATCAGTATTTACAACTGCCCCACAACATAGAAACATTGCCATTTAAAAAAGAAAAGTGCAACCCTTTTGCAAAAAGTAACTAGCTTTTTATGGTTGCTCCATGATATTAAATGCCATGTACATGAGCAAACATTTTATTTATTTTTTGTCTTGCTTAAGGCCACTATTCTGCCCCTTCACCATGGCTGGGTTGAACAGATGATAAAAGTGACAACCAATTATACCCTTCTTTTAAAAACAGACTGAATTCTGTTATAAATGCATCATACATGGGTTGAATTAAAGTTACAAAGGGCAACATCATCCATTTCTGCTGGAAAATGTCCACTAGTGCCTACCCGAAAATTGTCCTTAAATTGTAACTGCACCCCCTGTTCTCCGACCGTTTTTCTGCTGACATGTCCCTGATGCAGCTAGATATCTTAGAAGACTGCCCAACCTCTCAACCTCTTGTCAAAAATCTTCCTGGCCAGGCCCCATGCATGCGCTCTGCAGTCACATTCATTGCCATCGATTTCAATGCACGAGCAAGTCCATATGAATGAATTGCATTGCAGAACATGTGTGGGTCTGCCTGGGAAAATGGTTGGGTGACCTAGTCTCCGTTATCCTGCTGAATTGGGGAAAAAGTCTACAAGTCTGGGAGGAGGGCAAGGGTACTCTGATAAGGGCAGCTGCAAGAACAATTTTAACATTTCTGCTATGGTCCTGTTTTTTCAGGAATACATTTGTCATTACCTTAAAGTGGTTGTAAAGGTAGAAGGTTTTCTATGCAGCTAGGTTAAAAAAAAAAAAAAAAAAAAAAAAAAAAAAAACCCCACTTCTGCATACAGCCCCCCCCTTAAATACATACCTGGGCCCAAATCTTAATCCAGCGATGTGCTCAAGAGCTGAGGCTCCCTGCTCTCTCTCGCTCCTCATTGGCTCAGATACAGCAGCATGAGCCATTGGAGTGCGAGGAGCAAGCATGCAAGGGTGCCCCCACAGCAAGCGGCCTCTGGGGACCCCAGAAGAGGAGGATCAGGATGCTCTGTGCAAAACCACTGCACAGAGCTGGTAAGTAGAACATGTTCATTATTTTAGGCATTTCTGTGCAAACAAGCCTCTCCGTGCAATTTAAGCACTTTAATATGATTAAGCATCCTCATGCGACTATGTAAAAAACATCCATACAAACAGAAACATGTATCTTTATGTGATCAACAATAAACATGTTCTTGTCTTTTTACCCCACATGCATTCTGTACATTCCAAACTCCTGTATTTTATGCAAACATGTGGACTGGTAAAGAGGAAATTATCCTCTGTAGACGTGTGTTTCCGCAATTATGCGACATAACTGTTGTGCGTTAGCAACATGCACCACGCTTGGTTAGCCTGAAGCCAGCACCAGAATGAGGCCCTGTGGAGGTTTTCCTAGCAACCTATACTCCTCGCCTAGAGTTTTTAGGAGGAGAAAAAAAAAAAACAGCGTATGCGGGTGCCCAACCAGCAGAATAAATTGTTGCAGTAATGGATGGAGTGGGAAGGTACAAGCAACCTATGGGATTTTATTTTTCAAAAACCCCAAGGAGGAGACAGAGGCTTTGGCCGTCTAGTCTGAGGGTAAGTTATATGCAGTATGAATCTCTGTAAAAGACTGCAGCTGCAACTCCAGAGCTCGTGAGGCTTCTGTTACCTCCGCCTCGTTAGCCTGCGCCTGTTCCCTGTCCTCTGACGGTGAACTTTCAACCTCAGGACTTTTAATCCATTTGTTTGAGGATTTAGAGCAGGGAAAGGGGCACACCCCAGTTTCTGCGAGGATGCAAAAATAGCAATTAACCTCTTATAGACCAACAATGTCAGCCTTTTGTTTCTTAGGATTTTTAGTCCCAAGCTCAAAGCCGAGCTACTGGCAGCCAAATTGCACCTATTACTGAGCTATAGTCCAGCGTACAAGCTGCTATATGAGCCAGTCAGGTGTCTAAACTAATGTGCTTTGAGGATGCCTGTATCACCACTTGTTGTATGCCAAATACATTTATACTGTCACCAAACCAGCCCCTGCTCCTGTGTCTGTCCTCTTACCAGTGCGTCTCCCAGAGACTGTTCTTTTAAAGGCAGAGGACGCCGGCACATGCGCAGAAGCGCCCCGAAACACACGGAGCGTCAGCACGCCAAGCCCCACCCCCCTCTGTGACTCGTTCATATCTTGGAAACCTCTCGCGTGCGTGCACGTGTGCCGCCGGAAACGCTTCCTCATGGAGAGGAATGGGGAGAAGAGGGGGGAGGTTGGAAACTGCTCCAGCCCGTCGTGGCTGAGCGGCGCCTATACAGGGAGATCCACAGCGCAGCACCAGGATGCAAACTCAGGTATGACATGGCAACATTTAGCAGATGGCCCCTGGAACTGTACTTACAAAAGGGAGCTCCTCCATCTGTGCAGGCATTACTCTTGAAGGTATAGCCCAGTTTAGACATCTCATAGAGGACTCGCCCTCTAGTACCCAAAAAGGGTACTACCATAATGTCCAAAACTAGAAACCATATGAAATCATTTCAGGTTTTACAAGATTAGGCACCAGGATACAGCGGGAAGTAATACCACATAGGTAAAATTACAGGCAAAAAACACATTAGTTTGAAGGTTCCCTGCTGAACCAAGTCCGTCAGGGACCTTCACTTACCTTTTCCCCGCCACAGGACCCTGTTCGGAACAGATTGCCCGCAGAGAGGGGCGAAGTTTGGGCTATGTCAGCCGACCTTCAGGGACCGGGGTCCTACTGAAAGGAACACCACTCCCCTGGACCTGTATAGCACCCTGCCAGAAACATCTTGGTTTTGGGTATGACCAGAGTACTAGATCCCAGGGTCCAGCCCTCCTAAGAGAGGCATTACAGGCCTAAACCTTGTGCTTCAGATACGAGGCCCCAGGTATCATCCGTTTGGCTATGAAGCACTTTGGATGGATCCGGTCTTTTTGGAGGCTTTTTAAATCCAGCATGGATCCCTCCAGTGGAGCTCCTTCAGAGCACATCTTCACTCATGACCAACACCTTAGACACTGATGAAAAAAACTGAGGTACTCCCAGTATGGGAGGGGTTATATAGGGAAGGAACTTCCTGTCTAATTGATTACATCAGTGTCCAGCACCTGAAGGTGGAATATAACCCACATAGTAATTACTAAGCTCTGTGTCCCGTGATGTACGATAAAGAAATAGCGCCGCTATACCGCCAGCGCACCTCCCCGCCAGGGTGTGAAAGGGGCCTAAAGGTTAAGGTTTTGCCAATACATAAATCAAATCTAGCAGGAATGCCTAGACTGCCCAATATTACTGGTGCCACATCCTAGGACAAGGTAAAGAAACAAAAACTATGGGAGGGACTTTGGAGGCACCAATGCAAAGCAAATAATGTACAAAAAACAAAAAACACACACACACACACACACACACACAGTTTTAAATGTAAATATAATTACCGTAGATACCAATATTTGAATAAAAGTTCATACAAACAGATACATGTTCTGTGTAATGAATACACGTTCTGTGTGATGGTCCCTTTTGGGTTCTAATGCCGTTTTGATGAATGGAGATCCTTTTATTCTTGTCCATCACACAGAACATGTATCTGTGTGTATGAATTTTTTTTCAAATATTGTTTTTTTTTTAACTGAATGTGCAATAAACTTTTGTAGGTTTTATTACATCATTTGCATGTATTGGTGCCTCCAAAGTCCCTCCCCTAGTTTTGTTTCTTTACTCTACCAAAACATAAAATAAGCATACCGTTGTTTTGGTATCTTTTAGTGTCTGAATGGTATAATTGGCTTGTTCCATGTTGAAGGATTGTTGGTTTAAGTTGTCTCTTTGCTGTTCATACCTGAAATGCAGTGCAAAGTTAGAAAACATTACACTTTTTGAATTCTTAGAAGCTCTCTATAAAATGTTACTAATAAAAAAACAAAACCCCCCCACACTATTTTCTCCATAGCTTTACAGCAGGGATATACAATTAGCAGACCTCCAGCTGTTGCAGAACTACAAGTCCCATGAGTCATAGTAAAACTGACAGACACAAGCATGACACCCAGAGGCAGAGGCATGATGGGACTTGTAGTTTTGCAACAGCTGGAGGTCCGCTAATTGCATATCCCTGCTTTACAGTATCCAAGAAATTCTTTAGTTGAACACATCAAGCTTTTGAACTAAATTTGTGATAGAGAGGGTCATACTGATTGGGAAATTGCATATTTCATATTCCTCATTAAGGTTGGCCTCACAAATATCTACTAAAGCTTCTAATATCTTGGTTATTCTAGTAATTTTTAGCTGACTCATGTCATTGTATTGTTATCTGACCAAGTCCTTGAAGGGTCATATTGCAAAGGGAGTTGGCCCTAAAGTGGTCTTTTCAAGTTCTATATTACCACAGGCAAATCCTTTAAGACCATGGTCTCAAATCAGAGCTGCCTCCATGAGGCAAGCATCTGAACCTGGTCGGCCATGTTGCATAACAGCAAACGGGACCCATGATGGAAACAGCATCTTTAGTTAAAGGGGCGTTCCAGCCTTTTTTTTATGCTTATTAAAAGTCAGCAGCTACAAAAAGTGTAGCTGCTGGCTTTTAATAAACATACACTTACCTGTTCCACTGTCCAGCGACGCTCCGCTCCTCTCCCCCCTTCTCCGCCGGCACCTCCATTCATAGTGTGGGCACCCGGCCGTGACAGCTTTCAGCTTCACGGCCTGGGCACTCACTGCGCATGCGCGAACGGCACAGTGCTCTCTGAGTGGACAGGAGATCACCTGGGACCTGTCACGTCCCAGGTGATCGCCTACAGGGAGGGGCCGCCAAAAGGCGATATGACAAATCGCCTAAGCGGGCCCAGGGCGGAAGGAGGACAGGAAGTCCAACTCCTACTGAAGCCCCCACTCCTCCACTCCCCCCCCCCCCCAAAAAAAAAAATTACATGCCAAATGTGGCATGTAAGGGGGCGAGGAGTGGATTAAGCGGAAGTTCCAAATTTAGGTGGGACTCCGCTTTAAGTATTCTTGTGATATTTTCTTTATCTGTATCTTTCATTACTTTTAATAAATGTTATACTTGTAAGCATTTGTGTGATCTCTTTACACAAATCGAAAAAAGAAAACACTAAAATAACTTAAACTTTCACGTAACACAACACATACGAAAACAATGATTGATAAGAATTATTACAAAGCTTGTGTGGAAATCTTTTAAAAAAGAGAACATGGGATAAGACATGTCACCCGACAGAAGTATATTCTTGGGAGTGCAGTACTTTATTTTTGCTGGGTGGCTAGATCTTATTACATGCTTGGAGGTAAAATTCCTTGTGGGCAAGAATACACTCCTCTCTCCATTTACTGCCGACTAGGTGGGGTAGAGTTGAAATAATTTGATGCGGGCTAGGGGAGTATATTACTGCTGGTCTTGCCGAACAACAACTAGAACGTGGGGAGAGAAGGAGAAGAAAATACAGAAGAGAAGAATGGGGAGCAAGACATGGAGCCACACAGAGGGTACAGTGATGTGCAGCTGTACAGAAGCTATAGCTCTTAAAGCTAGAGCTGTAGCTGTACAGAAGCTAGATAAGGAGAGAAAAAAAAATAAAAAGTACAGAGTGAAGGAGAATACATAGGTAAAGTGGTTATAAGAGCAAAAGGTTACATACATTTTCTGCATTAAAGGTTTAACAAAAAAAAAAAAAAAAAAAAAAAAAACACACACCACACACACACTTTCAATAGCAGTGCTCCCCAGCTTCCAAACCACCACCCCCCCCCCCGAAAACTTGCCCAAGTCCTGGATCGATCCAGCGCTGTGCCCGGCTTCAGTTATTCTCTCCCCTCTCTGTGCTCTAACAAGCTTGGCTGAGAGCAGTATGAGCCATTGGCTCCTGCTGCTGCCAGTCAAATCATAAAAAGAGGGAGTAATGGGCAGGCCGAGCTGCACTGTGCGCGTCTATGGGGGCAGGCATGTGTGCCCCCATAACAAGCAGCTTGTTATGGGGGCACACCGAGAAGCCAAAAGTACAGGTGAGGGACCCGATAAAAGTAATTCTGGGGCCACTCTGTGAAAAATCTGAAGATTGAGACCAAGGATGAGCTCAGGCGTGTTTGCAACTCCACATGCCCACGCCCACCAGGAAGGACACTCCGCAGCGCTAATCACAGGTAGGGAGGCATTTCCTGATCTGTGCAACTGTGGATTGAGAAATGTCTCACTGCCTGTGATTAGCGCTGCGGAGTGTCAGCTTCTTGGCGGGCACGTGGAATCAAACACGCCTGAGCTCATCCTTAATCGAGACAGATCTAAGATGGCAGTGTGCGACAGTCACTGTTTTATTCAAGACAGGATGGGGTTTTGTTGGAGGCACACACACACACACACACACACACACACACACACACACACATCTGTGCAATCCATACATGGAAAAGATCCTTCACAAACCTTTTGAGGATATTAGAATGACCAGTATATCCTATGCCAGCGGTTCTCAACCTCAGTCCTCAAGTACCCCCAACATACCATGTTTGCCGCTTAACCACTTGAGTCCAGGAGCCATCTTCCCATATGATTTTTGTTTGAGGGGGGATGCTCTAGACATCTAGTCTTACAGAGGGCCACCATAATGCTGATGCTGCCCGTGATAAAATAGAGTTTGACATCTCTAATCTACATGGACTTTACACGTTCTCCCTGTGCTTGTGTGGGATTCCTCCAGGTTCTCAGAATTCCCCCCCCCCCCCCCCCCCAATCTAAAAAATGCAGGTAGGTCAATTTGCTTGTTGTCTAAATTACCCCTAGTATGCGTGACCAATGTAGCTCTTGTACTTCTATCCAAATATTGAGCCACAGGAAAAAAGTAAGGTTTGAAGTGCATAGAAGATTGCAATGTGGTCATAGTAGTGGGATGGATGGGCCAGCTACTAATCTTAAGAGCATGGTGCACACCTCCCCTATCTTAAAATGATAATGAAGAAGTATAATAATATTTCAAACAATATCATACAACTACAAAAGTACTGTGTGTGAGAACTCTGTATACAATTACTTGAAAAAGTATTAGTACCCCTTGAAATTTTCCACATTTTGTCACATTACAACCAAAAACGTAAAATGTATTTTATGAGATAGACCAACACAAACTGGCACATAATTGTGAAGTGGAAGGAAAATGATATTCCTAATTTTCTACAAATAAATATCTGAAAAGTGTGGCGTGCCTTTGTATTTAGCCCCCTTTACGCTGATACCCCCCAACTAAAATCCAGTGGAACCAATTGCCTTCAGTCACCTAATTGGTAAATAGGTCCACCTGTGTGTAATTTAATCTCAGTATAAATACAGCTGTTCTGTAAAGCCCTCAGAAGGTTTGTTAGAGAACCTTAGTGAACAAACAGCATCATGAAGGCCAAGGAACACACCAGACAGGTCAGGAATAAAGTTGGAGAAGTTTAAAGCAGGGTTACGTTATATAAAAAAAAATATCCCAAGCTTTGCACATCTTTCAGAGCACTGTTAAATACATCATCCGAAAATGGAAAGAGTATAGCACAACTGCAAACCTAACAAGACATGGCCGACCACCTAAACTGACAGGCCGGGCAAGGAGAGCATTAATCAGAGAAGCAGCCAAGAGGCCTATGGTAACTCTGGAGGAGCTGCAGAGATCTACAGCTCAGGTGGGAGAATCTGTCCACAGGACAACTATTAGTCCTGCACTCTACAAATCTGGCCTTTATGGAAGAGTGGCAAGAAGAAAGCCATTGTTGAAAGAAAGCCATAAGAAGTCCCATTTGCAGTTTGCGAGAAGCCATGTGGGGGACACAGCAAACACGTGGAACATGGGCGTCCGCTGAAAATTTTCCGGGGGGGGGTCATCATTTTAAGGTCATCCATGCTCGGTCCCTTTTTGACAATGTCATGAAGGGGAGGGGCTTAGTCATATTTGCATGGGGGGCTGGTAAAAAAAAAAAAAAAGTAGGTAAAATAATTGTGCCCAATTTATCATGGTGCCCTGTGCATGAACCTTGTTAGCCTGTATGGGAAATGTAAGTGTTTTTTCTTTATATATACACACACCTGTAAGCCACTAATGATTACATTCTTGACCCTAATGAACCTTTGTTAAGTTGAGTATTTTTTTTAATATATGGTATAAGAACACTTAGGGCCCCTTTCACACGGGCGGACCGTATGTCTGTTTTTCATCCATCCGTTTTCGGATGAAAAAAAACGGATATACATGTATCCCTATGGGATAGCGGATGTCAGCGGAAGAACATCCGCTGACATTCAATGACATAAGTCTCCGCTATGGTCCGTTGATCATGACGGAGGAAAAACCTATTTTTCCCATCCGTCTGCGGATCGGATGAAAATGGACAGACGGTCCTTTTTCATCCATGTTCGCGGGGCGGATCATCACGGGATCCGCCCTTGTGAAAGGGCCCCAAGTCACACATTTCTAAAACCCTGAATTAACAATCTATTTACTTTTATTTATTTTTTTGCTCTAGGCTCCCAAGAACCCCCAAACTTTCTTCTTTTTTTTTGCGTTGTTTGTCATGCAGTTCTATCTCCAAATCATCAGTACAAATGAGCGGGGGGGCCTATTGCATTTTAAACAAATAAAGGAAATTTAACTAGTTGTAAACTGGTGCAAGAAACAGAGAGGAGGAAGGAAACAGGCCGGCTTCCCAGTATATCTCTGACATTGCATAAGGTCAATTGCAGAACAGTCCTTACCTGTAGTTCCCCAGGGCAGGCACTGGCCAAGCAGCGTATTCTCTCGTCACGGCCACTGCACGCCACTCACGTGACCTGTCGGAGGAGCTGGCGCCGGGCCGGCTAGATCGGCATAGGCACAAGTTCATTTACACAGGCAGAGGCAGGCTGAGGGAGCAGCCAATCAGGGAACAGGTGATATTAAGCAGAGGCCCAAGCGGCAGTCGGCAGAGCCAATCCGATGCTCAGGCCGGGGGTGAGGGAGGGATGGACAGATCAGATGTGTAGTCGGAAAAGTCAGAGCTGAGCAGCCCCAGCCCCCAGGCCAGCAGCAGACTTATAAAAAAAGTCCACGGCTGCCACGGAGCAAGTGTCTTCTTCACTCTGACTTCAACACTTAGTATCTTACGATTCCCCAAGGGGGGGCAATTGACCCCCCTTGCCCTATGGAGCGGACGCCCATGATGTGGAAGAAGGTGCTCTGGTCAGTTGAGACCAATATTGAACTTTTTGGCCTAAAAGCAAAAACGTTATGTGTGGCGGAAAACTAACACTGCACATCACCCTGAACACACCATCCCCACTGTGAAACATGGTGGTGGCAGCATCATGTTGTGGGGATGCTTTTCTTCAGCAGGGACATGGAAACTGGTCAGAGTTGATGGGAAGATGGACGGAGCCAAATACAGAGAAAACCTGTTAAGAGTCTGCAAAAGACTTGAGGCTGGGGTGGAGGTTCACCTTCCAGAAGGACAACAACCCCAAACATACAGCCAGAGCTACAATGGAATGTTTTAGATCAAAGCATATTCATGTGTTAGAATGGCCCAGTCAAAGTCAAGACCTTAATCCAATTAAGAATCTGTGGCAAGACTTGAAAATTGCTGTTAATAGACGCTCTCCATCCAATCTGACAGATCTTGAGCTATTTTGCAAAGAAGAATGGGCAAAAATTTCACTCTCCAGATGTGCAAAGCTGGTTAGAGGCATACCCAAACAGACTTGCAGCTGTAATTGCAATAAAAGGTGGTTCTGCAAAGTGATGACTCAGGGGGGCTGAATATAAATGCACGCCACACTTTTTACATTTATTTGTAAAAAATGTTGAAAACAAAATTTATCATTTTCCTTCCACTTCACAATTATATGGCACTTTGTGTTGGTCTATCACAAAAAAAACAAACAAAAAAAAACACCATTTACGTTTTTGGTTGTAACATGACAAAATGTGCAACATTTCAGGGGGTATGAATTATTTTACAAGGCACTGTAAAATGTACAGCTCCCCAACACACACATAAGCCCAGCCTTAAAGTACTAAGCAGCCATTCAAGTCCATATGTTATGTTTATGAGGGGACTTACATTCTTTTCTGTTTAAGAACCCGCAAGGCTTTTTGCTTGACCATATTCTAAAAGAAAAAAAACAAACAAAAAAAAAAACACAAAGTTTAGGTGATTTTTCTGAATTTTCTTCATGCCTACACATAATTCTAAGTAGTTCTATTAACATGCTGAAAATGTATTATGGTAGCGTGAGGAAGTATATGAGATTTCTATGTAAAATGGTGATCATTATGAGAGTTACAATAACACAGAATCTAAATTTAACAGTGTACACCAACCTTCGACACATAAAAATGATACTGCCATATATTTTTTGAACACATGCTTTAAAGTGATTTGTCCCGGGGGGAGGGGGGGGGGGGGGGGGGGGGGAATCAAAAAAAATTACAAATGCACCTGTGAAAAAAAATTGCAGAGAGTGGCCCCTTACCTCCGCTTCTGGAGTCTCCTCCTCCTTTCTTGCAGGTGCGCTCCAGAGCCAGGCTGTGCGTGTCCATAGACATGCAAAGCATAATTTGGGCACACCCCCCACTCCCTCACAGGATTTGACAGACAGCAGCAGAAGCCTAGGTCTCCTGCTGCTCTCAGTCTTCGGTGAGACTAAGAAGGGAGCAGCATTGCCGCAGCACTGGATCAAGAGAGGACTCAGGTGAGTATTTTGAGGACAGAACAGAAGTGATCAGGTGATGACCAAAAAAGCTGATGGGTTTTAACCATTCCCTACTCTTTTCACAGTCAAGCCTCGTACACACGGCCGAGATTCTCGTCGGAAAAAACATGTCGTTTTTTTCCGACGAGATTCTTGGACAAGAAACTTGTCCCGGCCGAGTGTACAGACGCTCGATTCAAAGAACCCGCGGTTCTTTGAATGGAGCGTACGCGGTGACGTCATCGACTACAACGAGCATGCGCTCGTCACATTCGATGCCGTCGCCGCCATCTTGGTATACCCTACCTATGCCTAGGAAGCTACCGCGCATGCGTCGAATTCATTTCGAACATGCGCGGGCTTCCCGGAGGACAGGTAAGTGTACACACACACACACACTCACTTTTCTCGTCGAGAAACCTGCCGACGAGAATCTCGACGAGAAAATAGAGAGCAGGTTCTCTATTTTCTCGTCGAGATTACTTGTCGGTTTTCTTGACGAGAAACCATACACACGAACGAGTTTCTCGGCAAGACATCTCTGCCAGCAAGTTTCTTGCTGGTTCTTGCCGAGAAACTCGGTCGTGTGTACGAGGCCTAAGAGTTTTGGCTTTAGAAATACTTTTTTAAACAAAACCACAGATGGGAAATGTGTGAGCAATCCTATGAGTTTGACAACATAAAACTGGAGTAAAATAAAACATACACCCCAAAAAAATAAATTGTTACTGTCACCAAAAAGTTCTACCAAAGAGAAACATAGCCCAAATACAGGAATTTCAGGGAGTCTCAGAAAATGAGTGGTCGAGGCTCAAATAGTTGAAAACACTTATGAAAGCATCAGTACACAGACAGGCATAAAGTACGTAAATGGAAGTTCACCAATATTTCTGCCCTTTACAGGGGGCACACACACAACTATCAAGTGAGTGCTGAAGACTCCTGGGGAAATGTGTGGTTATGCAGGTATTTTTGTACCCTCTACTGTGTTCACGAGTCTACCTTAAAGCGGTATTAATCCCCAAACCAAAAATGGCATAAAATTGCAGATTACCTATCATTACATGTAGTGGCTGCATTCATTTTTTTTATTTATTTTTTCACCTGGTGATCTGACCAGTAACACACCTCCTGTATTAGAGCACTCCCACTCTGGATGAATGAGCAGAGGAGGCACCTTTGGAAAGAAGCATTGTCAGCTTTAAATACACTAACAAATTGAGCAAAATGCTAACTAATACTTAATAATCAGTTAGAGCAAACGGTTTTTTACTTTTGGGAAAAAGGTTTTACATAAAATAAAAGCTGATCATTGTGGCAAGCATTTCTGTTGAAAAACCAACATCTTGCTGGCTGAATCACCAGATGAAAATAAAACAAAGCTTAAAATAGGAAACTAATGCAGCTATCACATTTAAGAATTGGGAAGCTGCAATATAATAAAATGTTTGCTTTTTTGGGTTTAATACTGCTTTTAGAAAAATGGTAGTCAAGAGTAGGATATATTTGAAAGTTACCAAAAGGAGGTAATCATCGCTTTCCAAAAAAATAAAAAAAAGTCTCAAATTTGCTTAAGATCACCTAACATTGCTAAAACAAAAATTCTTTGGAGACAAGAGTGGGATTTTTTGCAACGTGTATATATTTTCTTTGGAGGAAATTAAACCTGAAGCATGGTGAACAGTGTATAATGGCTGTCTAACTGCCTCAGGACCTGGACACCTAGCAGTCACTAAAGTGTCAATGAATTTCAGGGTCTATCAGCAAATGTTACAGCAGCATCCCGCTGTGATTAAAAATTCCAAATAAAACCTGGTGGCCAATACAGTAAACCTAAAGTTTCACATAACAAATATCTTAAGAGTGATTGTAAAGTTTTTTTTTGTTTTGTTTAACAATAACAAACAGGTCATACTTACCTGCTCTGTGCAAGGGTTTTGCATAGAGCAGCCCCGAACCTCCTTTTCTGGGATGCCCCAGCAGCCCCGAACCTCCTTTTCTGGGATGCCCCAGTGGTGCTCCTGGCTCCTCCTCTTCATCGGGTGCCCCCACGGGGCGTCACTTTCCATGGAGGCACATGTGCTGGTGTGCTCACTAGTCCCGCTGCTGCGTCCATTGACAGACAGCAGGACTCGGGGGCGGGGACCCCCCCACCCCATGTCACTGGATTTAATTGATAGCCAATGGCTCCTGCTCCTATCAATCTATCCAATGAGGACCAGAGACAGCAGCTGGGGCTGCTGGGCTCGTGCGCGTCACTGGAACGATCGGGTTTAGGTAAGAAAAAGGAGGGGGGGGTCTGGGGGGCAGCTCCAGCACAGAAGGTTTTTTACCTTAATGCGTTCTATGCATTGGGGTGAAAAACCAAGAGACTTTAAAACCCCTTTGATAGAAAGAAACGATAAGCTACTAAAGTAGCTAAATTTAAAGCATCCAAGGGCACCTTGGTTTTCATGCTTGAAGACAGAGGTTTTGGACCAGAATTTATGATAGATAGAGCTCTCTCTCTCTCTCTCTCTCTCTCTCTCTCTCTCTCTCTCTCTGGCACATGTTCCATGTTCCCAGGCAAATTACTGATGTACAGGTTGTTAGAATTGCTATAGCAGCAGGCTCCATCCAGCACTGCGTTTGTACCATATTTTTGGATCTGACCTCTGTCCCAGTGAAATACAAAGATTTTATATAAATATTTAATCCGTGTTCTTGACCACTTTAATCATTTGTTTAACCAGTTCCTCCCAAGTGGACATCCATGGATATGCTTGACATTCAGTTGTTATACTGGGATAATGCCTGCTTGTTTGGTTCAGCCAGGGATTCCCTTTTAATGTAAAAAGGCCATCCTAGCAGCTAAATATGGATGTTTTTACAGCCCCCTCCCACCAGCACCTATGGGGTCCCAGGATCAGATCCAGTGGTGCCACTGGGTCATCATAGAACTGGCTGGGGACCAGACGGTCCCCTGCCATCGCTATGGTCCTGGGAGGACAGAAGCAATACCACTCCCAGTTCTGCCAGATGTGAACACTGCCATTTTTGTTCTGGAAAGCAGGAGATCAAGGTTTTGTTTTATCTCATGCTTTCCAGGGAGAGGAGAGATCTGGGGTCACGCACGCATATGTAAACAGTGTTTGCACCACACATGTGAGGAGGAATTGCCACGAACGTTATAGCGAGAACAATATTTCTAACACTAGACCTCCTGTGTGACTCTATATTGGTAACCTATGAAAAAAAAAAAAAAACACAACATTTAAAGCACCGCCTATGGAGATTTTTAAGTATCAGAGTTTTGCGCCATTCCAGGAGCGTGCGTACTTTTAACATGTCATTTAAAACATAATTTTTTATATAGTTTACAAGAAAATTGGGTTATACATTGTAAATTTTTTTGCACTAAAATACATTCAAGTGAAATTATATATATATATATATATTGTGACAGCAGGAAGGTAAAGTCACCTGGTTGCATCCAGGGGGGTAGATATATTTCACCCAGATTCAGGCTTTACGCCGACTTATACAACTAGGTGGAGAGTTGTATAAGCCCAGCTGAGGCTAGTGGGCTCATGGATGACTCATACCTCTAGGGAGAGTGTGGGGCCTCGTGCAGACAGGGAGTTGATGAGACCAGCTGAAGCTTGTCAGCTCATTTAGGCCTCTATAAGAACTCCCAGCTTCATTAGATGTTAGCTCATGCCTGGACCCAGACCTGTGTGGACTGTCTAGGGAGAGTGAACCCCTGTGCGGTGAGACAAAGCCTGTGTGGCTATTTGCTTGGACATTTAAAACCAGGGACTTAGGGACTAGGACAGCACTAGGCTGATCCCAGTTGTTAGTTAGGAAACCTGTATGTTTAGTCAGAGGTCAAGTTGACCAGGATTTATTTTGTTTATGTTTCTTTTGCTTTGCTGTGTTTTGTCACTGTAAATAGAAAATAAACCGCACCTTTTTGATTTTGAAAACCACAACCTCCGTTTGTTGGGCCTGTTTTTGTGTGGGGAGCCCATCTCGGGGGTCACACACACCCGCTGCCGAGCTAACCCCCTCACAGTTGGTGGAGAACCAGTGGCAGTTTTTTTTAAGCCAGCATGGAGGAGATACTGAAGCAGCTGGCTCTAGCAAATGCCAATCAACAGCAGACAAATGCAGGTTTGCAAAAGAGCCTTGCAGCTCATCAACAGAGCCTTGCAGCTCAACAACAGAACTTCGCAGCCCAGCAGCAAGCTCATCAACAGAGCCTTGCAGCCCAGCAGCAGACAAACGCAACTTTGCAACAGAGTCTGGAGGCTCAGCAACAAGCCCAGCAGCAATCTGAGGCCCGCTTCATAGACCTGTTGCAGAAGCAAGAGCAGAGACTACAACAACAGATGGAAGCAGTAATGCAGCAACGTCCGCAGACCAGTGAGGAAAGCCGTCCCACTAATACCGCGTCCTTTGGGGTGAGTCGTTTATTGACAAAAATGACTGGAGAGGATGATCCAGAGGTATTTTTGACCACATTTGAAAGGACTGCTGAAAGAGAAAAGTGGCCTGAGGAGCAGTGGGCTGGACTGGTGGCTCCTCTGTTAACTGGTGAATCGCAGAAAGCTTACTATGACCTAGAGCCTAACCAAGCAAAAGACTATGTGATGCTAAAAGCTGAAATATTGGCAAGGCTGGGTGTCACCCAGGCTGTCCGGGCTCAGCGTGTGCATAACTGGACTTTCCAGCTTGGAAAACCCCCCAGGTCTCAAATGTATGATCTCATTCACCTGAGCAGAAAGTGGCTACAGCCAGAGACTTTGTCCGCACCAAAGATTGTGGAACGTGTTGTAATGGATCGGTTTTTGAGAGCTCTTCCTACTGCCATCCAAAAGTGGGTAAGCCATGGAGACCCAGAGACGGCCGATGGTCTTGTGGATCGTGTGGAGAAATACTTGGCTACAGAGAACCTGACGGCCTCTTCCAGAGACACTCGGACTTTCCACCCTAAGACCAGACCATCCCCAGGGGCGGATAAGAGGATTCCAAGGGGTGAGGGTGGAGAGAGTGAGAGGGTGGGAGCTCTACCCCAAGTTTGGCGAGAACAGCCTGGGAAATCAGCGGCTCAAGAGGCGGCAAGAAGGATCGTTTGCTACCGCTGCCGGCAAGCGGGACATATTGCAGCCAATTGCCCGGTTGTGGAGGAACCCATGCAGTGTGACTTTCTGACGGGCAGACGTCAGTCGCTGTGTGCGACAGTCGCATGCACTGCCATTCGAGGAACTGAGAAACATTTATGCAAAATGTGTGTTAATGGTAGAAATGTTGTGGTATTGCTGGATTCAGGTAGCCTTGTGACCCTGATAAAGGCTGAGTTAGTTAAAACAGAGGTCTCTGGGAATAGCAAGGTAGCTGTTATTTGTGTGCATGGGGACACCCGAGAGTATCCAGTGACTACAGTGTGTTTCGAGACCCCCAAAGGTACCCTCTCTCATCCAGTGGGCTTAGTATCTCAGTTACCGCATGACGCCATTGTGGGAAGGGATTTTCCGAAGTTCTGGGAACTGTGGGATGATCCTGAGCCCCCCACTGGTGCCCCTATGTACCAGGAATGTGATAGCCAGAACTCCCCTGAGAGTGGTGAGGACTCTCCGGAATTTCCCTTATCAGTATTGGCAGGGGAGACTCAAGAAACTGGAGAGGAGCCCACCTCCTCAGACGAAAACCTACCGTCTGTGGAGTTTTCTGATCTTGAGGTTCACAGGGAAAACTTTGCCACAGAACAGTTGAAAGACCCCGCCCTAATAAAGGCACGGGAAAACGTAGTGAAAATAGCTGGCGAGTTAGTGAACCCAGATAATACCTGCACTTACCCATACTTCAGCGTAGAGAAGGACCTACTGTATCGGGTGGCAAAAAGGGCAGAAGAAACCGTTGAGCAGCTTGTGGTGCCCAAACCTTACAGGAAGTTGGTGTTGGAGTTGGCCCATGGGCACATTCTTGGAGGTCATCTGGGGACAGAGAAAACCCGAGAGAGGGTATTACAGAGATTCTATTGGCCGGGGGTGATGAAGGACATAGAAAATTATTGTTCCTCCTGCCCTGTGTGTCAGAGGTCGGCCCCGATGCCACATTTCCGTAGCCCGCTGGTCCCTCTACCCATCATTGAGGTCCCGTTTGAGAGGATCGCCATGGATTTGGTAGGTCCTATAATCAAGTCCGCTAGGGGGCACCAGTACATATTAGTTATAATGGACTATGCCACCCGTTATCCAGAAGCGATCCCTCTCCGAAATACCTCGGCCAAAACCATAGCCAAAGAGCTATCTCTTGTGTTTAGCCGGGTGGGTATTTGTAAAGAACTGCTTACGGACCAAGGTACACCCTTTATGTCCCGGGTTATGAAGGAGCTGTGTAAATTGTTCAAAGTGACGCAATTACGTACATCTGTGTATCACCCCCAAACCGATGGGCTGGTTGAAAGATTCAACAAAACCCTAAAACAAATGTTGAAGAAAGTGGTGGATAGAGATGGAAAGGATTGGGACTGTCTACTTCCTTATCTGATGTTTGCTATTAGGGAGGTGCCCCAATCCTCTACGGGATTCTCCCCCTTTGAGTTACTGTATGGGAGACACCCAAGAGGGCTGTTGGATATTGCCAAGGAAACTTGGGAAAGTGAGAGTTCTCCCCACAGGAGTGTGATTGAGCATGTCGCCCTGATGCAAGACCGAATTGCACAGGTAATGCCCATCGTGAAGGAACATTTGGCCCAAGCGCAGTTAGCACAGCAGAGAGTGTACAACCGTGGAGCCAAGACCCGTACCTTTTCCCCGGGGGATAGGATACTGGTACTTGTCCCTACGGTTGAAAGTAAATTCCTTGCCAAATGGCAAGGCCCCTACGAGATAATGGAAAAAGTGAGCGAAGTGAATTACAAGGTCAGACAACCAGGAAGGCGAAAGCCCGAACAGATCTATCACGTTAATCTGTTGAAAGCCTGGAGGGATAGAGAGTCCCTAGTCGCAGTCACTTGGTCACCAGCTCAAACTGGTTGCGTGATTCCTGAGGTTGGAATAGCAGCCACCTTGTCACAACCCCAACAACAGGAGGTTAAGGAGTTTGTGCTTCGCAACAAGGAGGTATTCTCTGAGCTGCCGGGACAAACATCTGGGGTAGAGCATGACATCATTACCCCGCCCGGTGAAAGGGTGAAGTTAAAACCCTATCGGATCCCAGAGGCCCGACGGGAGGCAATACGGGAGGAAGTACAGAAAATGCTGAACTTAGGGGTGATAGAGGAGTCCCAAAGTGATTGGTCTAGTCCCATTGTGTTGGTGCCTAAACCGGATGGGAGCTGGCGATTTTGTAACGATTTTCGTCAGTTGAACAAAGTTACAAAATTTGACACCTACCCCATGCCACGTATAGATGAGTTGATCGACCGGCTGGGAACAGCCCGATACATGACGACTCTTGACCTCACAAAAGGGTATTGGCAAATCCCCCTGGCCAAGTCGGCCAAAGAGAAAACCGCATTTGTAACCCCAGACGGGGCGTTCCAATATAAAAGAATGCCGTTTGGGTTACAGAATGCGCCGGCCACATTCCAGCGGAAAATGGACCAGATGCTGAGGCCCCATCGGAAGTATGCTGCGGCTTACCTGGATGACGTAATTGTCCATAGCACAGATTGGGCCTCACATCTGCCAAAAGTGCAAGCAGTCCTGGACTCTGTTCGGGAAGCGGGGTTTACGGCTAACCCCAAGAAGTGTACCATTGGGCAGGAGGAGGCCAAATATCTTGGGTACACCATTGGGAGGGGAGTAATAAAACCCCAACTCAACAAAGTCGAGGCCATCCAGAGTTGGCCATGTCCCAACAGCAAGAAGCAGGTACGAGCCTTTCTGGGAATCGCTGGGTATTATCGGCGATTCATTCCCCACTTTGCTTCTAAGGCTGTGCCCCTAACCAACCTGACGAAGGGGAAAGGGTCGGTCATGATTAAATGGACCCGAGGCTGAGGCAGCATTCCAATTCTTGAAACAAGCCTTATGTAGCCAGCCAGTGTTGTACTCACCCGACTTCTCTAAAGACTGTCGTACAAAGTGATGCGTCAGATGTGGGGTTAGGAGCAGTATTGTCCCAGGTCTGGAACGGGGAAGAGCACCCAGTCATTTACCTCAGCAGGAAGTTGAAGTCCCATGAGGTAAATTACGCCACCGTTGAAAAGGAGTGTTTAGCGGTGAAGTGGGCCCTAGATTCCCTTCGGTACTACCTGCTAGGTAGGCACTTTGACTTGGTTACGGATCACGCTCCGTTAAAGTGGATGGCTCAAAACAAGGAAACAAATAGAAGAGTGAATAGGTGGTTCCTGGCCCTCCAGGAATTCAACTTCACAGTAAAGCATCGCCCTGGCGTTCAAATGGGGAATGTGGATGCTTTGTCTCGAGTACATGAATGCCTGATTGCTGGTGTTCCAACCCCAAGGTTAAAACAAGAGGGGGGGGTATGTGACAGCAGGAAGGTAAAGTCACCTGGTTGCATCCAGGGGGGTAGATATATTTCGCCCAGATTCAGGCTTTACGCCGACTTATACAACTAGGTGGAGAGTTGTATAAGCCCAGCTGAGGCTAGTGGGCTCATGGATGACTCATACCTCTAGGGAGAGTGTGGGGCCTCGTGCAGACAGGGAGTTGATGAGACCAGCTGAAGCTTGTCAGCTCATTTAGGCCTCTATAAGAACTCCCAGCTTCATTAGATGTTAGCTCATGCCTGGACCCAGACCTGTGTGGACTGTCTAGGGAGAGTGAACCCCTGTGCGGTGAGACAAAGCCTGTGTGGCTATTTGCTTGGACATTTAAAACCAGGGACTTAGGGACTAGGACAGCACTAGGCTGATCCCAGTTGTTAGTTAGGAAACCTGTATGTTTAGTCAGAGGTCAAGTTGACCAGGATTTATTTTGTTTATGTTTCTTTTGCTTTGCTGTGTTTTGTCACTGTAAATAGAAAATAAACCGCACCTTTTTGATTTTGAAAACCACAACCTCCGTTTGCTGGGCCTGTTTTTGTGTGGGGAGCCCATCTCGGGGGTCACACACACCCGCTGCCGAGCTAACCCCCTCACAATATATATATATATATATATATATATATATATATACATACACACACACATTTTCTCTACACAAATACCATGTGACATGAAAACACCCACCATTTTATTCTCTAGGGCTTAATATATAATGTTTGGGGGTTCTGGGTAATTTTCTAGCAGAAAAATTATGATTTTTACATGTAGGAGAAAAATGTCAGAATTGGCCTGGGCTGGAAGTAGTTAATAAAAGCTCTTTGCTAATTACAACTGAAAGATCAAATCACATTTTAGGTGAGATTTTATACAAAATTCTAGATAATACTGAGGTTATAGCTCACAGCAATGAAAAGTAGTTGACTTCATTAACTAGGTGTTATATGCAGAGATGCACAAATCAGAATTTTAGCCAACATTTCCAGTCTTCTCAGTGTAAAAATACAAAAGATCAAATATAAGGAAGTATACTTCTAAAGCAATGAAAGTGACATATTTGAAATAGCAACTGCTGATGTATCTCTGATGCATGCATTTTAAAAATTGATTAATTCACCTGCAGTAAATGTTTGGTGTATAGCACATTCACCTATTTATAATTGGGTCACCAAATATTTTAAAGGTGGTTGTTATTCACCACAAAACTCAGAAAATGCCAATTTAACATTGTTGTTCATTGAAAAATTATACAGTTCAAAACATGGCATCCGCAAAATAGAAGACATGCAAGTGGAGCAAGTATTCCCCGTCAATGACAGCTCAGGCTTGCTGCATGACTCCAGTAAAAAGGAGTTTACTTTTACATACAGTGTGTGTGATCTTTAGATCTACTTCAGAACCGGTAACGTGACAAACACGCCTACTTACTCAGCAAAATGGCATGTATGAAGCACAGACCAGTCACACATAGCAAGATATGCAGCACACATTTTTTTTGTTGTAGTAAGAGACCAAAAGCAACATACAATGTAGGAAGGTAAATATTCATGGAAAAAGCTACTCTTCTATAAACTTCGACATATTTGGGAGCATAGAAGTTTCTTTTATCTCATAAATAATGGTGTTATGTGGAACTGATAGACAAACTTTCTTGAATCATAGAATTTATAAACCCAGAAGTCCATATAGTGAACTTGGTGTTGAGTTATTCACTTTAATGTCATCACAGCGGACACTCTATGTCTGGAGGAAAAGAGATTTCATCTCCAAATACAGACAGGCTTCTTCACAGTAATGCCCCATACACGACTGGTTTTCCCGTCGGGAAAAAAATCTGATGGTTTTCCCGACAGAATTCCTCTCAAGCCTGCCTTGCACACACAGTCACATAAAAGTTCGGTGAACTTTTGACTGCCAAGAACGCGGTGACGTCAAAGACTACGACGAGCCGACAAAATGAAGTTCTATGCTTCCAAACATGCGTCAAATTGTTTCCGATCATACGTGGTTTTTTTCTCCCCCGCTAGGATTTTTTCCTGACGGGGAAAAAAAAAAAAAAAAAAAAAAAGATCCTGCTCTTTTTTCCCCTGGAAGTCTTTCTGTGGGAAAAAAGTCAGTGGAGCATACACATGATCGGGATTCCCGACGAAAAGCTCTCATCGCAGTTTTTCCGACGGGAAGACCGGTCGTGTGTACGAGGCATAAGAGTTGTGAAAATGTGGAATGAATCCCTCAAGAGCTGGTACTGTCCAGCTCAGTGGGTTATTTAAAAAAAAGGCGTGGATTATTTCCTAAATGTACATAATATAACTGGGTACTGACATTTATAGGTAAAGTTGAGACCCTTCACTGGAACTAAGGGGCCAAGCCGAAACCCTGAAAAACAGACCCACACCATAATCCCCCCTCCACCAAATGATTTAGACCAGTGCACAAGCAAGGTGCATAGAGACATGGATGAGCGAGGTTGGGGTGGAGGAAGTTCACTGGCCTGCACAGAGTCCTTACCTCAACCTGGTAGAACACCTTTGGGATGAATTCGAGCAGAGACTGCAAGACAGGCCTTCTCAGTCCACATCAGAGCCTGACCTCACAAATGCACTCTGGATGAATGGTTAAACATTCCCATAGACACACTCCTAAACCGTGTGGACAGCCTTCCCAGAAGAGTTGAAGCTGTTATAGCTGCAAAAGGTGGGCCAACTCAATATTGAATCCTATGGACCAAGACTGGGATGCCATTAAAGTTCATGTACTTTTGGCAATATAGTGCAACTTCAGCTGACTACAGATCATTTTGACATTTGGCCTTGATTTTTGAACATATGCTCAGTCTGAATTGCCCAGGTGTGTAAGGCCACATTGGCACAGGCGTTGAACCACACTGCAAATCCCAGCAGCAAGAATCTACCGATTTCTCCAGCTGGGATTGACAGCTGTGTGCAGATAGCTGCTGTTGCCGAAGCTGTACAGTGCAATGACAAGCTATCAGCAGCTGCAGCCATTTGTGACTGCTCACACAAAGTGCATCCAGGTAATCACTGGCTATCCGCACACTGCTGTCAATCCCTGTTGCAGGAATCAGTAGATTCTTGCTGCTGGGATTTGCAGTGAGGCTCAACGCCACTGCAAATGTGACCTTACACACCTGGGCAATTCAAACTGAGCATATGATAAAAAATAAATAAAAGACCAATTCCTGCAACGAGGATTGACAGTCATGTGCGCATAGCTGTGGCCGCCAAGCCCATACAGTATAATGACAGGCTGTCGGTGGCTGCAGCCATTTGCGACTGTTCACACAGCCAGCGATTACCTGTGGTGATCGTGGCAGGACATACTTTGTACGAACAGCCACAAATAGGCTGTCGCCGGCTGAAGCCATCATTGCACTGTACAGGCGGTGGCTGCAGCAATCTGTACACGGCTGTCAATCCCAGCCACGGGAATCAGATTCTTGCTGCTGATATTTGAAGCATGGATAAATAAATGCCTGTGTAAATGTAGCCTTAAGACTGGGGACATCAAAATAGGAACTAAATAAAACTGACAGGATTGTACATTCACATTTTACAGCAATGATTTGTAAATGCAGAAATGGGTGCAAGGTATCTCCAACATTTAACACTTTGATTTTTTTTTTCCAAGCTTTAAAGAGTGTTACATAGTTACGTGTTGCTGAAGAAATACATTTCAAATGATGTCATTGCACCTACCTTGGATGGACCTTCCCTCATCTTCTTCATCTGGTCTTTGTACTTCACCAGTTCTGCGTCAAGTCGTGAGATTTTTTTGTCAATTGACTCTGCTCTGCTGTCAACCTTTGGGAAGAAGGGGAAGCATTTTACTCATTCTCAAAGCAAAATAGTTTTCTGGCAATTTCTCATATCACTGAAATTGTGAAGTTCTGTATCTGTAGTTTCCTGGATAGTCTTCGCAGCACCATGATAAATACATTGGACATCAATTTTCAAAATATCTGAATAAAGAACAATCTTTGTTAACCTACAGTAACCAATCACATTTACCAACTTTCACATTCTAACTACATTTGAACAAAGCATATCCCTCTATAGTGTGTACTTGTCTCAATCCAGATCACTGTCACTTTTGTTTGTTGCTTTATTCCCCCATCAGCATAAATCACTTCTGATGAGTTTTCCTGACATCAAGAGTTAAGCGGTGACAGGGGAGGGACCTCAAGCAGATTGATAGCCTCAGCTCTGTTCCTGTGCAGGGGGGGGGGGGGTGTCCCTTCCCTCCAATCAGCTCTTAGAGCTCTTCTTACTGATGTAACTTCATCTCTCCACCCCCTGCTTTTCAGAGCTGAGAAATCCTGTGTAAATTCTGAAGTTTCAATGGATGTAGGGGGAAAGTCGGCTGCAGATAAACAGGTACAATTGATGTAGGAGGATTTGTTTAATTTCTGTGTATCACAGGCCAGTCACTTCACTGGGTATACCCTGGCCTCGTTCACACCATGGTGCAGAGACGTCGGTTGTTCTGCACGCATTCTGCAAGGGAACAAAAAAAAAAAAAAAAAAAAAAAAAAAGGGTTCTCTATGTAGCCTGTTCACATCACAACACTGGTATCATGTGCAGATTTTTTCTGCACAGGAATCTGCAATGTGTATGCAGTTTTCTGCATGGAAAAAAACTGACGCGACAACACTGTGGTGTGAACAGGACACAAAACTGACACGCATGAAAACTAAAGTCAACGTACAAAAATAAATAAATAAAACTCATTGAAACATGAAAATTGATGTGATAAGGATGTAAACTCATGTCTCTGAAAGTGAAATGTACGTGTGGTGTGAATGAGCCCTAAGGGTATACAGCTACTTTAATATTTGCGGTAAACTCCTAACCTGATCTAGCAGTCCTCAAACACACCCAACGCTCAATTTGGTGACCATCATTCATGTTAGCCCATGAAGCTTGTAGTATCTTGAACACATTGTTTATTGACACTCAGAAATCTCGTTATTCAGAATAAAATGGATTATATGATTTTTGGATCTGAGCATTATTTTTTTCGCTCGGGGCTTCAGCAAAATTGCAGCCTCCAGCAAGAAGAAACAGGAGCAATGCTGGAGGAAATTTACAGCACACACTCATTTTGGTAGAGTAATTGTTAATGTGGGATGTATGTTCCTTGCTAAAGGACATTATTTTTTTGGGTGCAAAAATTTGCTTTTTTTTCAATTTAATACAAAAAATAAATAAAAAACCACACACATTTCTTCATTTCTAATTTCTTAATTTCTAATTGGCGGGCGGAGTAGATGGTGTCAGTGTGTTTTTTATTTAAATTTTAATTTTTTACAATTTTTTTTCATTTCTTTTTAGCCCTGTTGGGGGGCTTTGGTGAGATATCAGGGGTCTTAACAGACCTCTGACATCTCCTCTTTGAGACAGAGAAAGGGACTAAGGACACAGATTCCCCAGTCCCTTTCTCAGCTGCACTGAAAATGAATGGAGAGGAGACAACGGCTCCTCTCCATTCATAAACTGAAGCATCGTAAACACAGGTTACATTGTTTCAGTTATATGAATGGACAGTGATCACTGATTCTGTTCATTCGGAAAAGGTAGGAGCAGGGTTTAGCGGCTCCTACCTCCACTCTGACAGAGGGGGCGGAGGAGGATATGGAGGGTGACACGGAGCGCAGAGGGGGACATGGAGGGCGACACCGAGCGAGGAGGAGGACAGCAGCAGCAGCGCGGAGTGGGAGAGCAGAATAACGGAGGACAGCAGCAGCACAGAGGGGGGACACGGAGTGCGGAGGGGGAGAGCAGCACAGATGGGGGAACTGGAGGAGGATACAGGGACAGTCAGCGGTGAACAGTGCGGCTTTGGGGGGAGTTACAAGCACCGATCACCGCTGTATAGATTTTACTAAAACAGCTGAAAGGGGGGGAGGGGTCCGGGGAGAAGCTCTCAGGCTGTATTGAAATCTATACAGGGAGATCGGTGCTTGTAACTCCCCCCCCCCGCACCGATCATCCCTGACTGCCCAAGTATCGGATGAAGCATCAGAGCATTTTCCCCGAGTACAAGTACTCAGGGAAATGCTTGGTATCGGTACCGATACTAGTATCGGCATCGGGACAACCCTACACTATACCATGAAAATTTCCCCCCCTTATTCCAATCAATTAGATCTCCATTGCTACAGTGGAAGAAGCACCACATATCCCTCCTAGGGCGGATAGCATCAGTTAAAATGAGGATCCTCCCGAAGCTTCTCTATCTTTTCCAATTGTTGCCCATACCTGTCCCCTACAAACACCTGAAGAAACTCCAATCAGACCTATTTCACTACATATGGAACTACAAAAAAAAGACATAGAATACATAGGTCGGTACTGATAGCAATGCTCAGTGAGGGGGGCCTTGCATTCCCCAACCTTATAAAATATTATCTGGCAACCCAGCCAAGGGCAGTAGCCTCATGGTTTACCCATCTGTCCTATAACAAAATGGACAGAATTCGAAAAAATATGGTTGGCTTCAACGCACCCTAACAACCTACTTTGGAATGCGAATGCAGAGGTAGCACCTGAACGCCTGTTGGGCTCCATGTCCCTACTCAGGCGGCTCTGGCGAAAATTATCACAATCCCACAGGTTGTTATCTGAGAAATCGCTCCTGACATCCTTTATATGTAAACCCAAAGTGCCAAGCCTTACACACCAGATGTCGTATCCATGGACATCTTGAAACCTTTTCCATTTTGAGAACCTAGTAGACCCTAGGTCTCGCAAATTATTACCCTATGCCGACCTCCAGACCAAAATTTGACCTGCCAAAACATGAGTTCTATGGATATCTGCAAATCCGACACTATGCACTTACCATTAGAGGTCGACCGATATATCGGCCGATATTTTGCCTTTTTAAAGAAATCGGCCGATTATTATCTAAAAAAAAGGCCGATTGTAAAAAGGGATCGGAGGCAGAGGCGTGCTGGGTGGAAACGGCTAAACGGCTGCTGCCTGCTGACTTTTTTTTTTTTTCCCCCAGTGAAGGAAGTCAGCAGCGGCGGCCGCCGATTGTCTGTTCACAGGCCACGCTGCATTCTGGGGTTTGTAGTCTGGAGGCAGAGGCGGGGCGCGCAGAACGTCAGGGGATGAATGGAGCGGTCTTTGGCCAGGCGAGGGAACGGAACGGAGCTGGGAGCGCTCCGCTGATGGGGCAGCGAATTACGTTATTGAGCTGTACTGGCGAGCACTGATATGCTGTACTGGCGGGCACTGATGGACACTGATGGGATGCACCGGTGGGCACCAATGAGGTGGCACTGGTGGGCACTGATGAGGTGGCACTGACAGGCTGAACTGGTGGGTACTAATACACTGATAGGCTCCACTGGTGGGCACTGATGAGCACTAATGGAGCCTGACAGGCTGAACTGGTGGGCACTAATGAGGTGACACTGATGGACACAGATAGGCTGCACCTCACCGCTCCACCCTAAACAATAACCTCCTCCCCACCTCTTCACCCTAGATTTTCTGAGATGAAGGTAAAAAAAAAAAAAAAAAAAAAAAAAAAAAAAAAAAACACATAATCGGCCTAAAATATCTGCAACATATATCGGCATCGGCCAACCTATACTTACCATAGCCCCAACCCTACAATTCTCCTCTCCATCCCCTTTTGAAAGCATAATACTGACTGGCAATACACAGAAGGGCCCAATATCGGATATCTATAGGATCCTAAATTGCTCGCCCCCAGAGGGTCAGAAGAAGCATTCTTATATGTTCAGATGGGAGAAAGCCCTCAATGAGGAAATTCCCATAGGACAGTGCCAAGTGATATGGTCCCAAGCTGCAAAAAGTTCAATATGCACGCTATATAAAAGAAAACATGTACAAAATCCTCCTATTCTGGTACATGACCCCAGATGTGCTCCACACCATATTTACTACTAGCACAGATAGGTGCTGGCGATGCCAGGGGGCGAAGGGCACTCTCCTCCATATTTATTGGAGTTGTCCACTAATCATCCCATATTAGACAACGGTCCAACAGCTCTTGGTCCGCCTTCTAGAAAATCCGGTCCCAGCAACCCCAAAAAAAAAATTCTACTAGGTCTGTTACCGTTAAAGCTTGATGCGACTTGAAGCAATGCCTGTGTATTCTTGAGGTCCTGGACCTCAAGTAGCATCAAAGTGGGACCAAAGTAGTGCAGAGACTACTTTGAAGTTGCACAGATATGAACGGGACTCATTGGAAATCATGGGGAACGACTTGTCATGCGACTTTGCAGTCCCAAGTCTCATGACAAGTCGCACAAGTGGAAACAGAGCCTAAAAGGAGACTTTACAGAGATTGTAGTCACTCCAGAGCAATTCCAGCACTTTGTCCTACCTTGTACCTTTAGGACTCATTTGCGCTGCATTATCCATGTTCAGTGTGCAGTTCTAAATGCGTGTTTACTTGTGCAATAGATTTGTGCTGGGGTTTGTTTTTTTTTTGGAAGGTTTTTTTTTTTTTTTTGTTTTATGCTCCATTCACACCTGGGCATTTCGGGACCGCAATCGCGCACGCCACACTACATTCGCAAAGAGCAGGTTCAGGTGCCATTATTTTCAATGGCACCTAAAACGCAGTGCAGTTTTGCCACAACTTATCACGCAGCAGTCCCATTGAGCTTCTTCTGGGCGACAAGCTTCACACGATGTAATTTGCCACAACAATCGCAGCAAAGCCGCACTGCCTTAAAGGTGCCATTAAAAAAATGGCCTGCATTTTGTGATTGTAGTGCGTTTAGAGATCGCAGGCAGAATCACAGCGATTCTGCCTCAATTCCAAAATGCCCAGGTGTGAATGGAGCCTTACTGAGTTGCATTTATGTGCATCTGTGGTGCATTTACATGCGACAAAGTTCCACTGAGGAGACTTCACTTCCTGTACCGTAGCCAAAACAGTAAGTGAGAGGAAGTCCCTCCAAAGTGAGGAAAACCCTGCTGGTCACCAGTAGGGATGAGTCAGGCATGTTTTGATCTTAGTCTGAGTGAAGAAATGTCATCAGCATGCCAAGGATTCCTCAAAAGGGTCCGAACCGATATTTTAAGGTCACATAGTACACATACGGCAACGTTTCGGAGCCACGCAAGGCTCCTTCGTTAGACTTGTCACTTGCCTGATGAAGGGGCCCCTGTGTAAAACAAAAAACATTGCTGTATGTGTACCATGTGACCTTGAAATTAAAGCTTCGGACCCTTTTGAGGAATCTTTGGTGCGCTGATGACATGCGAATATGTGTATTTGATCTGTGATGTCCCCAGTTCCAGCTGGTTGTTGCGTTAAGCACCCACTACTCCCAAGCATTAGGCCCCTTTCACACATGCTGTCCGATCAGGTCCGCCTGTCAGTTTTTCAGGCAGACCTGATCGGACGCTCCATTCACCTCTATGGAGCGACGGATGACAGCTGTGACATGTCCGCTGACATCTGATAAATCCAGACAGATGGAGACCCTATTTTCCATCCGTCTGGTGGATCGGATGGAATCGGACAGGCGGATCCGTTTTCATCCGATCTCCCATAGTGCATAGTGGGGCTCTGACAGATCCATCTCAGCACAGTGAGCAGAGATTGACCTGTCATCCGCCTGCTCAGCTAGGATCAACGAATCGATCAACATTAAGCAAGCGAAGTCCGTCAAAACTGATAAGCACCGTGTGAAAGGGGCCTAATCCACAAAATAGTGTGATGGGAATATTGACAGAACACTGAACTTGGTCTGAAGCTGCCTGAGCTAGCCCACCAGGAGGCTGTCAATGCATCCCACCAATCAAAAGTGCATGAGGTATTCCCCGCAGTTGCATGTATATTACCGTGTTTCCCCGAAAATAAGACCTATCGTTATTTTCCAGGCGGACTGCAATATAAGCCCTACCCCGAAAATAAGCCCTAGTTTAGAATGCTTGTAAAATCCTATAACCCAATCTATTACAGTAGTATATAATGTACAATGTGTGTGTTTCTGTAATATATTTGCGGGGTAGAGAACTCTGGCGGGTCACAGAAGAACAGATCAGCTCTATAACGAAGGTATTTGGCAGACTTATATTACAGAAACACACACATTGTACATTATATAATACTGTAATAGAGTGGATTATAGGATTTTACAAGCATTTTAAACGGAGTTCACACTGGGGATTCCTGACAGGCAGGGAGAGAGAAGACAGCACATTACATGGTAAGACATACCCTGAAAATAAGCCCCACTGTGTCTTTTGTTGCCCAAATTCTTATAAGACCCGGGCTTATTTTCGGGGAAACACGGTATGATTGGAACACAGTGACAGCTTCCAGTTGGGATAGCTCAGGCAGGTTTAAACTAGGAACTTATCCCTAATCACCAGAACTAGTGTCCCCATTGGAAGATATCACCTATATTCCTGTTCTGGTGACAACCCAAAATTTGGGATTTTTTCATGCTCAGTGATAACAGTAAACAGGACAAATAGAGAGGGTGACTCTCCCTAATAGGAGCACAGACAGCAATAAATCCTGACCGGGGTTCTAATCCAGCACGCAATATTCTCCTGCGCTCACAATGGTAACCCAGAGGTGTGAAGTGTATTTAGACTTCTTAAAGGGACACTAAAGCTTTCCTTTTTTTTTTTTTGCACAAAAAATAACAAACATGTTATACTTACCTCCACTGTGCAGCTCGTTTTGCACACAGTGGCCCCGATCCTGGTCTTCTGGAGTCCCTCGGCGGCTTTCTCGGCTCCTCCCTGCAAGGACTCCACACCTTCATGCGAGCGAGCATGGTGTGGAGTTATTGCGGGCGCGCTCCCGTGATTCAGCGGCGGCCATAGCTGCCGACTGTATCATTCGGCCCCGGCGCACCGCGTCATTGGATGTGATTGACAGCAGCGCCAGCCAATGGCTGCGCTGCTTTCAATCCATCCAGTGCAGCCAATCGGCGGCCAAGCTGAGAACCGAGGAGGATGACAGGGACGAGCGCGGGACTTTTGAGGGGCCAGGTAAGTAAAACAGGGGCTCGGTATTGTCGGATGTTTTTTCACCTTAATGCATTAAAGTGGTTGTATACCCAAATTTTGTACAAGCACCTACAGGTAAGCCTACATTAAGGCTTACCTGTAGGTGCTTGTAATATCTCCGAGACCTACACAGTCTCGGAGATATTTGCAAAAAAAAACTGTACCGCTATCTACGGCGCATGCGCGCCGTAGATAACGGCGCAGGCGCACTGAGCGCGGCGGCTCTTGAATGGGAGCCTGCCGTACACTGCCGGTAGTTCGCGCATGCGCGGGGATCGTGCCGTTCCCCGCGCATGTGCGGAGTGTTGTCATCGCCACTCCGGCCAATCACAGCGCCGGAGCGGCGATACCCGAAGTCACTCCGGGTATCATGGATTCGATGGAGGACGCGTCCGAGGACCGCTGCGGGGGCTTCGATCTATGGTAAGGTGATTGATAATGAGCCTAGTATGCTAGTCATACTAGCTCATTATACCTTTGCCTTGCAGGTTAACCAAAAAAAAAAAAAATGTTTTGCGGTATACAACCACTTTAAGGTGAAAAAACATGTACCTTTACAACCCCTTTAATGCTGGCGGACTTGCTGCCTTCTCAGGATATTCGGGCATCCTCAAACTGGGGAGGAGAGCGAGAGAGGGGAGAGGAAGAGAGAGCGAGAGAGGGGAGAGGAAGAGAGAGCGAGAGAGGGGAGAGGAAGAGAGAGCGAGAGAGGAGGAGAGAAGAGAGAGCGAGAGAGGGGAGAGGAAGAGAGAGCGAGAGGAGGGAGAGAGAGAGAGAGCGAGGGGGGAGAGAGAGAGAGAGAGCGAGAGGGGGAGAGAGAGAGAGAGAGCGAGGGGGAGAGAGAGAGAGAGAGGGGGGGAGAGGAGAGAGAGAGAGAGAGAGAGGGGGGAGAGGAGAGAGAGAGAGAGAGAGAGGGGAGGAGAGAGAGAGGGAGAGAGAGAGAGAGAGAGGAGAGAGAGGGGGGAGAGGAGAGGAGAGAGAGAGAGAGAGAGAGAGAGAGAGAGAGAGAGGGGGGGGGAGAGGAGAGAGAGAGAGAGGAGAGGAGAGAGAGAGGGGGGGGGGAGAGGGGAGAGAGAGAGGGGGGGGGAGAGGAGAGAGAGAGAGAGGGGAGAGGAGAGAGAGGGGGGGAGGAGGAGAGAGGAAGAGAGAGA